>CM065736.1:34723775-34728775 GCA_033310375.1 Conus canariensis
CACCCTGTCGCCCTCACCTTCATGCCCAACCCGGAGGCTGCCTGGATGATCTTCCGGACCTGAAGAAACATTCGAGAAAATAGAATGATGCTCAATAATCCTCTCCATAAACAAGAAGCAAAACATATATGATTAACAAAAAAAAAAAAAAAAAAGTAAAAAAAAAAAAAAACACCAAAAGAAAGGAAAAAAAAAAGGAAAACAAAACAAAATAATGAAACACAACAACGACAACAACAACAACAAACCGCAACAACAAATCGGGGGATCTCTGGGGACACAATGCACTTTGTCTTACAATGTCCGAAATATGCTTCATTCTTCGAAATATGCCCATTCTTTGTTTATCAATAGGACAAAAAAGACACAGCTTACGAGTATAATTTCTGTCAATTTCTACAATTTGGGAAGTTATGCGCGCGCGTCGCGCGCGCGCGCGCGCGCGCGCGCGCATGTGTGTGTGTGTGTTGTGTTTGCGTGTGTTGTGCGCGCGTGTGTGTGCGCGCACGCGTTAGAGAGAGAGAGAGAGAGAGAGAGAGAGAGAGAGAGAGAGAGAAGAGAGAGCCCATGCGGAAGTATCAAACGCATGTACATACATGCATCGCCCGGACGGGGGATGTACCTCGCCCTGATTCCCTGTCCAAGCCTGCTTCACACGGCACAGTGAACATCTGGACGTTCCAGACTTAGACCGAAGAAGCGCTATGTCTACATAGAAGGTTGTCGTAGCAGAAGCACACAGCTGGTCCTTTGTGAACTTCAGGGTCACCCCCTCTCGTCCCATCCCCAAGGACGTAAGATTTGTCACTGATATACTGGTGTCATCCAGAGCTACGTGTTGCTGAAAGATGTGACTGGCAGAGGTGTAGCGGAGCTGTCCTAGTTGTGGTAACTATTAGAATCATTCACCTCTTATCAGTCTCACTCCCATATAACATTTATCGTCTATATTCCGATATCATCCACGGCTACATTCTCCTGGAACATGATCTTGGGAGTGGTGTCGGAGACTGTCGGTTTAGAGTTTCGGCCCAGGTAGCCAAACTTCAGGATTTACCCTCACTTACCCACATTACATACAATTAATTATTGATTTATTGACGTAATCCAGAGTTACTCTCACCTGGCAGATGTTCTTGGTAGCGGTGTAGATTTCAATCGTTTTGTCCATGTTGACCAACCGCAGGTCCCTTCCCTCCGCCCCCCCCCCCCCCTCCGGGAACTTTGTTATTGATTTAATGACGTCATCCGGAGCTACACCTACCAGGTAGATGTTCTCGAAAGCCGTGTAGAATAGCAGCGTGATCTCAGTGGCTTTGTCCCAGTTGACGAAAAGCAGGGTCACCCTTATCTTGCCCCACCCCCTTGCTACTGCCCCCACATACGCAACCTCTGTTATTGATTGATTGACGTCATCCTCAGCTACACCCACCTGGTATATGTTCCTGGGAGCGGTGTAGAACAGCTGGTCGATCTCAATGGTTTTGTCCCAGTTGACGAACTGCAGGATTTCCACGTCCGTGTGTCTCCCCAGCCGCATCCGCAGAAGCATCAGCAGTACGCGCATGCGCTTGTAAACCTCTGCAAAGTTTGCGGGAGAAGCTAATCAGTCAATCAATCAATCAATCAATCAATCAATTAATCGACATCTATGCAACGAACATAGTAAGAAAGACAGGCTGGGAGATTAAAAAAAAACCTTTGTAGGTTGATCTCTGTCTGTCTGTCTGTCTCTGTCTGTCTCATCTGGATTAAAACGTTTATGTTGCTTCAATTTTTAATTTTCCTGTTGGAAACAATTCACTTTCGGTATCTTAAGAAGGTCGTTCTAAGTTTGCCTTCGTTTTTCTTTAAATGCCAGAAAAAAAGAACAAAAACACATCTGAAGGTGTCAGTGGGACCCAGAGAAATACAGTCCTCAGCTGCCGAACTAGCCAGCTGGAAGCAATCATGCACTACCCTTGGAAGCCTGCGCTGCGGTGCAAGCACGCACAGGGCGTGCCAACGAGAGGTCAAGAGACGTAAGTGCTCCCTGGTAAACGCCATTTGAGTTACGACCACCAAACGCGACACAACGTAACCCTCACAGAAGCGTCCCCATGGGTGTGCACCAGCCACTACTCCATGACTGCAGAGCCCACCGGTGAAAGACGTCACCACCAAGCAAACTCCTCCTGCGCACATCCGGCAGGTTCACATGCAGTGCTGTTTCGCTGATAGGTGAGAGCAGTACAACTCGCAGACATGGCCAAGCTTTTGCCACAAGGCCTCACGTGCCCTCTGAAGAGAGCCCCGGGTTCGTTTTGTTTTTGAATATCAGTATATTGCAGGCTGAAAAGATTCATCTGATAATCAGTTTGTTTCGGTCAGACAGTCTGTTAGTATCTCATTAGTTATCAAAACATGATTTCTCACCTTGGCTTCGCAATTGTTCTGGCACGGCACGGGTGTTTCGGGACAGACGTTCCCTGATTTCAGTCAGGGCCAAAGGTGAACGCCTAACTCGGCGTGCGGCTGCACAACCCCACACACACACACACACACACACACACACACACACACACACACACACACACACACACACACATGTACAGATACTGGTTGAATGATATTGTGGATAGGGTGGAGCAGGGGAGCAGGGAGAGTCGGGGAGGTGAGGGAGGAGGGTAGGGTGGGAAGGGAGCGCTTATACTAGAAAACGGAAGGGAGAGGGTAGTGGAAAGATCAAGTGAAGACAAGACAACAATCCCCCCCCCCCCCAAAAAAAAAAAAAAAAAAGAAAAAAAAAAAAAAAAAAAAGAAATTGTCTTTGTGGACGTGAGCATCCGGTGTGTGCGTGCGTGCGTGCGTGCGTGCGTGCGTGTGTGTGTGTGTGTGTGTGTGTGTGTGTGTGTGTGTGTGTGTGTGTGTGTGTGTGTGTGTGAGTGTGTGTGCGTGTGTGTGTGTGTGCGCGCGCGCGCGCGCGTGTGTGTATACTGTATGTGTGTCAGAGAGAGAGAGAGAGAGAGAGAGAGAGAGAGAGAGAGAGAGAGAGAGAGAGAGAGAGAGAGAGTTCAGATGTCTTGGCACATTGAACAGTACTATATAAATGAAATTTACCTCGACTGTTTCGTGCTATTACTAGTGCCAGTACTGGTGCTGCTGCCGCCGCTGTTGAGACTACTACCACTATCATCACCATTACGTCTTGTTCTATTGCTCTTGTTACTGACCGTAATGTTGTTTACACTATTACTACTACTACTGCTGCTGCTGTTGCTGCTGCTGCTGTTGCTACTACTGCTACGACTACTACTACCACCACTACTACTACTAACGATAATAACTGCAACACTAACAACAACCACAATAGTTGCAGCAAGCAAAACAACAACAACAAGAACAGAAATGCTTTACTGGATGAAAAATAACGATTTCCTCAAGTTGTTGTGTTGTACCTGCTATCGACAACAATTAGCACCATGACTTACATGTCAAGGGCTCCTCCCCCAGAGCTACATAGGTGTGCTCCAGTCCTGAAAAAAAAAAAGGGATCATCATTGAGCGCACATGTGTACACAAGTACGTTTCAGGCACACACACACACACACACACACACACACACACACACACACACACACACACACACACACACACACACACACGCTATCTGCCGTGTGCACACACGTTCAATCACGTGCAAATTTAAACACATAACCTTTTCTAGATATTTCCCTCAACCCATCCCCAACTCCTCCGCAAAATCATTCAGACTGAACAGTTTTAATCTTTTTTAACGTGAAAACACGAATTACTTTTTCCATAGTAGTCTTGATCCTTTCTTCCTATCTCCCCCTGTATAGACTGTGAGATGTATCAATCACATAATTGGTTACTATGCTATTAATAGGGGACACTTTAGGACAAGTTATTTTTTAAACCGAAGTCAAGGAGGAGCCACCCCCCCCCCCTACACCGCCCCCCACATAGCTGTCAAGGTCACCCTGTGCTCTAAACACCATGGCTTGACATGACTCTGCCCCCCCTTCCCCCCTCCCTCTTCATTGCTCTCCTCCTCCCCCCCCCCTCACATCCTGTCCTTGTTCTTCCCTTCACTCTTCCTGTCTCACCATAAGTCTTTCCCTCTCCCTTCTTCTCCCTCCTTTCCACTTTCGTTCTCTCTTTCTTACCTCCCCTGGCCACCTTTCCCCTCTGTGCCTTGTGAGAATGCTGAGGATTCCTCATACTAACTAGAGGACTAATTTACTTCTTTGGCACATAGGGGAAAAATGCTGAACATAATTCGGAAAGATTTCTTCTTTAACCTCTAGGCCTTTGCGATAATATCTATCTCGTTGATGTTGAAGAGGAAGTGGATTTTTAAATGAAAAAAAAAAGTTGATTTATGATATTCTATATTGTTTAAACTTTGTCTTTGTTTCTCATCTTTGTCTCACTTTTGCTCACGATATTACTGGCATGTCTCAAACGGTGTGATTCGCTCAGTTTTATTAACTCCCTTTCGATTGGGTGGGAGATATCTCGGTTTTTATATCTTTTCCTTGCATTGAAACCTCTGCCTTCCCGTTTTTGTTATAAGCCTTCCTGCCCTCTTCTCTGCTCTTACTCAGAAAAGATATACAAACCTTCGAATTCATTTGCAGCGCTGCCGACTGCTCTCCCTTGAGCACAAGGGGCGATGATCATCAGTCCCAAAAAGCAAAGTGATGTAGCAATCACCCAGAAGGTGTGCTCCGCCATTTTGTGATATCTGAAATGGAAAATAATGAATAAATAAACGAAATGGGTCCCCACAACAACAGGATGTGCTTGCTTATTTCTTTGTTTAATCATGTATAATACAATTTGATATTAGCTTAAGCATTTAAATTAAAAATGTTTTAGCTGATGACAGTAAAAGTGACCATACTGTTAGTAAAGATTATTGATAAACATTTTACACCTAACACATGCATACGCACAAAATACACAATTAATCAAGAAAATATTTCGGTGGTGAC
>CM065736.1:34743775-34746275 GCA_033310375.1 Conus canariensis
ATATATTTGTGGAGAACGAAAAATAAGCAACAAGCATCTGCTGTTTGACTGTTTACCTCAAGCTCATTTGCCACCGTTAGTAGGCATGTCTTTGTTTGATGTCTTTTCAGATTTAAAGTTTGCCTTCAATGTTGTTTTTTTTCTTTAATTTGTAGTCCAGTTAAGCATTTACTGTAAGGTTATTTGCAGGTATGTTGTAGGGATGTTTAGAGAGACATTTATATGCACTTAGATAATCACATTATGCATACACTTGCATAGTCACAGACATCTATGCATCTCTCTCTCTCTCTCTCTCTCTTCGTCCAATATTACAGATGTGAAAAGACGTAAAACTGAAGTACTACTACTACTACTACTACTATACTACTACTACTACTACTACTACTACTACTACTACAGAGCAGTCCATCTTCCGGCAATTCGTCTTGCATTGTGATCAGCGGTATCTTCTGCCACTGGCTGCACACCAAAAATTAATGGACCAAGACCTTGCTTAAGGAGTCAAGTATTCATAGATAGGCACAATGAGATTGTTTTGAGAATTTTTGTAAAAATTAATGGACCAAGACCTTGCTTAAGGAGTCAAGTATTCATAGATAGGCACAATGAGATTGTTTTGAGAATTTTTGTTGTGTCTGAAAGTGGGTTAACCTTCTTTTCTTTCATTTGCCCGTCAAGGTACATGCCGGATGGTTCCAGGCAGACAGATTAAAATGACAGGAATGGGACTAAACTGGGGACATCAGCTGGGCGCAAAGATAGGGTCATGGGTGAGTAACAAGGCCTGAAATGTGACGTCATGTCAGTTAACGTGAAGGTCTGAATTAGAAGATCGTGAACAATGTCATCGGTGGCAATCCAAAAAGCAAACACACACACACACACACACACACACACACACACACACACACACACACACACACACCAAAAAAAAAAAAAAAAAAAAAAATGATGGAGGGGGGGGGGGGGGGGGGGGGAGAGGAGCCGGGGAGGGTGGGAGGGCGTTCTTTTGATCAATTATCACTTCAATGTCAAATGCTGACTCAAACTCATGCTAGGCCTTAAAACGCTGACGTGGATCATATAGTGACTTAGAGGAAAATCCGATTATTGTGGCGTGTGGCCACTGTTTGCTGGAAGAGGAATCCAGGCAATCGTGTATAAATGGACCATTCGTCGAGAACTGACCGCACACTGACCGCCACGCCACGACGCACCTACAGGTCAGACAAGCACTTACTGAAATAGTTGACAAGTCAGGTGTAGTTCAATCTTTTTAAAAACCAGACCCGATCTTGGTGCTGTTGCTGCTGTCGTCGCGTTCTGCAGATTGGGAGACCCTGTTTCTTTTCTTTTCTTTTTCTTTTCTTTTTTAGTTCCATCTGTCGCATTTTCTTGTAAGATTTTTTTCATTTATTTATTTATTTTATTATTATTTTTTATTTATTTATTTATTTATTTATTTTATTTTATTTTTTTTGGGGGGGGGGGGGGGGGGGGGCGGGGGTGTCCCCACTGGCTGCTACTCAGTGTGAAGTGCGCTGTGGACTCAGTGGGAGGCCCTGGTACCACAAAGCCGAGTTTCGTTGTCTCTAATTGAAGGATTTGTCTTTGACAGCGTTGTTTCAACTTTCTGATCAAACACTGCAGGGTGCCTGTACCCTCTGGGCCTGGTTCACGCCGAGAGATTCTATGTTAAGAGAATGGAGAGTACATTCTGATCACTTCATCTCAGGGACTTCGTAACGTCATTTCGTCATCACAAACCTCACTGATCGGCATCAGAAAGTCGCAGTTTAGGCCGCACTTTAATCCCCGCTCTCGCGGCGACCTCTAAATTGAGAGGGAAGGGGAAGAGGGAGGAGGCTGCGTTTAGGCTTATCAGGATGAGCCTGGCCGGAAAATGGCCACGCAGGGAGTTCAGAGGTCGGGAGAACACTCCCTCACCCCATCCCAACAACAACAAACGTAAAACAAACAAAGAAACAAACAAATAAGCGAACAAACAAACATGCAAACAAACGAACAAGCGAACAAACAAACAAGCGAACAAAGAAACAAGCGAACAAAGAAAGAAAGAAAAAAATAAACAAACAAGCGAACAAACAAAGTTATGACCTATCAAAATCAGACAAAACAAGCGAACAACAATCTTTTAGGCTGTTTGAAAATGCGTCGTCCTGATGTGATGAAAACAGTGGAACGCTGTTAGTGGCTGCATTTGTTTGGTTGTGCCTCCATACAAAATTTGCGGAACATTATTAATTTGTGACGCTTTGAATTAACTACGCCACCACGCTGGGGCATACCCCTTATTGAAAATGGACAAACTAAACCGCCTTAAATCGTATGTTATACTTAGAACCCGGAAATCATACCCCTGTTATTTTCCTGTATCAATGACATCCTTCTCATTCGCATCAGAATAAGAATGTCTGGACGTAGGGAGAGACGGATGCTAGGAAGTGAGGGAGGGGTAAAGCGGAGGTGGGGGCAA
>CM065736.1:34751275-34753775 GCA_033310375.1 Conus canariensis
GAAGAGCTGTCAAGCTTGGTGCTCCTCAGCGTTCTTTTCGCCAGTCTGGCCCAGCTTATTTCATGCCAGCGACAACATCGATAGCGGAGCTGTTTATGCCAACATTTTTTTCGCTACAATTCTCTCTCTGCTGAAAACCTGGTTTCGACTGATACACGTGACAACAATCAGCCAACTGATGTGACACAGGGTGACATGGTCACGCAGACACCGAGTCACAAAGAAGTGGATTGCAATACACGCTGTGATACAGAAAACCTGCGGCGTGGTGATGGGCGCAAAGGAAAACTGAACCAAGAATGAACGAGGGCTTGAGGACAATCGGGTATGTGAGTCAGGAAATCCGTATCAGCCAACTGGGCAGCTGAGGAACATCGGTCTAGAAAGGTTAGCCTGTCTGGAGGAGAGGAAAAGTTTTCTTCACGTGTTTAGGAGCAGCAACCAATGAATGCAGAAAAAGAAGAGGCTGTAGACCACTCGCGTGGTTGGCGTCGCGGACTCCCGGCTAGGAGGTCGTGGGATCGATTCCCATCAGAGCCGTGTTGGATTTTTCTGCCTCGACCGGCTCCTACCCAGAGTTGGGTTTGCTACGGGCTCAGCTGAGAAGACTGGGACCACACAGTCGAGTTTCATCCACTAAATGGATGCGTCTCTGAAAGTGTTGCTCAAATTTCCTGACCAACACTGCAGGTTTCTCTATTTCTCGGGCCTGGTTGACGCCCGGATATATGATAAAAGTAGGCGTAGAGTACAGCCCTGTCATGCAGTTTCAGACCGAAATGGAAATCCGTAGCATCATCTTCATCATCCCAGTTCTTATCGATCAGCAATATAAAAATAGTTTCAATTCCATGTCCCTTCATGCCAAGCTCTCACGTCTATGGTCTTGGTTTGGTTCCAAGGGGGTCACCGGTATCGGCAAGTCCATGGGGGCTGTCGTTGGACGGACGTGGTGGCGCCCTCCGGAGGGACAGCTCATTCACGCCGGCTCCTCGACTAAGCAATTATTGTCGTGAGTAGGGGGCTTAGTAAGTGGTGTCCTGCGTATGTTGGATCAGAACAGGCGCCACTGAACACCACTGAAGTGACTCGGCAGCAGTGCGGTATCTCCTACAGTGGGTTGCCTGTATCTAGTACATTGATGCCACTCTTAAAGCGCTAGAGTTCCCAGTGACCCATGTTTTTTGCATGGCTCACTAGGGACTCTGGATCTTTAAAGTTGACCACATTCGTAGCATAAGGCCAGAGGAGGAGTGTGTGTGTGTGTGGTGTGTGTGTGTGTGTGTGTGTGTGTGTGTGTGTGTGTGTGTTGGGAAGAGGGCGGATGTATGTTACTGTGATTGGAGAATATCTTAATTGCAACCACATGTATCTCATGGGTGACAAAATTTGTGGGTCATGCACATCATGTCCGTAGCACAATAAGGGGCTTTCCCTGGCACAAACTGTCGCATGTTCCAAAGTGCAGTGTGTGTGTGTGTGTGTGTGTGTGTGTGTGTGTGTGTGTGTGTGTGTGTGTGTGTGTGTGTGTCCTCAGGATTTCGGTCTGCTGTATGCTCCTATCCCTACCCCGCCCCTTCTGGCATATATCCCCATTACTCCACAAAAGAAAAAAAAATGGCGTTCAGGGACCACAACTTCGCCAAAAGGGACACGTTGATAACATACACTTTGCATGCCGTGCGTGATGTACGTGCGACAAAAACAACTATCGACGCAAGCTCTGGGGTCTTGCTAACACGGTACACAATTAATTTTGATTGCGTCTCGAGTAGCGATTTACAAGTCGTCTGCCTTGAGTGACAACCATGTGTCAATATGTTTGAAAAGCTCTAAGCAGACAAAATGTATACCCATTTTTTCCCCCAGAAATTCCCACTTGTCCGCACAGATGCCCAAAGCCATCAATATAATTAAAGGGCTAACGCTTTAGACTAAGCTGTCTGTTTGCAGTCATGACGGTGTAATCTATTTTTCTCGGCCCATGCACGTTTCACAAAATGAACTGATGAACACAGAGTGCTGAAACGCGGAGCTGTGCGTCTCACCACTTACCAATGATAGTTATTGCTCAAGAGATTGACAGAGTTATTTCATGTTAATCATAGATTTCGAATGAACGAACGAATGAATGGACGAATGAATGAACCTCTGTCTCTGTCCTGTCTCTGCCTCTCGATCTGTCTGCCTGTTGTGTCTGTCTGTCTGTCTTACCTTCACTGTATCTCTCTTCACCTACCATCGCTCTCTTGCTCACTCAATACATGTGCAGAATAGCGCCATTGCGACACTTTGCGCTGGTAAGGCTGATCAAACTGTCGCAAGTCAAATTTTGTGCATTGCGACACTTCGTGTAATTGCGACACTTTGTGCCGCGTGACATTGACTGCTCCCTGTGGATTGCCGGTGCCGGGGCTGCGGCGGGATGGGCCAGACTGTGGCTGTGGACGGGGGGAAGTCGGAAGGAGCGGCGTGGGCGCAATGCTCCTGAGGTGGTACA
>CM065736.1:34758775-34868775 GCA_033310375.1 Conus canariensis
GAAAACATTTTGGTCGTACAAAGATAATGACCAGACTCCAGTTTAGCATTGAAGGTTTGCTGATACTCTGACCAAAACTACTCCACAGTGTCACAGTCGGACATCGTATATTCAGTGTCCTGTTTTCTTTGGTTGCAACGACTACAGTCTGATGCATCAACAATACACTTTCACTACCAACACTCTGGATGATTCCAGACTCGCAACATTAAAGGAACTAAAATCAGAAGACAAAAATCACAATTCCACTCTTCATCTTTCACAAATTTTCGGCTGATGGCCTTTTTCAAGTGAAGAAAACAAAACAAAAACAAACAAAACAAAACAAAACAAAAAAAAAACAACAACAACAAAAACAGCCGGCCAGTTGTCAAAGATGGATATCATGTAGTTGTACTTTTTTCCCCTCTGCACTTGAAAAAGGCCACGAGGCCGAAAATTTGTGAAAAATGCAGAGTGGAATTGTGATTTCGTGTACTGTTTTCTTCCCTTTGGAGGACCATTATTTTTGTTTGAAATCAGAAGGTGTAACTGTTTCACTTGAGTAGACTTATCCTCTTCCCTTGTGAAACAGGAAATGACAGACAGCGGTGCCTGGTAGCCCGGGCTGTTTGCCCCATACTGCTACAAGAATGCCACAGTCTCTCATGGGTGATTACGACCTTACTCATCACTACAAGTCAAAAGATTGAATTTATGGGCTCGTGATTTGATCAAATATTTGAGTTTCCAGTCTCAATTAGATGTAACACCCAGGGTCTTTTCTGAATAATTTGGTAACGGTTTCTCTCATAATTAATTTGCACTGACTCGTGCAGAACATTGACGATATGCTTCATTACCAGAAATCAAAGGATTCAATTTATGGGCTTATAATTTGGTCAAATTTTCGAGTTTCCTGTCTTAATTAGATATAACAAGCAGGGTCTTTGCTGATTAATTTAGCAACGGTTTCTCTCATCATTAATTTGCACTTGCTCGTACAGCACGTTGATGATATGCCTCTATGTGACTTTGTGGTTTGCTGGTTTCCTTTCTCCTCATGGTGAAGACAGCTTTCTCAGTCTATTCATGGAGTGTTGTGAAGTCATCAGCCTTTTCCTCCCGTCTCGGCAGAGATAACTATAATAGCGGTTACCTGAAGCTGCTAATCCTACAACTGGTTGCAACACTTAATCCATATTCCGAGTTCTTCTGTCTGCTGAGTCAAAAAAAAAAAGACACATTATACTTCTCTAGACTGAAGCCAAAGGTTTCTGCAAATAAAAGCGTTTTGTGCTATTGCTTTCTTCTTCCTCAAGCATCAACTTACCACAGTAGTGACCGCTCTGTCCCTCTTTGTCCTATTTCATTTTCTGTCTAGTGCTCTTTTCTGCAGGTGTATATACTAGTACATTGTTTCATGAGGCATTGCTTTCTCCCAGGAAGGTTTTTGTTTTGCATTCTTCTACAGCTCCATCAGACAATGAATGATTCGTTATTATTGACTTTTTTCTCCCTTCTTCCCGGCCCATGTTCCCTGCTACATGGGTGTTTTATGTAACATTGTCAGTGAAAAGCTTTGGCAATGTCCAAGCTCAGCGAAACCCACTTGTGTCGATCTCACTGACTCACAGTCTAAGGCTTTTCTGTCTGCGAGAGCATTGATCAATGATGTCAGCACAAATGTGTGTGTGTGCGTGTGTGTGCGTGCGTGCGTGTGTGCGTGTGTGTGCGTGCGTGCGCGCGCGCGCGCGCGCGTGTGTGTGTGTGTGTGTGCTCGCGCGCGCGTGTGTGTCTGTGTGCTTGTAAACTAGGCTTTTGGAGACACATTATATTACAACGGGTGTTTTTAAACCAGGATTTGGCCAAAAAACATTTTATGATCTCCACTGTTTGGTGCCACAAACCTGCCATCATACATAAGATAGATCAAGGCAAAAGATACACAATGGTACTGTATCTGTCCAATCAAGAGCTAGGGAAGATTACAGCATTACCGTGTTGAAGAACTAGTCATCTTATTCTGAAAGGAAAGGAGAAATGCTTTCACATGGTCTAGTGAAATCAGTTTTGAGTTTAGTGCTGCATGCAGCCCCTGTACAATGCCTTGCTTCGTCTCACTTGTATCATGCACTGAGTCTGGTTTGTTTTGGGGGAGGTGGAAAAGAGACGCTTCAGTTGGAGGAGGGGATAGTTCGGCTGTGGTTTCAAGATACTTCATGATTTTAGCTATATTTCTTTTCCTACGCCGCTCTGCAAGCATGTTGAATGTATAGAGGAATGGGTTTATGGCTGAGTTCAACGGTAAGACAAAAACAGACATTGACACGTTGACTTCTGTTTGCACTGGAATTCCTGCAGCTGATAGAAAACTCAGCAGGCCAATGGGAAACCAGCAGAGGAAATCCGACATGGCCACCGTGATCAGACGGCGAGCAATGTTCACATCCTTCTCTTTCTTACTGGTACCAACACTCAATGTATTACTGCGAACGGACTGGTAGATAAATGCCTGGCCTCCACCAATGAACAAAAGCAAGATAAAGTTGAAAACTACCATCACTCCAAAGGAATATTCGTGTCCACCGAAATCCCGCCTGGTTATGGGCAAAGTAATACACATTCCTGTTTGACTGTAGAAATTCCAGTGAAGCATGAGGAAAGGAGTTAAAGAGAGACTGAATCCTACGGCCCACATCACTACACAACTGATGACTGCCAACTTTCTCGTGAATCTCTTCACACTGAAAGGGAATCGCAGAACAAGGAACCGATCAAGGGTGATGAACCAGATGGTCAGAGCTGACACCTCACTGGACAGTAAACACAGCAGTCCCGATACACTGCAGGATGTACTTGACAGCCATGTAGTCTCATAAAGATAATACATCCCACGATATATATTGTCAGCCACACCAATAATAATTAGGTAGATTCCCATCAAACAATCTGCCACAGATAAATTGCTCACAAAGGTGTTGAAAACAGAAGCAGACTGATTTTTGAGAATGAAGTTTCTAAAACAAAAGCAGCCTACATTCCCTAGAAGAGAGGCCATTCCTATGAACCAGACAAAAGCTCTGTATACATCCAGGACTAGTAAGTCTTTACATGATGATTGCTCATCTCTGGGAGCTTTGCAGATGATGTCAGATCTATCGGGCAATATCTGTGAGCAGCACAGTTTATAATCATCTGCATAAATCAATCTGATGACTCTCATATTTTTGAATATGTTCTGTGGGTAGTTCTTGATTGCATTACCTCTCAGATCAAGTTCCTTCAGGGCTGAAAGTGACTGGAATCCTTCTGCAATGGTCGTCAGTCTGCTGGAAGATAAGTTCAGAGATTTGAGGGACATAAAGCGTTTAAACACATCACCAGACAACAAAGACAATGGTGTGTGAGATATTTCGATGGAATCAAGATTTGTATGGACATTTTTCACACCACATTTTAGATGATTCAGTGGATTACCGTTAAGGGACAATTTTTTCAGTTGCTTGAAAGAAAGAAATATATCCATATCTAAAGATGTAATTTCATTCCACGAAATATCTAAATGTTTCAAATTTGGAAGATCTACTGTATCAAGTCTGTCTATTTTGCACAGACTGAGCTTTAGGTACACAAGAAAAGAATTCACGACAAAATCACCAACTGTCATCATGGACTGACTGCCATCCAGATAACGGAGCTGAGGAAAGCTCACTGCAGGGAAAGGCTGACGACAGACGAAGGACAGACCCTGACACTGACAGTGCTGGGGACACCCCTCTACATCACACCACATCTCATCATCATGCCAGGGGCATTGTGCTATTCCGTCACACAGATGGGAGACATGGACACACATTTGTGTCCTCCTACATCGGTGAAACCCAGAGCAATTGAAAACGTCACACAAAATTTCATCTTCATGGTTCAAACAATCGTTAAATCCATTACACAACAGGTAGACTGGTAGACAATGGGTTGAATGTGGACAACGAAAATGGGTCTCTGGACATGGCTGATCAAAAGTAATTGAAGTGTGAACATAAATTCCATCCTCCATAAAGTTCAGTACACTTGATAATGCTGTAATTTGGCAGAATAAACTGACAAAACTCAAGTCGACACGAAGGCGATCCCATTTCTGATTAATTTCAAAAAAGAGTACATCACTTTTATCAAAACAATCTTGCTTGAAATCGTTTGCATCACTTATAGAAACACACTGACCATTGTTACACCGAAACATACCCTGGGAACAAACAGTTACAGTGCAGAAAGCCTCATCTGAGCCATCTGAACAGTCGCGTATGAAATCACAAAGTAGACTGTAGGGCATAGTCCTCCCATCATCACAAACAAAGTCTAAAAAGATATTGTTAGATAAAGAAGGTTGTGTTGAAATTAAAATCACATAATTTTCATTTTTCTCAAAAGCATCACGGTATGAATTATTTTCAAGCTTTATAGGACAGAAGGCCGCAATAAGACGAACAAATTGGTGTCTTGGACAACGAATGAGCTGCAGACCTTCTGGCATATTTACTGTTGCATTTTTGTTTAACTTCAAAAAATCGTGATGACGTTCTGTCGACCTCAGCTTTCGTTTCAGCAGTCTGGCATATAACATGGGAGCAGGTTGCTTTTTCACGAGGAAAAGCATGTAATAATCGACCTGACATCACACCAACAAGCAAATGTGATTGTTGTGGATCAATTGTCACCCTTGTCATGTTTACATTGAAAGCAACGGTTTCGTCTATCCAAAACCAAGCACGGACGTAAATGTAATATGAAACTCTGAGATCACGATATAAACCAATGTAAGCACAATCTGGAATTCTGTCATATACATTCCAGAAAGCTGTCCATTCTCTGTCAATTTTCATCATGGCCAAATCCCCACCTCTTCTCTGGCACTCTGCACGTGCATCTGACCAAGTCACAGGGCTGGTGGAATGCACTGGAAAGAAGCATTTGCCCCCAGCATCAGCCATGCCCTGACACAACGAGCTGCTAAAGGGGCAGTGTTCCCCCTCATCCTCTCCTGCATCACATTCTTGCCTCACGTTGCAGTGAAGGTGGGTCTGAAAGCTAGGATAATCCATCACTGAACAATTAAACAGCCTGTTACGGACCTTTTGAGGGACATTACCAAAGTCATGGAATGAGAAAGACATGTTAAACCCAGAACCGTGTTCTCGCTGTTTCTGGAGGTAGATGTGTTCATTCAAGTCAGTGGAAATGTTCTGTACTTGGGAAAAGTGTATTACAAATTTGTCGGGATGACACTCTTCAGGTGATACATTTGGGAAGTTATCATATGTGTAAAGTAAGCGTCTCCCATTTCGACAGATTCTTTGGGACTGAAAAAAACCCTCCCACGTCAGGATTTTGAAATATGAAAAGCTGACCATCGCGTCAAGCCCTTTAGGGATGGTCAATGTATAGCTGGCATCCAATGAAAGGTCATGAGGTCGAGTCAGATCAAACCCTGGGGACTGTATGAATCCAGATTTTAGTGATGTCCGGATGGGAATCATTTTTGTCCACCACTTTTGTGTTGTTGACGTGTATATAATTTGGTACTTAGGAAATGTGGATATTTCATCAGACCTCTGTTCCAAATGCTCGGTTATTCGTATGTTTACTGTGTTGGTCCTGATGAACAACACTGGGGACTTTCTTGTTTCGTCATCCATGATATAAACACTAGGGGTGATGCGAACTGCATTATAAACATGACAAAACTCTCTTCCACCTAGTATGTCTGAAGTCAAGACTAGGAAACGTTCGTCTGGTACCATCAATGATATATGACAAACAGAGTCTAGTGCCGTATTGTCGTCGTGTCTTATAAACCCTGTTATCACTCCCTCTGTACCCCGGATGGTGACGACACTGTTATTCCAACAGTCTTCAAGGCTCAGACTGTGCTGTTCGCTATAGTTTGATAACGACAGATTCGGAAACATCCTCTCTGACTCTTCACACAATAATCAAGACATGTTCAAACTGGAGTAATGTTCAGGGTTTTTGAATGGTGATCAGTGTCAGCACCGATTTCAATAAGGGCTGGGCTGACAACGATTGAATAAGACATCAGGTACTTTATGTCATAACTAGACACATCGTCATTTATCTAGAAAACATTTACAGGACCTAAGATATGTTAATGACTCTCACTCTCTGTCTCTGTCTGTCTGTCTCTGTCTGTCTGTCTCTCTCTGTCTCTCTCTCATCATGGATAATCTTATCAGCATTGCTGACTACAAAATAGAATGATGCGACAGTGATCAACCGCAACATACTGGACTTGCTGTGTACATTCGTCAGTCAATTGCCAACATTGCCCAACGGAGAACTGATTTTGAAACTGATACTGTTGAATGCAGCTGGACTGAAATAAAGCACTCTAAATCACCGCCTCTATTAATCGGAAATTTGTATAGAAAACCGTCTCCCACACACGAATGGTACGACAATTTTGTACAAATGATGGATCAGATCCGTCACAAAACCTTCAATATTCTATGATTAGGAGACCTTAATATTGATATGTTGAAACAACAACCAGCTCGGACAAGTACATTCACTTAATGCACTCCATCAGTAAAAGAATACACTCACCTTTACTCGCACGATTGCAAGTTCTGAGCTATTGACATCTCCGATGGCCATGTACAATTTAACATTCACGCCAAATACACAGTGCATTGCATAACGCGTTGCACTGCATAACACATTGCATTGTATAACGCGTTGCATTGCATAACGCATTGCATTGCATAACGCGTTGCATTGCATAACGCATTGCATTGTATAACGCGTTGCATTGCATAACGCATTGCATTGTATAACGCGTTGCATTGCATAACGGGTGCATTGCATAACACATTACATTGTATAACGCGTTGCATTGCATAACGCATTGCATTGTATAACGCGTTGCATTGCATAACGCGTTACGATTCAGGTATTGAAGGACTTCTTAAAATTGCACAAATGCTACATAAAGTTTTATGTTACAGGACAAATATTTTGGATGAATTTGTACAGTATAGATATATTGTCTTCAGTGACATGTTTAGCTCAGAACTATCTTGCTCTTCAATAATCTTGTCTTCATTTTCAGCCCGTTTGCTTAATTTTCTATCTAAAATATGAGTACAAACTTTATTTAAGATGCTGGTAAGTGCTACACCACGATAGTTGTTAGAATTGTTCATACCACCTTTTCATGGATTGGAATAACGGTAGCTTTTGCTCATTCTAAGGAGAATGGGACATTTCCAAAAAGTTGGTTGTACGTTTGGAGAAGAAGTTCAATTAAAGCAGAATTTGTATTTTTCTGCATTTCTCAGTATTTCTCCTGAAATCCTGCTGATCCTGCGTTCGTCCCTACTTTTAAATGTTTGGTATTAGCAAGCATCTGCTTGTCAGATATAGGCTTAAGAAACGAGGGAACAACTGTGATGTTTTCGCCTTCAGCCAGATTATTGTCTAAATCACTGGAGGCCTTAAACAAAGAAGACAATTCTCATATACATCAGCATTTTTCTCTGACCATAAAATCTTTTGTTCACTTGATTGTCTCGAATTCTTATACTCCTTATTAATATGAACATTGTTCCAAGTTACCTCAACTGGTAAATGCCACAAAAAGTCCACACAGTAAGTAACATGCAAATCAAGGCTCCACAACAATGCAACATGAAGTAGAAAATAATCAATCACACTAGATCAAATACAAAAGTGTCCTCACCATCTTTGTCACCATTAAAACATTCCTTCAAAATCATTAAATCAAACCTAACATAGAAATCCAGCAATGCTTTACAAAATTGTTTACAGTTTTGTTTGTAGAAACGTGTACAAAATTATCAACATCCGTGTCATCGTTGTTAATGTTTTACACAAAACTGGTTAAAATTTTATTCTTAAACTGATTCTGACCTATTCTGGCACTAATGTCACTCATGACCATGCAGTAGAGCAATAGAGTTTCTTCCAATCTTTGATCGTTTTCTCTTTGTATGTAGAGCTTCCTTCTGGAGCTCGTAACAGGCCACCAGAAAAAGACACACCCGAAGGTGCCAGCAAGACCCGGCAAAGGCAGTTTCTAACAGGCTGCTAAAATTACATCTTTGTCAGCATCAAACACCTCTTTATCTATTGTTTTAGCAACAGAATTATTGTCGTGTAACTTTACTTCTTTTGTCTTTTTCTCTTGTTCCCTTGTTAATAATAGTAAACCTTCAGAACTTCTTCCATAGTGAGATAATTTCTCAGCTTGTACATAGAACTTGACATAATATGTGAAAATATAATGGAAATAATATAATTAGTTAAGAAAACTTTCGGTAACGCAAGCAAAATCAAATCTGTTTATATAATCCATAAACGTAACATTCTGTAATTTAGTGTACAATTTTTCCACATTATGATTTTTAAAAGTCTGTTGTGTTGGATGGTCGGCCCCGTCCTATAAAGTTTCTGAAGTGCCAGCATGAAAGCTTGAATTTCAGTCTGCATCCTGCCGCGAGTCAAAACTGCTTTGGACTTTGCAAGACTGGTTACCAAGCTGTGCATGCAGTCCGGTTTGCCTGCCTGACGTCAGACCACCACGCGCCGCACGTGCGCCACTGTCACGACGACTCCTGTTGTCGCAAGATGGGAAATACATGCTGCCAGCCGCTGACCCGTGTCGTACAGCACTATCGCAACTACGAGTGACGTCAGCTCCACCGTCACGGCCCCCGTCACTCAGCCACTGATCCTGGGTGGTACTGCCTCTTGGGATGGGGAGAAGGAAGGATGAGGAGGAGCAGCCCTACCACTAACACTGTCGTTCTAAGTGGTATCATTGTGAGAGGACTCTTGCTGTTGATTGTCTGGCCTTAAAACATGTTCACCACTCGAAGGTGGAGTGTGTTGGCCGTGTGCGCTGCCTTTGCCACTCTTGCTCTCAGCATCTTGGCACATGTCCAGGGATCAGGGGGCTAAGAGCCGATCATGAACTGTTCGTTCTGGAAAGAAGCCTGCTTCCCTCCTTTTGAGCAGTGGAGACTATCTGGGCCTGCACTTGGGTCAAATCATCTGCATGTCTGACTCTCTGTTACCGAAGTTTTGTGTCGGATTTCCTTGTGGTAACAATAGACACCTTGTTTCTCCACCTACTAAACTTCACAATCATGGGTCTAGGATGGGCTCCTCGTGCATGCCTTGTTCGAGATGCTTGAGCAATGTCGCCATTAGTCCAGATTTTCTGTCCATGAATGCTATTTAACATGTTGACACCGAAGTTGGCACAAGTGTCAAATATATCTTGTGTGGAATCCTGAAAAAAACCCACAGGTTATCTCATGATCTGTGCTTTTATTTACTTTGTCCACCTCTTGTCTCATGTCTTCAATCGTCTCCGAAAGATGTTACATTTCCTCCCTTCTGCTATTTGATGTAGCGAACAGATGCTGTGTCTCTGCTGTCATGTCTGTCACAGTCTCCATCAAATGTTTTTGGTCATTTTTCAATCTGTTATACCGTTTTGTTAATCTAATTGCACTGTTGTTTTACTTGTTCTAACTCTTTTTTTTCCCCAAAGATTTCACCCTGATCGTTTCTAATCAGCTAGGTTTGTTGCTGAACTTTTTCCTGCGTAGCCAGCACCAGTCTAACGATCATGGTGCCTTGCATTGTCACTGTGCCAGTCTAACGATCATGGTGCCTTGCATTGTCACTGTGCCAGTCTAACGATCATGGTGCCTTGCATGGTCACTGTCTTCGCCCATTTGTCAAGTTCTTCCTTAGAGCGTATTTGTTCATTGTGGTTAGGTTTAGGGTCATGGTCAGGATTTGTCAAGTTCTTCCTTAGAGCATATTTGTTCATTGTGGTTAGGTTTAGGGTCATGGTCAGGATTTGTCTCAATGTACTGCTTTGAAGCAGTCAGCGCTAAAAGCAGGCGGATCGCACAGTACAAAACGCAGAGACAAGAACTGGGAAATGTGTTATGTAAGTGACACGCATCAGTGGTACTGCACAACATACTTTCCACGTATGTCCCGTTCACCTCTGGCTTACTGTTGCCTCACACAATGCACACGTCTTCATGATCATCATCTTATTCACAGTTTGATGGACGCTTCCTGGGAAACCCACTACAAACCAGAATTGTCCAACAGCGACGATGACGTCAACTGAACAAATCTGTGTGTCTGTGTCCGTGTCAAAGCTCACCAGAGAAGTGACACTTGAGCTGTCTCTTCTGACCTTTGACCCGGCAGGCAGTTTGCTACCAAAAAATGCTGAGTACAGCCCTCCACGTTATCATATCAACCATTTTTCCATTCTTTCACTCTGACTGATTACTTACTTGAGTAACAAATTAGGTACTGGTTTCAACAATGTCAGGCAACATTCTCTGCACCAATCAAGAAAAGTTACTGTCCAGACGCCATTAAAAAGAGAGAGAGAGGAGAGAGAGAGAGAGAGAGAGAGAGAGAGAGAGAGAGAGAGAGAGAGTTTCTGAAAATGTTGGATTGTCACTGAACACAAAATCTATTTTGTTCACGTCTTAACAGGAACATCCAATAGCAAACAACTGAACGTCTGTGCAGCCCACCGAACATGCTGAGGCACTCCAATGGACCACCGCCCCCTAAGAACACACAGTGTTGCTGTTAAGCATTGTGTTTGAATGTGTTTGTTTTTCCATGAACGTTGTCTAACACCAATAACAATTTGCACACACAGACACACAGACACACACACACGCACACTGTCTCCTTCCCAACGGCCTCGCTCTCAGTCAACGCCCATCTTGTGCCGAATTTGACAAGATTGCTCGTTCTTCATTTTCGTTGTCCTGAGTGTTGTTCATCTTGCCTGAAGAAGACCTAAGAGGTCGAAACGCGTCGTGTTTAAAAAAAAAATCTTAAGACTCGTTTGTTCATATTGTTTAGCGGAGTAATTTCAAACAGTTTTCAAGATCAATTTGAATGCGACTTCAAACCCATGGCATGGCGTCTTGTTTCCATCGGAAAAGTTGCACACACAGAAAACCCGGCCTGTTAAGCGAGCCAGGCGGCAGGACAGCAGTGGAGGCTCCGTGATTATCGATTAATTGACAGCAATGAATAGTTCAATTGAAATCAATAGGTGATTCAGTGATTTATTTACTAAATAATGGTTCATTTTCCGGACGAGTGTAACAGTTTTTGCGAGCCCGTTTTGTGTTAGGTTAGTCAGTCATGTTAGAAGTGGGTACAAGCACTGTTTATATAGATGTGATGAAACGTTATGAGTATGTACAGGTGCTTGCATGTACCCACGAGCAGTAGTGTGTGTGTGTGTGTGTGTGTGTGTGTGTGTGTGTGTGTGTGTGTGTGTGTGTGTGTGTGTGTGAATTGCTGTTGTTTAGTGACAAGAAAGAATCTCATGTCATTTATCATGATTTATTGATGTGAAAGATCACTGTCTTCTCTGTGCATGCATGCATACATGAGTGTGTGCGCGCGGGCGTGATCATTCTGTTCTTCTTTACAGAAGACGAAGTAGAGTTTTCAACTCACAGATGCTGTCATTCCACTGATGATTTACAGCCTGTGATGGTAGTCCATACAGCGTGCAGAAGGTGAGTAAGTTACAACATAGAGAGGACGGAGAGCTAGTATTCAAAGGAAGATAAAACATGAAAACTTGTGTTTTAAAACAAACTGGGGACCGATCGCTCCATTAAACGCTGTCTATGAGATTGGGTTATCTCGGTTTGGTGACAGAAAGAGGAAAGTCTTGCCAAAAGTAACAGAGACACAAGAACGGTGTTCTCTCTCTCTCTCTCTCTCTCTCTCTCTCTCTCTCTCTCTCTCTCTCTCTCTCTCTCTGAGGGTAATCAACAAAAACTTTAAAGCCATAATTATAGCAGTAACTCAGCGGTGAATAGAGATTTTTTTTTTCCGAGATAATAGGACTTTTCTTTGTTAAGGCCTGGGATCATGTATGCTGCACCTGCATGTTCATTGATTAATGATCCATCAGTGTATATCTTTAAATGGTTGGAATAGTGATCATGCAACTGCATTTTGATATTGGATAATAACAAATTAGTATTTGCAGTCTTTGTTAAATCTGTATGCTCAATATCAAAATGTGCCCGTATTAGTTTCCAGGGAGGGATAGGAGAGACAACAGATCTTTTTGCAATAGATGTTAGTTTGATATCTGAGGATTCTAAAATCGAGGAAGTATATGTTCTTAGAGTCGTTTGAGATGATATATTTTTAGCCCTTTTGGGGAAAATCAGTGTCCGATTTAATATTTATTTCAGGGCCTATATTGTTGTCTATAGTAGAACTTCTTATAACAAATTTGGTGCATGCAAGATTCCTATATTCTTCCAGTGGTAATATCCCAGCAGCACTGTATGCTTTTGTACAAGAGGCATGGGCTGGTAGTCCCATGGCTATCTTATATGCTTTGGAATCAATACTTTGAAGTTTTTTCAGTAAGTATTTGGGTGCACTGAAAAACACCTCATGTGCATGCGTTAATTTTGATCTAACCAGTGCAGTAGAAAGGTACAAAAGAGTAACTGTGTCCTGAGCCCAAGCATGCTTGCTAATAATCTTTAATAAATTTAAAGTTTTTCGTGCTTTTGTTAGAATACGCTCTATATGATAATTCCATGACAACTTTGATGTTAAATTTACTCCAAGAAATTTCACTATTTTTGTATATTTGATGGGTATGCCGTTGACCTGAAATAAAGGCATGTTAACTGGATCAGATCCAGTATTAAATAACATCATGTGTGTTTTTTTCAGTTGATATTTGCAAACCATATTCAGTCATGTAAGCAGAAAAGGTATTTAATTCTTTTTGATATAACTTTTTAATATAGTTTTGTGATCTGACAGATGTACATTTTTTTAAATGTCACTTTCACCCATATGCACATATCATCTGCATATTGGGCAAGCTCTATATTTTTAGTAATTTTTGTGGGTAAATCGTACATCAGAATACTAAAGAGTAAAGGTGCAATAACAGACCCCTGAGGAATGCCCATGTGTAATGTGTGTGTGTGTGTGTGTGTGTGTGTGTGTGTGTGTGTGTGTGTGTGTGTGTGTGTGTGTGTGTGTGATTTGGCATGGTGATCATTATCAGACTGGGCACATCAAGAGTATACCACTTTAACAAGCTGGAAATTTGCATTAGTCGAAGCGGGGAAAAGGGAGATGGGGGAAGGGGAAGGACGGATGGGGAGCATCGGATGGGGGGGGGGGGGGGGGGGGGGGGGAGGGCGAGATGGGTGAGGGAGATGGGGATGTGTTCGGCGGAAGGAGGGTGATGGATAGTATATATTTTATTATATGAATTTGTCTGGTGCTTGTGTCTTAGCTTGGCAAATGCAACTCTCTCTCTCTCTCTCTCTCTCTCTCTCTCTCCTCAATGCATGCGCATGCACACGCACACGCACACACACATGTACACACGCCACCACACTCCCCACACACTGCATGACCACGCATGTACACGCACACGAACGCACACACACAAACACACACGCCACCACGCAACACACACACACCACACACACACACACACACACACACACACACACACACACTCATGCATGCGCACGCAGGCGCTTGCACTCGCACACACACACACATGCATACACGCCACCATGCACACACACACACACACACACACACACACACACACACACACACACACCACCCGCGCGCGCGTGCGCACATACACACATGTATTTGGTATGCTGTGGATGCATAACAGTTCAACGTAGCAGATATGGCCACGAACAAAGAAAGCAATGGACAAAGAAAAAAAACCCTACGTGCCCCCCCCCCCCCCCCCCCCCACCCCCCCCCTCTGAGTGAATTGAAACCCGAAGGACAAACGGCTCAACGTATTTAGATTCACTGATGAGGGACGAAGTATCTATCACACATGCAAGGGTTTGCACCAGATATATGGAGTAAGATGCGTAAATCACACTAGACAGACTGGTATCACATATGTAGAGCAACTGAAGCGAGGCAGAGAGCACGAAAGCAGAAAACAGGTTCTCTCTATATGGGGCAGTCAGCTTGCTGTCACGTACGGTGTCAGTTTACTGAGATACTTACGAACATAACGGCCAGTCGCTATTGACGAGTAAAATCGTTATGCGTGTCCTAAATCACCTGCCTTTAGCAGTGATTTTAGACATATGCTATGTTGGCAGTGCTTGCACAGTCGTTTTGATACAAAATAAATGGATGGTAACTGTTTCTTTAATTCACTTTCCAGCTTCCATATATTACTGAAATAGTATAGGAAATGGAAGACACAGTCTAGGAAGACTTGACTAAGTGAGAACTGAACAAAAAACAAGATGCGAAGCATATAAACGTACTCCCAGTTTTCCAAACCGCTTATAAATCGGCCAAGTGCTTTGTGAGATAAGAAATAAAGGCAAAATAACGGTTTTAACGGTTATTTAACCGATGTACACTTTTGAAACTGGTATTTTTAGTCCTCACTGGGCTAAAGCCTGTGTACATACCAAACTTCATCCAAATCGGACAATATGTCAAGAATAACGGTCTTTAACGGTCAGATTTTGAAACACTACATGGAAGTGCCATTTGTGCGTGATAACCTTTCTATATACAAAATTTCATTAAAACCCACCAATATATAAAAAAATAACGGCAAAATAACGGTTTATCGGTTATATAACCGATATACACTTTTGAAACTGGTATTTTAGTCCTCACTGGGCTAAAGCCTGTGTACATATCAAATTTCATCCAAATCGGACAATATGTCAAGAATAACGGTTTTTAACGGTCAAATTTTGAAACACTATATAGAAGTGCCATTTGTGTGTGATAACCTTTCTATATACCAAATTTCATTAAAATCCACCTATATGTAAGAAATAACGGCAGAATAACGGTTTTTAACGGTTGTTTAATCCATTTTCAGCATTACATCACTTACATATGGACAGAGGCTCCGATTTGTCACAAGATCATCCAAACCGCTTATAAATTGGCCAAGTACTTTCTGAGATATTCCATAAAGAAAAAAAACCGTTACAGGCCGTTACAACCGTTAGTAACGGCTATAACGGGGCAAACTAAAACATCAGGCATCATCCGTGACCCATAATGAACATACCTGCTAATTTTCATAAAGGTCGGCCAAGTACTTTCTGAGATATTCCATAAAGAAGAAAAACCGTTACAGGCCGTTACAGCCGTAAGTAACGGTTATAACGGTAAACTAAAACATCGGGCATTATTCGTACCATAATGAACATACCTACAAATTTTCAGAAAGATCGGCCAAGTACTTTCTGAGATACTCCATAAAGAAGAAAAACCGTTACAGGCCGTTACAGCCGTTAGTAACGGCTATAACGAGGTAAACTAAAACATCGGGCATCATCCGTGACCCATAATGAACGTACCTGCTCATTTTTACAAAGATCGGCCAAGTACTTTCTGAGATATTCCGTAAAGAAGAAAAACCGTTACAGGCCGTTACAGCCGTTAGTAACGGCTATAGCGGTAAACTAAAACATCGGGCATCATCCATGGCCCATAATGAACAACCTACAAATTTTCAGAAAGATTGGCCCAGTAGTTTTGTCTGGAGGGAGTGGAACATATTTTGACCACGGACACACAGACAGACAGACAGACAGACACACAGACAGCATTTCTTCGTTCCCATTCTAAAGTACTCCCTGTTCTATGAGAACTGGGAGTACAAAAAATGGACGAAGTGTTAACTTTTAAAGTACGATAGAAATGTAACAATTTAAGCGTGCCCTGATAGGAACATGATATTTTTTGGGAACAAGGTTTGTTTGATTTCCACGTAACTTTGTGTGTGTGTGTGTGTGTGTGTGTGTGTGTGTGTGTGTGTGTATGTGTGTGTGTGTGTGTGTGTGTGTGTGAGAGAGAGAGAGTGAGTGAGTGAGTGTGTGTGTGTGTGTGTGTGTTGTGCGTGCGTGCGTGCGTGTGTGTGTGTGTGTGTGTGTGTGTGTGTGTGTGTGTGTGTGTGTGTGTGTGTGTGTGTGGGGTGTGAGTGCGTGCGTGTGCGTGTTTGTTTGTGTGTCACTCGCGGGTCATTCTGATGGTCGGCTGAAATTTTGAGCTCCGTATTTTTTCTTGTTTTGTATTAGTTTTTCCTTAACTTTATACTTGAAACTTTAGCCATCAAGTAGTAAGTGTTCCGGACTTCAGTTTATGCCGCTTTTTTGATTTTTGATCAAGTGAGTGGTCCAATTTCTATTATTTTAGTTTTGAACTGACCGTGCCAGAATGCCGGTTGAGGCCTCTACTTCTTCAGTGCAGTGGCGGGATTCTAGTTTGGACAGTGTTGTACAGAAGCTGGTGAGGGAGTCGACAGCAGGAGTGTGCGAAGAGGTGCAGGAAAGCATTTTGCACAGACTGAATGCCACGAAACCGTGCCAGCAGAAGAACAGCGGCAAGATAACGCCTAAAGGAAAAAATCAGAACAGAATGACGTCAATGTTGACAGTGACGTTATTGCAATGCGCGTCGCCGAAATTCTAGTTCCAGTGATTGCCAAACAAATGGAAAGTTTGTTTGTGAAGGGGTTGGAGAGGGTAATCACTGAAGTGATGGACACTGTCCACAAGAAAAACATGGAAATCCTGCGACAAGTGCAAAAATCAAACCTTCAGCTGCACTACTCCCTTGATCGCCAGGAACAATATACCAGGCGGGAAACAGTGCGGATCGTCAATCTGCCTGAAGAAGACGAGGAGAACCTCGATCAGAAGGTAGCAATGCTGTTCCAAGAGGCAGGATGTGAAGTAAAGGCCTCGGACATATCTGTTGTTCATAGGAACGGGAAGAAGATTAGTGGCAAGTGCAGGCCTGTGCTTGTAAAGTTTCTTTCTCGACGTGTGAAAGGTGAGGTCATGAGGAAGAAGAAGGAGCTGCAGAAGATAGAAAAATACAAGGGAGTCTATCTGAACGACGACTTGACTGTCCTTCGCAGCAGGCTTCTTCAATTGGTGAAGAAGTCCGACAAAGTGGACAAGGTTTATACCACTCCTGATGGTAGACTTCGGTGTGAGCTGAAGAAGATTCCTGGTCAGGAGAGGGCGCAAGTTGTGATGGTGGATAGCCCTGACGACCTCTTCAAGTTGGGCGTCGACGT
Organism: Conus canariensis; assembly: GCA_033310375.1. NCBI lineage: Eukaryota > Metazoa > Mollusca > Gastropoda > Neogastropoda > Conidae > Conus > Conus canariensis. The sequence continues at coordinate 34,775,961 of CM065736.1, forward strand.
GGATTTCAAGTTCCTTGGGCTGCAGCACCTCCTTGTCTGTGAGCCATAGGGGTCTGATGGAGGACGCGGTGATGTACATCCGTATTCAAGCCTTGACAGTGTTGCTAGTTTGAATTGTGCTTCAAGTTTTTCTGATTCTAAATATAGATTGTCTTTCCTGTCCCTCAATGTTTGTGGACTAAGAAGTCGTTTGCAGTTTAAAGAATTTTGCGAACTATATTTCCCAGTTTGACATATTAACATTCACCGAAAGTAGAACTGATGCACAAGACTCCGACTATTTAGTGGACTGTTTTAGTAATCTTGGTTACTCTATTGCTTTGTTTAGTCGAAAATATCTTTCATATCAAAGATCCGGTGGCATAGCGATTGCCTATAAAAAACCATATGAAGATTTTATTCAGTTATTGGAACCTGAAGCCAATGGTGATAGTGACTGTGTTTTGTGGTTAAAAATCAACAAACTGCTGACAGGTTATGATAAAGATCTGCTCGTCGGTTCAATGTATATTCCTCCAGAGGGAACTGCTTATGGTTCAGTGAACTGTTTTGATGATTTGGAATCTAGTCTTACATGTCATGATTCTAACTGCCATATACTTCTTATGGGAGATTTTAATGCTTATACTAAATGTTTGCCTGACTTCCTGAAGTTTGATACAAATATCAATGACATTATTGCTGATAGTTTTCACCTGTGTATTGAAGATCTTGAAATCCCTATTGCGAGGTGTTCCCAGGATGTACGTCGACCTAATAACTATGGCTATCGACTTACTGATTTTTGCAAATCACAAAATTTGTTTATATTTAATGGGAGAGTTGGCAGAGACGCAGGTATTGGTCGATGCACTAGTAGTGGATGTACTGTGATTGATTATATGCTGGGTTCATCTTATTTGTTCACACATATTGCTGACTTTAGTGTTGATCCCTTTGACACCATGCTTTCAGATGTTCACAGTCCAATTCTTTTATCTCTCAGCATTTCGCAGAGAACGTCAAACAATGCTTTCACTCAAAGTTCAATTTTCAGTGAAAATAATAGAAGTGTTAGATGTCCTGAAACAGGAAGACCTTTGTTTAATGCAAACATTAAGAAGTGGGATCCATCTAAAGGTGAGATGTTTAAAGAAAACTTACTTACTAAAAACATAGAGGAATTAAACAATATACTTGATAATGAAAACGCTTCTGTTGCCGATGCGTATACATTGTTATCGCAAATTCTGTTAGAAACAGCTAAAGACACACTGGGAGAAGTCAAACATGTAACAAAAGGTACAAAGCAAAAGCCAAACAAAAGTAGCGAAAATAAGCCATGGTTTGATGCCACATGCAGGGAACGTAGAAAAAAGTATTTTACAGCCAAACATAGAACTAAATTAAATGATACTAGTCCCAATCGTAGAGAGGTTGAAATTAGCAGTAAGGAATACAAAAAAGTTCTCAGAAAATCGTATAGAGTTTACACAAAGCATTGGCATAAAGAAGATTCGCAGATTAAAAGCTAATAGACCAAGAGAATATTGGGAAAATATTAAAGTCAGAAATAGAAATGAATGCCCTGTTAGTATGGATGATCTTTTCTTACATTTTAAATCACTGAATGTTCAACCAGATAGTGTTGAGAACGAAAGGGATATTGACTGTGACTTGCAACATGATCTTGAATTTTTAAATGCACCAATAAGTGACGAAGACGTTGAAAAAGCTGTACAGCAACTTAAGAATGGAAAGGCTTGTGGGATAGATAAAATACGAAATGAATATATAAAACAAAGCATTCCAGTTCTCAAAACAAGTTATTGTAAACTTTTCAATAAAGTTCTTGATACAGGGACCATACCAGAAGAATGGTTAACTGGACTTATTCTGCCAATATACAAAAGAAAAGGTAGTAAATTGGACTGTAACAATTATAGGGGTATAACACTTCTGAGTTGTGTTGGAAAACTGTTCACAACAATTTTGAATAACCGTTTGACAGATTTTATTGAGAATAACAACACACTTTCGGAAAATCAAGCTGGTTTTAGACGAAATCATTCTACAACAGATCATATGTTTGTTTTAAAAAGTCTAATTGATATTTTCAATAGTCGTAAAAAGCAGTTGTTTTGTGTTTTTGTTGATTTCACAAAAGCGTTCGATTCAGTTTGGAGGCAGGGATTATGGCAAAAGCTTATCAAAGAAGGTGTAAATGGAAAGATTTTGCAAGTAATCACGAATATGTATCAGCAAATAAAATCTTGTATATTTATAAATGGGAGTCAATCTGAATATTTTGGCAGTTTTAGAGGTGTTCGTCAAGGTGAAAATCTTTCACCTTTGCTATTTCCTTTGTATTTGAATGATCTTGAACTATATCTCACAGATCGTAACTGTGCTTTCTTGAATATTGATCTAAATCTCCCTGACTTAGATTTATTAAGTTACATTAGCTTACTTTTACTTTTATACGCTGATGATATTGTTGTTATTGCAGATTCTTTTTGTGGTTTACAGCATGCTCTTGATGTATTAAGCGAGTATTGTAGCGCATGGAAGCTTAATGTTAATGTAACAAAAACAAAGGGTGTAGTCTTTAATGGACGCAGTAATCCTAGAAAAAAAAACAACTAAAGTTCAAAAACCAGTCCATAGAAATAGTACACACTTTCAAATATTTAGGTATAATCTTTAGCAGAACAGGAAATTTTTTATAAATGTAAAAAGTATTTGTTATGACCAAGCGCAATGTGCAATGTTTTCTTTACTAAAGACGGCAAGATTTCAAAATTTGCCTATAAACATTGTACTGGACTTATACCAATCAATGGTTCTGCCTGTACTTTTATATGGCTGTGAAATTTGGGGATATAGTGATTTAAAGCTAATGGAAAGTTTTCAGCTTAAATTTTTAAGCATCTTTTTCATTTAAATCGTTCTACTAAAACAGAACTAATATATGGAGAACTAGGAATGTATCCTGTTTCAGTTCAAGTATATGCACGAATGATAAAATTCTGGTCATCCTTACTTTCACCACAAACAAACAAATATTCATCTAGATTGTATCAAGTATTATATGATTTATACAGAAATCAGGGTTTTACATCTAGGTGGTTGATGTGTATACGGAATATCCTTATCGAAACAGGATTCGACTTTGTGTGGGAGACACAAAAGTTTTCGTCTGTTCACAGTATCTGTAGAAACGTTCGTAATTCATTAGAAAATGTTTACATACGTGCATGGAACGATGCTTTAGAATCTAGTAATAAGTGTTTATTTTATAGGAATTTTAAACAGAGTTTCGCCGTGAAAAATATATTGAAATGTTGCCTGATGTTTATATATACCCACTAATTCGGTTCCGCTGTGGTAATCATAAACTCATGATCGAAACTGGCAGACGATTTGGAATACCTCATGATGAACGACTCTGTCGGGACTGCGACCAGAATGACCTTGGCGACGAATTTCATTTTGTAATGAAATGCACCAAATATGATGATATTAGAAATAAGTTTATACCAAAACAATTTACATGTATAAAGTCCGTATTTAACTATTGTCGTTTGCTCTGTGGTAAAAAAAAGTGTTGCTAAACTTAGCGAAGTTTTTAAAACTTAGTAAAGTTGTGTAACATTATATCCAGTGTGTTAATTATCGGGAAAATTTTTGGATGTTTGATGTGTTTCATTTACATTTGTTTATTTTGTTTTAAGTCCTCCATGCCCCAAAAGGGGTCACAGGATTAAATCTGTGAATCTTTGTGTGTGTGTGTGTGTGTGTGTGTGTGTGTGTGTGTGTGTGTGTGTGTGTGAGCATAAGTCCATGCTCACGTGTGTAAACGTATAAACACGCATTTTTTTATGGCTTTCGCAGATTCATTTTTTAAACGTTTTCTTTTCAGGTGAAGCTTTTGGCATGGCCTTTCAGCATTACAATACTGAACAACGTCATACAGTACAAGGTAACTATACACAATACAAACAATTATCATACAATACAAAACATTACAGCTCAACACAACAGTATGATAATTCATCTCTATATTAAGACCAGAATGTTTACAGCACACTTGGATTTTAGATGACAGATATGTGATTAATTTACACCACAAGTAATACAAACCTCGCGTATGATGATCAGACTGTGTTCAATGTTCAGTTCCTACACCACGCCACTCTGAAATGCATGGAACTCACCAGCAAGACGTGGGCGTATTCAGCAATATACTTGCATCAGATGGAACTATCAAAACAAGACTGCTGAGAAGAGAAACAAACCCAGACAACCTGTCACAAGTCTGGAACATCATCAACACATTCTTAATGACAGGCAGAGTGACAACTACGTATGAGGCTCTTGTCAACGAGACGGATAACGGAAACATTAGCATTCAAGAGTTTGATCTCAGCTATGGGCACTGTGGACGCAATGAGTCCATCTTCTTTGCTATTTCACAAGGCCTGGTTCGTGGTCTGACAGGGTCTGTGTCTGACATCAGGTCAGGTCCACTGACCTCCTGTGAGTGGAAACTCATGGTGCCTGCTGAACTCCATCTGTCTGCTGTCATGAGGCTGGACAGTGACTTCTGTAAACGTAAGTGAAACTCTAAAGCTAGTCTAGACCTGTGCATACCTGTAATGAGATGCAATGGCAAAAAAGCATTGAGAGAGAGAGAGAGAGAGAGAGAGAAAGAACGAACGAACGAACGAACTTTTATTTTACCAGGGTAATGAGATAAGCAATACAAATGCTTTTTTTCCACCCAGCCCTGGGGCAAAAGGAAAGAAAAACAAATTAAAGATCAAATTAATGCATTTAAAGATCAAATTAATAAATACATATAAAAAGAACAAAGTATAACATGATCTTGTACAGTTCAATACAAATTAGCTATTATCCACACCATTGACAAACGAACACAATAGAAAAACGCGTGAACATAGCGAACAAGGGAAGGAAACAGGGAAGGAAAAGGCCAAGGGGTAGGTTAGGGGTAAATGGGAAGAGAGAGAGAGAGAGAGAGAGAGAGAGAGAGAGAGAGAGAGAGAGAGAGAGAGAGAGAGAGAGAGAGAGAAAACGAACGAACGAACGAACGAATTCCACTTCAAGAGGGCAGTGGACCAAGCATGGGTGCCTTCCACATCCAGCCCCCTGGGCAAGGAAAAATCCATATATAGTAAAAAGCAAATCAAACAAACACACATGAAAAAATGCAACAATTGCTTGCATGAAAACCTTTGACAAAAGAAGTAAGTAGAAAAAGAACCAATAAACACCACCACCACCACTACCAACAACCACAAGAAGAAAACAAAATAATTAGGGTAATTGGGGGGGGGGGGGGATGGAAAGAGAGAGAATACGAATATTTTATTGAGGGTAAACAGAGAGAGAGAGAGAGAGAGAGAGAGAGAGAGAGAGAGAGAGAGAGAAATTCGAATTCGGATGGTTTATTCACGTAGGTCTAGGCTCCTTATGAAGGGGTATGGATATAGTGCATTGGAAACAAATATATGTGACATGTAACAAAGTATATCAAATTAAGACAAAATCATTTGTAACTTTTAAGAGGTAGCCATTTCTCCAATTTTAAATGCCTAATACAAAAATAACGAAACATTTTGAACATCTTTTGTTGAAGTTGACGACATCAATAGGTCTAGTTGCAAAGCGAGAGGACTGCAGGCGGAAATCTAAACAAATCTTAAATAAATGTTAGCGAACCGCCCAGAGAACGTGGACAAACGAGTCACAAGACGAAACACAACGCGTTTCGACCTCTTAGGTCTTCATCAGGTGAGACATAAACGAATAAAACAACGAAAATTCACTTAGCTTTGATCGCTTCAGATCACTTCGCAGGGTTCAGCGCAAGGAAGAAGGCGTTGAATGAGAACGAGGCTGTTGGAAGGGAAATAGTGAGCGAGTCAAAGTCGTAATGAAGATAATAATATTACTGATAGGAATACTAATAATGGTCAAAATATTGAGAGAAAAAAAAAAAAAGGGACAAGATTACTACCAATCTTAGTGTCAATAAGTATGGGTATGGGAGAAAGGAGAGTGGGTTAGAGGATTCTTAAACAGCAGGGTTGCCGTGGCAACAGTCCCAGAGGCGAAGGCGATGGTGATGTCAATGCCAGTGGTAGTATCAATACTAGCAATATTATTACTGAATGATACTGCTAACAACGATAGTGAAGGTTAAGGTAATGAAAGAATGATACAGAAATATATTTAGAAAATACATTTTTATAATAATCAAATAAATAAATAAATGAAACATTAAAAATAATAATAATAAATTAAAAAATAAGTAAATAATTTAAAAAAAATAATGATAATGAATGCATAAATAAGATAGCTATAAGTTGTGTGTGAGGTGAATAGTGGGAGATAAGGTAGTATGTGTGTGTGTTGTGGGAGGACATTATGGGCTGAGATTGAAGTGGTGGGTTGGTACATGTTACTTTAAGGTGTTGATGCTATGAGGGTGGAGGGAAGAAGGGGATGGGTTTACGTACTAACTGGGGGAGGGGGAGGGGCAACATATTCACACCTATACACAATCTCTCTCTCTCTCTCTCTCTCTTCCCCCCCCCCCTTCACGACCAACGATAAAGGAGCCAGCGTTCTATTTATTATGTGTGTGTGTGTGTATGTGTGAGTGTGAGTGTGTGTGTGTGTGTGTGTGTGTGTGTGTGTGTGTGTGTGTGTGTGTGTGTGTTCCATTTGTAATATCAGCCTTATTCATTGGTTACCCCCACCTCCACCCCCAGCAACCGCCATATCCACCAACACCGCTACACACATCATTACTAGGGCAGGGGGAGGGGGGAGTAAGTCGATTGATGTAGCAAATGGAGAGACTCAGAGAGTGTAGGAAAAGGGAAGATGATGATAGCTGCAACCTATGTCTGAGGTAAACAGTGGGAGGTAGGGTGGTATGGGTGTGTGTAGGTGGGGGATATTTCAGGCTGGAGCTGCAGAGATGGAATGGTACATACTACTTTTGGACGTTGATGCCATGAGGGTGGACGGTGCCCAGTTTGGCAATGAGATGAGATTCCTGCATAACACATCTGTGTTGTATGAATTAATCATGTTGAGTGTGTGTGTAGTGTCTTTGAGGTATGTGGGGAGGCCTTGTACTATGGGTTGGAGGAGAGAGTCTAAGTACTGTGAAATTCATACAACACAGATCCCACTTTCAAACCCAGCCTCCTCATGATTAATTCATACAACACAGATCCCACTTTCAAACCCAGCCTCCTCTTTACCCTTGATGTCGTCTCTCTCTACACTTCCATCCCTCATGCTGATGGACTGAAGGCCCTCGCATTCTTTCTTAACAAACGGCCCCCCAACCAACAACACCCTCCCACAGCTACACTGGTCAGACTTGCAGAATTAGTCCTCACCCTCAATACTTTTGAATTCAACAACCACACATTCTCACAAATCAGTGGTGTTGCTATGGGAACCAAAATGGGACCATCCTATGCCTGCCTCTTCATGGGACACCTAGAACACCGCCTACTAACCTCTTACACAGGCCCAACACCAGAGCTCTACAAAAGATACATAGATGATGGATTGGGAGCCACATCCATGCCGGAACATGACCTCCAGAATTTCCTCAACTTTGCACAGACCTTCCATCCATCCATCCAGCTGACCTACACCATTTCACAGTCAGTTAATTTCCTGGACATCACTATCTCCCTCAAAGATGGACTGCTTCAAACCTCAGTCTTCTACAAACCTACTGATGCGCACTCATACCTGGACTACACATCTTCCCACCACCAGTCCACTAAAAATAGCATTCCATATTCTGAATTCCTTCGCCTACGCAGACTCTGCTCTAGCGAAGAGGATTTCACAATACAAGCAGCCAAAATGTCTGATTTTTTCACCAACCGTGGATACCCTAGTGCCGTCATCAGTGATGCTCTCAGCCGCACTGCAGCTAAATCCAGAACATCTACTCTGGAAACTAAACCTCCCAAAGAGACAGACAGACCCACTGCCTGCCTTCTCTTCCATCCTCACAATCTGCCCATCTGCAGGATCCTGAAGTCTAACTGGCACATAGTAGAAAATCATAAACCTGCCTTTGAGACCACACCAATGATCACTTTCAAACGTGACAAAAACCTCAACGACCTACTGGTGCGCTCTAAGCTGAACAAAATCTCCACACCTAAGCCACCAGGTACTTTCCCCTGCTCAAAACCCAACTGCAAAATCTGCTCTCTCACCAAACCAGACACCATCCTACATGGCCCCACAGGCTCTTTCACTATTAAACGCACTTTCTCCTGCCAGAGCCACAACATTGTGTATGCCATCCACTGTCAGCTGTGCGGTAAGATCTATGTAGGTGAGACATCTCGCACACTTGAGACGCGCATCTCTGAACACCTGGCCGACATCCGCCACCATCGGCCCAAACCAGTCGCTCTACACTTCAACCATGCCCAACACAACATCAACCATGTCAAAGTCTTGGCACTTTGGCAATCTAAGAGTGACAACTTGGAACGCCTTATGCAGGAATCTCATCTCATTGCCAAACTGGGCACCGTCCACCCTCATGGCATCAACGTCCAAAAGTAGTATGTACCATTCCATCTCTGCAGCTCCAGCCTGAAATATCCCCCACCTACACACACCCATACCACCCTACCTCCCACTGTTTACCTCAGACATAGGTTGCAGCTATCATCATCTTCCCTTTTCCTACACTCTCTGAGTCTCTCCATTTGCTACATCAATCGACTTACTCCCCCTCCCCCTGCCCTAGTAATGATGTGTGTAGCGGTGTTGGTGGATATGGCGGTTGCTGGGGGTGGAGGTGGGGGTAACCAATGAATAAGGCTGATATTACAAATGGAACACACACACACACACACACACACACACACACACACACACACACACACACACACACACACACACACTCACACTCACACATACACACACACACACATAATAAATAGAACGCTGGCTCCTTTATCGTTGGTCGTGAAGGGGGGGGGGGGGGGGAAGAGAGAGAGAGAGAGAGAGAGATTGTGTATAGGTGTGAATATGTTGCCCCTCCCCCTCCCCCAGTTAGTACGTAAACCCATCCCCTTCTTCCCTCCACCCTCATAGCATCAACACCTTAAAGTAACATGTACCAACCCACCACTTCAATCTCAGCCCACAATATCCTCCCACAACACACACACATACTACCTTATCTCCCACTGTTCACCTCACACACAACTTATAGCTATCTTATTTATGCATTCATTATCATTATTTTTTTTTAATTATTTACTTATTTTTTAATTTATTATTATTTTTTTTAATGTTTCATTTATTTATTTATTTGATTATTATAAAAATGTATTTTCTAAATATATTTCTGTATCATTCTTTCATTACCTTAACCTTCACTATCGTTGTTAGCAGTATCATTCAGTAATAATATTGCTAGTATTGATACTACCACTGGCATTGACATCACCATCGCCTTCGCCTCTGGGACTGTTGCCACGGCAACCCTGCTGTTTAAGAATCCTCTAACCCACTCTCCTTTCTCCCATACCCATACTTATTGACACTAAGATTGGTAGTAATCTTGTCCCTTTTTTTTTTTTCTCTCAATATTTTGACCATTATTAGTATTCCTATCAGTAATATTATTATCTTCATTACGACTTTGACTCGCTCACTATTTCCCTTCCAACAGCCTCGTTCTCATTCAACGCCTTCTTCCTTGCGCTGAACCCTGCGAAGTGATCTGAAGCGATCAAAGCTAAGTGAATTTTCGTTGTTTTATTCGTTTATGTCTCACCTGATGAAGACCTAAGAGGTCGAAACGCGTTGTGTTTCGTCTTGTGACTCGTTTGTCCACGTTCTCTGGGCGGTTCGCTAACATTTATTTAAGACATCAATAGGGTCAATCTAAATAGGAAAGGCTGTCTATAGAATTTCGGCTTGATCAATTCATTTCTAATGTTCATAAAGGCTGGACAACAAAGAACAAAATGCATCTCATTTTCTTGTGACACTTTACAACGAGGACAAAGCATATCATTGTCATCAACATCGGTTTTGTATCTAAATTTATGTATTGCTAAATCCGATATTCCAAGTCTAAATTTTGCCATTATGTATTTAAAGTGTCTATCCATTTCTAAAGTTACATCAGGTTTCAGATCATGGGAATTACCAAACTGTCTGTAAAAATCAAGCCTTTTACTATTATGCACATGATTTAACCATTTTTGCCAACGGCAGTCAACTAGTCGTTGACGAAAACAACTTATAAACTGTTTAACATTTCCGACACCCTGATTCAGCCGTACAAAACCAAAAAGACACATACGAACTTTACTAGCCCAGTTATTTTTTGCTCTAGAATCAAGATAATAAAGCATATTATAAGCTTTACGAGGTATTCTGTATTCTTCCATATGGAGTAAATTAAGCAGTATCGGATGCATTTAACGGCAGAAACAACATATATAGGAAACCTATTCGTCTCGCCATACACAAGATCATTAGGCGTCCGCCTATTCTATTTACACCTAGAAATGTTTTTAAGCGAAAAGATGCACAGATTCACAATGGATTGCAGCGTTATCTAATCTCCATAATTCCGATCCGTGCTGTGCAATTGGCTGCACTTGACAATCGAACAACTTGTTGAGAACATGTAACTTTTTCATAATACAAAACAAAATTTTTGGCCTTGCTAGCGAGATCCTTGCAGGCACTAACAAAACTCAGACGAGTTGAGAAAAGTATACTCAAAAATCTATAGGCATTCACAACAGGCATGGAAGCATTATCATATAGCCATCGTTCTCTTGCACTCAGATAACCACCCTCACGAAACACAATGATGTTACTTTTAGATAAATTAACTTTCAGCTGGAGAGATGCAGCTGAGCGGTGTAAGCTATTCAATTGTGTCTGCAAACCAATAATTGTCTCTGATATCAAAATCACGTCATCAGCCAGTAGCAGAATAAACAATTCAAACGCATCAGAAGTCAACAAAGCCCCGTGTCTCCCGTTATTAATTACCTCAATTGCTAGCTCGTTGATGAACAGTGAAAATAAAACTAGACTACAGGCATCGCCCTGTTTAACCTCGGCTAAACAATTGATATAATCTATGAATTTAGCTCCACAACGAACTTTAGCTTTCACTTCATTGTACATACTTCTAATCATTTGTAAAGTTTACCCTTAATACCGTTTTTACTCATAATAGGCAGGAGGAGATTTCTATTAATGGAATCGAAAGCTTTTTCAAAATCAATGAAGGCTACAGATAGTTTTCGATTAAAAGAGAACTGTTTTTGAATTAAAGCGCGCGCGCGCGCGCCGGGTGTGTGTGTGTGCATTAGGATTGGCGATAAAAGGTGAATCTGTGCTGATCATCGCAACCCATCAAGACAAATGCCTTCTGCCCTGCTCTAGGCGTTCTTTGCTGGTTTCAACATCCAATCAACTTTCCTTCAGCATCCAATTTCCACGAGACAGTGAGTCTACACTTTCAGCCAAGTTCCAGATCTTGTTCTTGGCTACCAGACACACCCTACGGAACAAGTTGCCAGGTGATGTCTATATCATCAACTTCAGGATACATCACAACACCAGGCTATGGTCTGGCTCCAATGCCTGTCTTCATGGAGGCCTCCCATGTGCTGCATCCACCGGATGGACTTTCAGTGTTTCTGAGTTTTCACAGATTCGATGTTTTGAGGGAAGATATTTTTACAGTGTCTACTCTTTACAGAAACGGGTCCAAGGAACATGTTTGGACGAATAAAGATCTTGGTAGCATTCCTCCTAGTGTGTATAACGAGTCAATAGATGTCTACTTAAAAACAAGTTTGAGGTTATGTGAAGGATTTAAATACCAGTCCGAGACTTTAGCAATTCATACAAGTCCAAGATATTGTGAAGGAGTGAAAATGTGGTTTTCTTTTCATAAAAACAATAACATTCCCATCAAGATAAAAAGTGGACAGTTTAATTGTTCTGTGTCCTTCTACGCCAGCTTTAAGCACCACGTGGACTGCAACCTGCAGCGTGAATGTGAGAGTGGGGAGGACGAGGGGGCTCACTGCCCTTTTAGCAATGACGCCTGTGGAGGAGACGTGGCAGTAGGACATGACAAGTGTTACCATCTTCATCTCTCTGACACTCAGCTGTCATGGCGTGATGCTCAACACGTCTGTCAGGACAAAGGGGGGCAACTGGCTGTGATCAGCACCGGACAGGAAGTAGAAACATTCTTAAATTTGCTCCGTGTGGCCAAGACTCGAATTCCGTTTTACATTGGTTTGGCAATTTACAGATCAAATCTTCCAATGTTATATCGTAAAATGTGGACATGGGTAGACAACCATGCATATTACACTATCAAACAAGGGAGATCAGTCTTTTGTCTTGTGAGTTTTGAGGGTAACCACGAATCCTGGACAGCAGGGGGGTATTATGATTTAGTCTCCATTTTTGACCAGGATTTATCGTTGAATAATCCAGTTCCTACGGCACCGCTGCTTGCTTCGTTTCTATGTGAGTACAGGCAACTGGTCCCTGATATAGCTGGGCACAACTCCTTGAAAGGCCTGTATAACAAAAGTCTTACACCACCGGAATTTTTAAATGTAACATACGTAAGAGTAAAGAATGAACAACTACCGTCATTAACACTGTGTCCACAGGGTCAATGGACCCACGACTTTCTGGCCTGTGACTGGGCAGCAGCCTGTCAGGTGACGTACTTCACATCACAGTGTCCACTGACTGTCACAGCAGACCACGTGAATGACACGTCACACGACAATGCAGGGCAAGTGAGAAAGGTGGGCGAAGTAGCAATGTTTGTCTGTGACAGCTTCATTCAGACACTGCCATACACACTGGTCTGTAATTTTGCGTCAGACTGTTGGGATAATTCAGATGAAACATTCTGCCACCATATATGCAAGCATTGTGAAGAACCTGACTTTATGTGTGACAATGGGCAGTGTCTTAGAAGTAACAAGAGAAACACACCCATCAAATGTGACCTGGTAAATGACTGTTATGATCAGTCTGATGAATACGATTTTCTGTCCTGTATACAGGAGATCGAGCCAGAATTCAACTTGTCGCCTGTAAATCTACCAGCCTATATAGATTTCAGTTATTCTTATCGACTTTCAGCCAAAGCCTTGGGAAATAGGACACAGTGCCCAGAAACTCATTTCAACTGCTCAGAACTTTCATTCTGTTTGCCCGTGTACGTGCGTTGCAATGCGATGTACGACTGTCCACACAATGAAGATGAGCTGCATTGTGACAATTACACCTGTCCAGGTTTCTATCGATGCAGGGGATCCTCAGTGTGTGTGCACCTTTCTCACCTGTGTGATGGTGTTGTACAATGCGAGTTGAGAGACGATGAAATGTTGTGTGGTTCATCTTGTCCCCCGCAGTGTCACTGTCAAGGTCTGGCATTTGTCTGTGACCGCCCTTTCTCTGCTGACAGCTTTCCTGAGATTCGTTACCTGGATGCCAGTCATTCACTGCTGACCTGTGCCCACCTTGTCAACAATTCTTACCTGGTCTTCTTACGTCTCACTTCTTGCAGAATTCGTTCCGTTACTGATTGCCGTTTTGCCAACCTCCAAGTCCTTGATCTAAGCAACAATATGATAGATTCATGGAGTATGGAGTTTATCAATTTCCTACCAAACCTGAAGGAAATTTACTTGTCTAGAAACAGGTTACACGTCATAGGTAGTCCCAATACCGTTGTCCAAAACAATGTGTTGGAAACATTTGACCTTTCTTTCAACTCGCTACTGGAGTTCTTCGACTGTCCATCGTTTAGAGCGGTCCAGGGTATTGTCAAAGTCAACGTGTCTCATAATGTTAATATGAAAGTCACTAATCAAGGTATTACCTGTTTTCCCCTTCTCAAAGAAATTGATTTGAGAGGCACCAAGTCTGAAATCATTGCTTCCTTTGTGTTTGCTGGTCTGAAACACATTGAGGTTCTATACTCAGATAATTATAGACAATGCTGCAAAGGTATCTTACCTGAGGTTGAACACAAAATGCTTTGCATTGCACCTTCTGCTGACATTGCATCTTGCTCAGATCTGCTGCGCTTGGTTTTCAAAGGGTGTATCTGTGGTTCACGGTACTTTTGTTGTTCATTGGAAACCTTTGGTTTCTGATCTTAAACATTCTCTGGGGAAGAAAACAGCAAACTAGTAACGTGGAAACATTCATCTCCAACCTGTATATTTGTACCTGTTTGTTTGGTGTGTACCTTTGTGTTGTCATTGCAGCTCAGTTACGATTCCATGGTGATTTTGTGTTGCACGAGAAAGACTGGTTGTCCAGTTTAAGCTGCAAGGTGGCTGGTTTTGTGGCCTTGGTCTCCTGTGAAGCTTCCTGTCTGATAGTCTGCCTCATGGCTGCTGACAGAGTTCTGGCACTGTACGTTTGTTCTGTAAAATTCTCAGTCACCTCAGTGCGGCTGACATGTCTCATGTCCTGGATACTGGCTGTTACTGTGGCAGCTGTACCCTGGATGCCAGGTGTGTCAATCTGGAATGCACGCAGCATCAGCACCATTTGTCTGCCCATGCCAGTTCTGACAAAGGGTTCCCATCTTCAAACCTATGGCTTCTGCTTACTTGTAGTTTTTAACATCACACTAACTCTAGCCACAGCAGTTTGTCAGATCTTGGTCCACATTCACGTACGTTCGAACTATGTTATTGCAACAACCTGCAAGGCATCATGGGATATGTTGATGGCTCAGAGAGTAATGGCACTTGTCATCATCGATGTTGTTTGCCGGTTGTCAATTGGCATCGTTTGTACCTTGCACACAACCCATGTAGCAGCTGTTGATAGCAATACCATGATGACAGTGATAATCATGGCATTGCCACTGACGCCAACACTCAGCCCGTTGTTATACTGTTTAAGTTCCATCAAAGAAATGCTGAAACTGAAAAGGGAGGCTCAGCTAGTGCTGATGTTTGAAGCAAAATTCCGGTCACAGAGGTCAAAGTCACATACCGCCAAGAGAACAGATGTCACATCAGTCAAAATGCCACGAACATTCAGAAGTGAAGACCAGGCTTTTCAGTTCCTTGAACAATGTCTTCAGACCAATCAGCTGAGTTTTCAGGATGTTGCGGAAGTGTTGGAACAATATGAAAAAGATGCACACTCTCTAAACTAATTGCACGTCTTTTTCCCCCCTCCTCCTCGTCGTTCTCTTCTTTTCTTCATTTCTTTCTTTTCCTATCCTGTTCCTGCTTCTCTTCCTCCTCCTTTTCCTCCTTCTTAATCTTCATGTGCTTCCTTTGTTCGTTCTTCTTCTCGTTGTTGTTGTTGCTGTTGTATTGTTGTTGTTGCTGCTGCTGCTAGTACTCTCCAAGTCTCCTAATCCTCCATTGCTTGCCGTCTGATCACGGTGGCCATGTCGGATTTCCTCTGCTGGTTTCCCATTGGCCTGCTGAGTTTTCTATCAGCAGCAGGAATTCCAGTGCAAACAGAAGTCAACGTGTCAATGTCTGTTTTTGTCTTACCGTTGAACTCAGCCATAACCCATTCCTCTATACATTCAACATGCTTGCAGAGCGGCGTAGGAAAAGAAATGTAGCTCGAATCAGGGATCATCTTGAAACAACAGCCAAACTGTCCCCTGTTTCAACTGCAACGTCTCCCTTCTTGAATGAAAAATGGAAAGCATATTGAACGTTTTGCTTTAAGATAACTAATGTAAGGTTACAGGCTTGTTGCACCCAACAGAATAGATGAAGATGAAATGTTTCTGAAAATCCGAATTTAGAAACACCCATAATGATAAAATGTTTCTGCAAAATCCTACTTTAGACACACACACACACACACACACACACACACACACACACACACACACACACACACACATACACACACACACACACACACACACACACACACACACACACACACACACGCATGCATGCACGTACGCACGCACGCACGCACGCACGCACACACACCGTTTGCGTTGATGCCATTGATTTATGCTCTCTGTAAAAAGCCTTAGACTGCACACACGCACACACGCACACATGCGCGCGCGCGCACGCACACACACACACACACACACACACACACACACACACACACACACACACACACACACACCCTGTTTGTGTCGAGGTCATTGATTTTTGCTCTCTCCAAAAGCCTCAGACTGTGAATTTGAGATCAGCACCAATGGACTGGGATATCGCCAAAGTATCAGCACCAATGGACTGGGATATCGCCAAAGTTTCTCCCAGACAATGTCACGGAAAACACCCACGTCGCAGGAACGATGGTGTAGGAAGAAGGAAGCCAGCGTCACTAATTGTCGTCTCTTTGTACTTTTAGATTCAAGCGGGACAAAACCTTTCTTCGGGAAAAAAAAACCCGAGGGAAAGAACGGCTCATGATACAACTTACTGTAACATACACTCGCATAAAAAAGCATCAGATAGAAAATGAAATAAAACACAGAGTAACAGATCAGTCACTAAAACGGTAACGTTGATACATAGAAAAAGAAAGCAACAGCACAAAGCCTTGCATTTGCAGAAAACTATAGCTTCTGTCTAAAGAATTAAAAATGGAGCCTTTCTGACTCAATGACCAGGATCCTCAGAATGTGGACTGAGTATTGCAACCCGCTGTAGGATTAGCAGCTTCAGCTAACCCAAAGTATACTTCACTTTTCTATTGAGACTAGAGGAAAAGGTTGATAGACTTTCTGGTACTGCAAAAATAAACTGGGAAAGCTGGCTTTACTCTCCAGGAAAGTAAGTCGCCGCGAGGGGAAAAGTAAACCAGCAAACTACAAGAGACGATTCCACAATACACTGTACAGGTACGTGTGAATTAATTACCAGAGAAACCCAGCCGAAATGATTAGCAAAGTCCCTGATTGTTATATTTAATTAAGACTGGAAAACTGAACATTTAACCAAACTATAAGACTGTAAATTTAGCCCGCTGATCTTGCTACAGACGAGTGTTGTCATAATCTCTCGTTAGAGACTATGGCATTCTTGTGATGGGATGGGGCAAACAGATTAAATCACCATGGACCACTGTCTGTCTGTTCCATGCTTCACAAGGGAAGAGGAACAGTCTGCTCAAGTCAAAACGTTACATCTTTTAAATCCAGGCAAGGTGTGTGCACACAGAAATCAGCGTTCAGAACAGTTCAGGTATAGGATCGATCGGCAGTCCCAGTAATGATAACAATGATGATTATTTATGGCGCTTAATCTTACATCATAAGCCCTAAGCGCTTACAATACAGAAAAGGTTAAAGAAAACATAAATGAAAGCAATAAAAAGATGAATAATGCGATAAGTACCATGCATCTACGAACAAGGGTGCATATTCACACACACACACACACACACACACACACACACACACACACACACACACACACACACCACAACACATGATCCCAGACACACACACACTGTCGCACAACAACAGGGCACAACAGCATGCGCACACGCCCACACACACAAACACACATGCCCATACACACACACACACACACACACACAGGCGCGCGTGCGCGCACACACACACACACACACATTAGTACCATCATATAGAGTCACCCAGAACAGTTACTGAGGGAAACAGACAAGACACCCTCAGAAGAACAAACAAGATTTTGGTTCCTCATTATGTTTTTCAATTTGTATAAGAAGTAAATTATTTATGCAAATGCCTTACGATTTAACATGGCATCAATAATGATATCGTCCCTGAATTGCCAGGGACTAGGAGACCTTCAGAAGAGAAGAGGACGTATTTCATTTTCTTAGAAAAAAGTCATACTGTATTTACTGCCTTCAGGATACTCACTTCAATGAAAAACTTGAAAGATATGTAACGTCTGAATGGGGATATAGATGTTTCTTCTCCTCCTTTAAGTCAAATGCAAGGGGAGTTGCAATATTATTTAATAATAATTTCGAATTTAAAATCAACGAAATAGAAAGGGATTCAAACGGAAACTATATCATTATGTCCATGACAACCTTCGAGAAGAAGATTCTGCTGGTAAATATTTACGGTCCTAATAAAGATAATCCTGAATTTTACGAAAACTTAAAGGGCAAAATACAGAAATATGAAGATCATGCACTTGTTTTAGTTGGTGACTGGAACCTTGTCCTCGATCCCTATTTAGATTATGATAATTATAGCAATATAAACAATCCAAAGGCAAAACAATGTGTTGAAAACATGATGGCTGACTTCGCTCTGTCAGACGTTTGGCGTGACAATAATCCACAAGTAAAACGCTATACATGGCACAGATCATCGCCTTTAAAGCAGAGTAGGTTAGATTTCTTTCTTATCTCAGAAGACCTTATGTTGAATTTTGAAGATGCAGATATTACACCTGGATATCGAACAGATCATTCAATGGTTGTTCTGAAATTGAAATTTGGGAAAACTATTAAACACAACACATTCTGGAAATTTAATTGTGAATTGTTAAAAGACAAACAATATGTAGACGAAGTACATAATTCAATCGATGAAATCATCTGCGAATATTCGAAAGAACAGTATGACGTAGAAACACTCTCTCGAATCCCACTTAAAGATGTTGAACTTACTGTATCAGATAAAGTTTTTATTGACTTTTTGCTCATGAAAATAAGATCGAAAACTATTGCATATGCTACTATGAGGAAAAAAAAGGCTTTAAAAAAAGAAGATGATTTATTAAAAGAAATCGCTGTATTAGAAAAAGAAAATAAAACAGAGGATGACTTTAAATTGTTAAAAGAAAAACAACAAGAACTAGTGACACTCAGAGAGAAGAAAATACAGGGAGTTATATTAAGATCAAGAGCTAAATGGATCGCTGAAGGGGAAAAAATATCAAACTACTTTTGTAATTTAGAAAAGAGGCACTATGTTAATAAAAGTATGACAAAATTGGTGGACAGCAATGGAACACTTATAGATGAGCCAAATAAGATAAAGAAAGAAGTTCATTTATTTTATAAACGACTGTATTCCAAAAGAAATCTAGATACATGTGACGTAAAAGACTTAATACAAGAGTGTCCAAAACTATCTAGAGAAGAACAAGATTCCTTAAATGGAGAAATAAGTTTAGAAGAAGCTGGCTTTGCTTTGAAAAACATGAAAAATGGTAAAAGTCCTGGTTCAGACGGTTTTGGAGCTGAATTTTATAAATTTTTCTGGAAAAAACTTGGTCCTTTTGTAGTTCGTGCTCTAAATCAGTCAGTGAAGGATGGGGAACTGTCAACCACTCAAAAAGAAGGAATAATCACCTGCATACCTAAACCGATAAATCGAGAGAGAATATAAAAAACTGGAGACCTATTTCAATTTTAAATGTTCTGTATAAAATTGGGTCTGCATGCATCGCAAATAGAATAAAAAAGGTTCTTCCGAGCCTAATAAGTGAAGATCAGACAGGTTTCATTGCAAATAGATATCTTGGGGATAACATACGGCTTATTTATGACCTAATAAACTATCTGGAAGTGAGACAATTACCCGGACTTTTACTCTGTTTAGATTTTGAGAAAGCTTTTGATTCTCTGGACTGGGAATTTTTGTTTAAAATTTTGAGAGAATATGGTTTTGAAAATAGCATATGTAATTGGATACAAACATTTTACAAAAACATAAAATCAACTGTTATAGTTAACGGTCAAACTTCGGATTGGTTTCACATTGAAAGAGGCTGTAGACAGGGAGATCCACTTTCGCCTTATCTATTCATACTATGTGTAGAAATCTTAGCAATCATGATAAGAGAAGATAAAGATATAAAAGGTGTTAAAATAAACAACAAAGAACTTAAAATATCACAATTTGCCGATGATACACAATTAATGAATAATGGAGATCGAATATCTTTTGAAAGATCTGTCCAATTAATAGAGAGATTTGGAAAGTTTTCAGGACTTTTCCTAAATGCAGATAAAACACAAGCAATATGGCTAGGTTGTAAGAAAGGCTCAAAAATAAAATATATGCAACATTTAAATATACAATGGAACCCTGATAAGTTTAAAATGTTGGGAATATGGTTCACAAATGATGTAAAAAACTGTGAAAAGATTAATTATGCTGAAAAATTATCAGAAATAACATCCTTGTTTAAAATATGGATGAAAAGAAACATTACACCTCTTGGACGAGTTGCTGTGTTAAAATCTTTGATTTTATCTAAATTGATTCATCTATGGATTTTACTTCCAAATCCACCAGATGACTTCATAAATGATTGTCAGAGAATGTGTTTTTGGTTTGTTTGGAATGGTAAACGGGAAAAATAAGTAGAAAAATTGCAATAAAAAGCATAAAGGAGGGGGGTTTAGGCATACCCGATATTAGAAAGCATATCAATGCTCTAAAACTTACCTGGCTGAGAAGATTTAAAACAACAAAACACAAGTGGAGAAATATTGCCTGTGTAATGTATCCTTTTTTCGAAGAAATAGAAAAACATGGTCCTTGTTATCCTTTGGATAAATACAATAATGTATTCTGGAACCATACATTCATGGCATATAGAGATTTTTGTAGACACCTGAAAGCAAAAACACAATCGGATGTACTGTCCGAGCCAGTCTTTCATAATGATAAATTTAAAATTGGTAATAATGTAATCAAATATAATTGGACTTGGAAAGGGGTTTACTGTGTTTCACATTTTTTAAAAAACGACGGAAGTTTTCTAAGTTTAAACGAATTTAATAGAAAATAATATGGGTGTATGCTTCTTGGCTTACTACGGCTGTGTAAGTTCTATTAGAAAATATATACAGCAAACTGGTCTTAATATATCAATTAATCAAAATATAAAAGAAAAACCAAGAGCTCTAAAAATAATATACTCTATATCCAAGGGATCAAGACTGTACTATGACCTTTTCACATTTGACAGCAAACTTCCTAATTCGTGCCAGAAATGGACCGAAAAACTGGGAACAGAAATTTCTTGGGAAAAGGTTTTCAACCAAATTCATAAAATACAAGAAATAAAACTTAAATGGCTGCAGCTTCGTATCGTACACAGGATTCTTGGAACTAACGTAGTTTTAAAGGAAATGGGGATAGTGGGGAATAACAATTGTGATTTCTGTAGAGAAACTAAGGACAACATAGAGCATATTTTCTGGGAGTGTGATTACTCTAAACAGCTTTGGGAAAAATTGGAGAGATTGCTAAAATCAAAGTGCTTTCCAGGTACGAACTTTACATTTCGTGAGAAAGTTATACTTTTTGGATATGATGAAATCATATCTACAGACTCGGTTTTAGACTTAATAATTCTTTTAGGAAAACAGTATATCTATAAATGCAAGTTTGACCATTGTCTTCCTGATATAGTCTCCTTCCAAAGGTACCTACTTTCACGTTATAAAATCGAAAAATACAATGCAGATATAAATTGGAATGGACATGTTTTTAACAACAAGATGGTTACCATGTTTACCACTTATAGAAACGCATGAGAAGAAAAAAGGGGAAATAAAAGAAGGAAAAAGATGAAAGAAATATGAAAATTATAATTATGTAAAGTGATATTTTCTCCTGTAAATGTTGCATTGATAAAACAATACTTTGGGTTGGATTCATCAGTGATTACAAAGATTAGAGTGCATTGACAATTATGAACATGCATGTATACAAATGTCTTTATTCTTGCCGATGTTGCTGTTTACATCTATATATTGATTGATAGCTGTTCGTCACATAGATGTACGTGTACGATTTTTTTGTTTTGTTTTTTGTTTTGTAGTAGTAATATATAGCCCTTTTTTCTTTGTGTATGTTTGGTAAAAAAAATATTACTCTTTATGTACAAATGTTATGTTTTTTGTACGTTGATTAAAACGAATTAAAAAAGTAAAAAAAAAAAAAAAAAAAAAAAAAAAGATTTTGGTTCCAAGAACAACGATAAAAAGGGAAACAGGTGAACATATTTTCAACTTTAGACTGTTTAAAAAGAAGCACTTCCCAATATGGACGTAATCTCTATTACAACTTCATTAAATCCAAGGAGGTCTCTGACTATGTCTGGCATTCAGGTTTGTGTCACATCGTGAGGATTTGTGACGTCAACAGACCTCAAACAACCCTGCTAACACACGAGCAGCGCAATAATTATTCTCGTGAAGAGCTGTGAAAGCACTTTAGCTCCGAAACAACTCCAGAGTGTACCAAGACTGTCTTCACTCTCCCATTCTAGTCATCTGTCTGCCTCCATCTGGAACACAGAATGCAGAAAATGCTTCAGGGTGCCAAATTTTCCATATTCACCATTGGCAATCAATGTTTTTTTTATGATAGTGTGTGAGGAAGCAGAGCAGAATACCACCATCTTGGGAAAAAGTATGAAAAGCATCTCGAATGGAAGTCAGATCAGAAAAATAAAACTAACAAAAGGGGCAAATGGCCTGTTTCAATTCATATGTCAGAACTTCACACAACAAAAGCAAGTATTGTAGAGATCACGTGAACGCCTTTTGTTTTGATCATACAGGGTACACAACCCACTGAAATCTCAAGGAACGGGATCCATGTTATCATTCTTCCCATTAACCTGATCGTAAGCAAAATGAAAGGACCAAAAAGAAGACGCTCACAAAACATTATGCACACACACACACACACACACACACACACACACACACACACACACACGCACGCACGCACGCACGCACGCACGCACACACACACACACACGCACGCACGCACGCCGCACACACACACACACACACACACACACACCACACACACACACACACACACACACACACGCACACACACACACACACACACACTCATACACACACATACACACTCCACACACACACACACACACACACACACACACACACACACACACACACACACACACACACACACACACACACACACACACACACACGAGCTGTGTATCACACCACTTTTCTCGACATTTTCCGCAACTTGTTTGGGTGTTGCTTCATTCAAGTGACCCCCCCCCCCCTCCCCACGTTTAGATCTGGTCGATCTCTTCATGCTTTTTGGTAGAAAAGTGCTTATGTCAGCAGGCTCCGGCTCCAGTTTACAGCTGTTTCCGCGTTCTTGTGTCGTGTCCTTGAGAAAAGAAGTTTTGGAGCGACGCCTGTGGCAAAGCTCTGAGACAGCGACGACTACTATGCTTTCAGGAATCGAAGTCCCGGAAAGAAAGTCCAAGGAAGACAGTCAAGCGAAATCTTAAAAGGACCAGCTGAGGGAGATCGGAGAACTAAAACAAATGTTACAAACGTTACGTGTCAAAATTTTGTCTCTGGAAACCACAGTTAAAGACCAAAAAAGACCAGACAGACAAAACATAGAACAAACCATGGAACAAATGACGTGGACAGCCAGACACAGGCAAGCAGCACTGTTTCACGGGGTAGACCTACCTATGCAGAGGCCGCCAAATCTGCATCATCAGGTCGAGACCCCTAGCAGATGCTTCCCATAATCGACCTGACGCGTGGAGACATTACAACAGGAAGAAAGGAACACGAAAAGAGTAAGGAAAGCAACAAAACTCCAGAAACTACACTGGAAGAGTTTAACACCAGTTTATCTGTAGCTGATCATTTCAAGTAGAGCGTCGAACAAACTGACGAAAGTGGGTGAAAAGAATGACTGAATTATTGGTAGAAAGAAACTCGTGGAGAGCGTGGCAGCAGAGAGTCCTCAGAAGAGAAGCCCCCTTCAAGCAAGTGTTTCGGCCCTTATCTCCTGACACTCTAGGGGGGTTGGGCCACACCCGGTTCATGACTCCGGATGTCCCTCTGCTGCCCCCTTTTTTTTTTTTTTTTTCCCATCTTGGGACGAGCCATGGCTGGGATTCGAACCCATGACCCTCTGGACATGCTCACTTTCCACTTAATGACTCGCGCTTTAACCACTGAGCCACAGGGACACCTGATATTTGTAGGGAAATTAAGCCTTATGAAGTTCACTTTTGTTCCTCCTTGACCAGATCCAGCTTGAACACCTCTCTGCCGCTTCTGCCATTGCTTTCAGGGCTCTGGTTTTTTCCTTCCCTGCAACTGAGAGCTGTTTCATGAGGCTGTATGCAGACGTTCCTACAAACCCCCTAGCTCCAATTTCTGCAGTGAGGACTTTGACCTGATAGCCTTCTCTCCTCAGGCTGTTTGCCAGATCAGCATACTTTTCAGTCTTGTAGATTTGAGCTGCCTCCATTCTGTTCTCATATGGCACCGTGAGCTCGATCATGATCAGCTGCTTGGTTGACTTAGAGTGGACTATATGTCTGGTCTCATGCCACTCTTGCTGATGATCTCTGGGTGACTCTTCCATTCTGGGAGGTCTGCAGTGCACTCCCAGTCATCTGCCCCGTCCAGCAGACTCTGCCTGCATGTTTCGAGTGGCACTGTTGTTCTTGGCCATGATTTGCTGCCTCCTGCCGTGAAGAATGTTGCGGGTGCTTTTGGAGTCCTGATTTTCCCTTTTGTGGTGTTGGTACTAGCCCAGACTACTTGTACAATCTCTTTGAGCACTTGGTTGTGCCTCCATGTGTACCTTCCTTGAGCCAGGGCTACTTTACATGAGCTTAGGACATGCTCCACTGTTTGTTTTTCATGGCAGAGGGGGCATGCAGGATCGTCTGTTTTCCCCCACTTCACCAGGTTTGCATTTGAGGGCAGAAGGTCATATGCAGATCTGAGAATGAAGCTGATCCTGAGAGGGGCCATGCGCCAAATGTCATTCCAAGTGAGACTTCTTTGGAGTGCATTCTCCCACGTTGTCCATTGCCCTTGCTGGCTCTGCTGGACTGCTTTTTGGAGTCTTTTTTGGTCTTCTTCTTTTCTCATCTCCTGAATCATCATGTCTCTTTTGGCTTTTCCTTTGGCCTTTGACCACCATTCAGTTTTGGTCACCCCCAGTCCTTGTCTGTTGGTCTGTGTGTGTCCTGTTATTTCTCTGATCTTGAGACTTTCTTTTGCAGAATCCATCGCCTCTTGAACTTTCCATTTTCTGCCTGTCTTCAGCTGGGGCTTGATTGCTTCTACCACCTTGTCTCCTGAGTCCTCCAGCATGCTTTGAAGTCTGATCTTCCCTGCTTTGTATTCCTCCAGGATGGATTTCAGTGGTAGTTTCAGCTTTGCTTGGCGACAGTACAGCGCTATGTCAGTCAGACAGGGTGGGACACCAAGCCATTTCCTTGTGAACTTGTTGATTTTGGCTTCCATTGCCTCCACTATGTTGGTGCAAATGTCGTATATCATCAGAGGCCATAGGAGCTTTGGTATCAGCATGAACTGCAGACACCAGACCTTGTATTTGCCAGGGAGCCCACACTGGTCAATGGTCTCCAAGCCTTCCTCCACCATCTGCTTGGTTTCTTTTGCTCTTTGTGTGTCTTTCAGCGTATCATCATACCATCTTCCAAGGCTCTTGACTGGTTCTTCTGTGACTGTTGGAATGGCCTGGTTGGCAACACTGAAGACCACAGATCCGGCCACTTTTCCTTTCCTCAGTGAGAGACTCCGTGATTTCTTTGGCTTGAACTTCATTCTGGATGAGGCAACTATGTCGTCCAGCCTCTCCAGCACATGACGTGTCTCGTCTTCTCTGGATGAAATCACTGTAGTGTCATCCATGAAGGCCTTGAGAGGAGGCATCTTGTATCCATCGCCAACGTCTGTTTGTCTCGCGTTGTTTGTTGCTGCTTTCAAGATGAGTTCCATTGCCAGCACGAACAGTATTGGGGAAATTGCACAGCCCATTGCAATACCCACTTCCAAGTTGATCCAGTCTGTTGTGTACTCCTTGGTAGAGAACCGCATTGAGAAGCCATTGAAGTACTTCTTGAGCATGTCGCGGATGTTCTTTGGCACATGGTACATCTCAAGAGCCAACTGTATCATCTCATGGGGCACAGATCCATATGCGTTTGCCAGATCAAGCCACACTACGTCCAGGTCTCTCTTTTCTGTTTTTGCTTTTTGGATTGCGTCCCAGATCATTGTGGCGTGTTCTACACAGCCAGCCACGCCTGGGATGCCACCTTTCTGGACTGACACATCCAAGTACTTGTTTTCCATCAGGTACTTGGTCAGCCTTGCTGCCATGACAGAGAAGAAGATTTTCCCTTCGACGTTCAGTAGTGATATTGGCCTGAACTGGCTGATGTCACTTGAGTTTTGCTCTTTGGGGATGTACACACCATCTGCCGTCATCCACTGGCCGCTGATCTTCTGGTTTCTCCAAGCCGATCGCAGCAGCCTGTGGAGCCACTCCAGCACCTTGGGACATTTCTTGTAAAGCTGGTAAGGTATTCCGTTTGGCCCTGGTGATGATTTGGCTCTGGCTTTGTCGACCACCTTCTTGATTTCCGCCAACGTTGGAGGCTTGCCATTGAACTGTTCCTCAGGGTTGGTTGGCCACACCAGACCTTGAATGTCGAGTGGTGCTTTGCTCTGTGGGTCAGAGTATGTTTTCCTCAGATGCTGCTCAAGAACTCCTTTGTCCACACTTAGGGTCCCAGATTTTGGCTGCTCAAACAGTGTTCTGGCAAACTGGAAGGGGTCTCTGAAGAAGCG
The DNA here is from genome assembly GCA_033310375.1 of Conus canariensis. Classification (NCBI taxonomy): domain Eukaryota; kingdom Metazoa; phylum Mollusca; class Gastropoda; order Neogastropoda; family Conidae; genus Conus; species Conus canariensis. Next base: position 34,802,661 of record CM065736.1, read on the forward strand.
CTCTTGTGTCTTCTTCGTTTTGCTCTTCCTCTTCTTCACAGATTCCGCTTTGCTGAGGGCGCTGTGTTTTTCTTTCAGGTCTTTCCACAGTTTTTCCAAGCCTTGTTTTTCAGCTGGCAGTGCGGTCTTCATTTGCATCTTGAGGTTTTTCTTTTGGACCCTGATCTTGTCCATCTTTTCTTGGCGTCTGGATTTCTTTGGAGGTGTTTTCTCTTTGGGTAGTTTTGCTCCATAGGCGTCTCTACATGTGGCATACACAATGTCCCCATATGTGGCTAGTTTGTGTTCCAGGGTGCTTTTCCCTATCAGTGCATCGAGTCTTTGGACGATTTTTGCATCCAGTTTCTCCCAATCTTCAGTTTCGTTTGCTCGTGGCAGGTTGAGTTTCAGGCGCCTGGCATCGAGGGCCTGTGCAAATTCCTCATCCGAACCAACAGCGTGGATGTCCTTGGCACTGTGGTTTAAATCCTGGCCTTGGTCTTCCGACGTCTTATCTGCTGATGCAGTGCGCTGCTGCTCATTCAGATGAGTCTTCACACATCCCATCTTTGTTCTGTGGATCTTCATGCCACGGGTGGTAGCGAAACGCTTTCCACAGACACATGGATATTCCATTTGGTCCATGTTGGAAATAAACCCCGTGGTAAAGACGAGACAACAGTACGAGTAGGACAAGGCTTTTGAGGCCTTTCAACCTCAAAGTCTTTTTAATTTGAGATGACAAGTGAATCTTCGTTCTTAACTTTCCTTGCCCTGAGTGTTGTTTATTTTGCCTGAAGAAGACCTAAGAGGTCAAAACGCGTCGTGTTTTGTCTTGTCATTTGTTTGTCCATGTTAAATGGTGGGATTATTGTTTTAAAATTTCCTTTACGAATTTGTTTCAATATCCGCCTGCAGTCACCTCACTCTGAAACTACCATTTTAAAACACTTAGCAATGTAGTGCAAACATACACACTTTCAAGAAGAGAGAGAGAGAGAGAGAGAGAGAGAGAGAGAGAGAGAGAGAGACAGACAGACAGACAGACAGACAGACAGACAGACAGACAGACAGACACAGACAGAGAGGCTGAGAGAGAGAGAGAGAGAGAGAGAGAGAGAGAGAGAGAGAGTGTCACACACACACACACACACACACACACACACACACACACACACACACACACACACACACACACACACGCCTGAACACACGTACGCACGCCCGCCCGCCACCCCCCCCCCCCCCCACACACACACACATCTTACTAAACATTTATCAAACAAAGCGAGAAAATGTGTAATTTCTTAAATAATACGTTGACAATATTGGGTCAAGATGTTGTTTTATGTAAGACTCTTTCTTCTAGACTGAAGAATGTTTCCTCAAGACCTGTACGCTCCAGATTCACGTATAGCCAGGAAGTCTTTCTGGTACTCCTGAAAACTTACGCAAAGCTTGGAGTGCAAGGCGCTCGAGCTTGCCTTGGGTGCACCTCATCATACATCACCCGAAGGATCCAGAGAGATGATCCTATTACCTCTAGATAGCAGTGTACATGTGCAATGCACATTTTACCAAGTTGAACATGTGGTGACAATTGTTGAACATGAAGCCACATTATTTTCAATATTGATTTCTCTAGAAGAGTAAAATCCCTCTCTTCACTAACAATGATCAACTTTTCAACACCTGACGTATGCTACCGCTTTAAAGTTGATATTAAGGACACACACTGAAAGTTGACCTTCCAGCCTTTCCTCGTCCGCCACAGCAATTTGAAAGGGCAACCCTATGACGTCACTTATTCATTTGAAACAAATGAAAAAGTGAAAAAGATGAATTAATAGATACAACAATAGGTGACTACAATTAAATCACATACCAGTTTCATCACAAATTGTACACAGCTGGATTCCCTCTGACTGACACTGAAGAGGGAGCAGCTTTTATCATTCCATCTTTTAGCATAGACGGATCTATCATCTTGAAAAAAGTATGGCCATTTCTACAGCTGAGGTGATTTTCATTTTTCTGTATATGAATTATTTTCTTGATATTACAAAGCTCTTACTTCAGATACTGGCCTGTGTTTGAATCAAGATTGGTTTTGTTTGCTCTGGTAAAGTCAGATCCCCACGGAAGAAGGGATTACTGGAATCAATCACATTATAATTTTTCTTTTCAATTTTAAGAGGTACACAAATTGTTTTCTTTTTAGGTTCTTTTTCATTATGGAAATCGCTTTACCAATCAGGTTGACAAAATAGTAAAAATAAATATAAAAGCTTATAATATCAATGGATTAATTTCGTAAAAATACTTTTGATTGTCCATGAGGAGCACAGTCTGTTACAAAATGCTGACGGTGAATGTTTAGGGAAAAACTGTAAAAACTGCTTATTTCCTAAATATTCATTCAAACAAGTTACTAGATAGAACTATCGTCAGCACAGTTCATCACTGTAGTTAACATTATCTATCAGTTATAAATTCCTTGATTGAATGGATCAAACTAAGTCTTTTAAACTCAGCATTTTAAAAACCTTGCATCTGTGGTGAAAAGATTATAAATACTCACATTATTTTTTCATTATGAGAGGTTGAAATCTGTTTTGCCTGCACCGGCTGATTATTGCCTAGGATAGATTTTAACACGTGTGTCACTTATAACTAAAACAGCAGTTCTCATTCCTTCGTAGTGCTATTGCTATTTTCTTCTCATCAGAAAGTGTAATGTCATTGCTGCCATGAGCTTTTTTTTTTTTTTAATTTGTAACGTTACTTTGTTACTGTAAATTGATATTTTTGTTGTCGGTTTTTCTTTTCTGTTATCCAGTTATAGTTACACTGTTTCCCAGTCTGCTTTCATGTAAAGTGGATAAACGTTAAATGAAGAAACAACACAAAAATGCAGGACATATGTTTTGCTTTTTGCTGATGATCATATCATGTTACTGTCTTAATCAGTAACGGATCCGAAAAATCTGTTAGATAATTCATGTATCGCGCTAATGAAGTTGAAACTGAAAATGAACATTAACAACATGGTCGTGCTCTATTTGCTAAAGGAGTGTATCTCTCTTCACAAGTCTGGATTTAGAAAACATAGTACAAATATGAGCCTGCACATATTTGTGCTTACGACTGGTTTCATCAATTCTGTCTATTTCAGTATATTTACAAAACAACAACAACAAAAAACAAAACAAAACAAAACAAAACAAAACAAAACAAAAACAGTTGACCTTTAGTTGGAAACTATGCTGCAACATGGAATGAAATATGAGTTTTTTAAAGATATTGAACAGGCACATTTCTCACTTTTGAAACGTTTCTTGGTAAGGTGGCTTTTGGGCAGTACTCAATATATCTATATTCGGATGTAAACTGTAAAGCAGTTATTGGTTGATGCTAACAATTATGAATGAGAACAGACTGCGTTGCAACGTATGTTTCATTGTACAAGATTTGGACAATAAATGATAATGTGGAATCATCCATTTTCATCATTAAGAACAAACAAATCAGAAGTGCAATATTGAACTTATTGAACCTCAGATTAAATGTGTCAGACATTCCAATGTCACTTTAGAGGCTCCAGAATAATGTGCTTCTGATTATGCTGATTTGACGAAAATGCAACACATATCATTTTCTGTCCAGCTTCTAAGATTTGAGGATAGAATCAATCAAACCTGGACATTGTTATAACCAGTTCTATTTGAACAGGTCTGGTTTAGCGTTGTATGTTCTCAAAGCCCTTCAATGATCATGCATCAACATAAAATTAGACTGAATTTGGTTTGTCACATTACTGTATGTAATTCTAATTTTGTGCATTGCTGTCTGCAGCACTAGATACGTAATGTTGTTATTGTATTTGTGATTGTAATGTAATTTACATGATCAGCTGACAGACGGTATACCCTCATCTGATAACAGCATTGCATTCCTGTTCCCCTTTAAACCAAAATCAACGAGAACCCAAGAAAACGGCTTAATGTCCCTGTTTGTCTCACTGACGTCACACTCTGCTGTCTTCATGCACAGCGGAAGCACCCTTGAAATGTGTTCCCGAGGAGCACAACGTTGCAAAGTAAGGTTACGAACCATGCTTGATTACTCCAGAGACAAGGTTCTGATATCAATCCACCCCAGGTGGAATGAAATATGGCACATGGCTCCTCTCAGGACCAGATTCATTCTGAGATCTGTGTAATTACCTGTCTAATTCAAACCTGGTGAAATGGGAGAAATCAAAAGAACCTAAGTGTTCGTTCTGCGAGAGCAAACACACAGCAGAGCATGTCCTTAGCTCCTGAAAACCACCTCTAACCAAAAGAAGGAACTCACAGACACACATCCTAGTGCTTAAAGAGATCGCCTGTGCGGTTGGCGCTGCCACAGAAAACAGTACGCTACCAGAGGACCCAGCATCGACGCTCTACAGTTCAGTGGACCACACAACTCATGGCCTGGACAAGACTGTGACATCAAGAGCATGGAAGCAGGTTCCACTGGATGGAGTGGAGGACTGGCAGAGCCCAGCAGACCTTCCAGAAAGGGACACCCATGCAGAGATCATCAGGAAGAATGGCCTGAAACGGGACATTGTGTACCACTCTGGTTCATCAAAACAAATAATTCTGATTGAAATCACTGGGCCATGTGGAAAACAGGCTTACACCTATCAGTCTGAGAAGAGTGCCATTCTAGCCAGTAACCTGAGGGAATTTGGCTTTGAAGCCAGTGTCCTCGCCGTGCAACAGGACCAAGAGGACGGAGAGAGGGCGGGGGGAGGTGGGAACGGGTGGCTGAAAGATCCTTATCCTATGATCTCATGAAACAGACAATTTCAACAAGTACAACTTGATATTATCCAGAGCGAGAATGATTTGTTCAGCATGCGTTTCCTTGGCAACAACAGTTTTTTTTAATATCACTTGCAACGCGATTTAATGTGGTAGTGTATCCCAACGAAACTGGGCGAAGACATCATGGTCAAACCAACATGAATATGTTAATACGGTATTGCATAACTGTCACCCATGCCACACGTTAGCCATCAAAGCCTTTCTTGCCTTTAAGGTCATACCTTCTAATTGCAGTATTGTGCTTGCTTGTACAGGATGCATAATGGTATTTGTGCAATGGAAAATGCGGTATTAACAGACTGAAGGATATGTTTTTGAACATCGAGTCTAGCTTGTCTGGTTTTTGTTGAGCCATTGCCTTTCTGCCTCTTCTTCTTTCACGACTGGTCCGATGAAGTTGTGAGACTGTCAGAACGGAGTCCTGTCATTCAATTAGGATTGCAATAATGAGACAATTGAGGAATGGTTCAAATAATTGATCAACAAGATCAAAAGCCTTTTTGAAGTGAAGAAAAAACAGAACGCCTGTCACTTGTGATTGGTTTATAAAGCCATGAGTCACATGTCTGTGAGAGTGCAGCGCGGCAAGAGAGATTAGGAGGAAATCCAGATAGAGTGGACTGAAGAGTTTCCTTTCCTCCATAAATTGTTTGTACATGTAATTTTCGAGGAGTTTGACATATCTGATATTATACAACCTATCTGCTTATACGTCTGAAATTAATAATTTTCAGTTGTTATTGCATTTTCATATGGGTCGCTGTGTGAACGAAAGATACTATGTGATCATGCTGTTTCAGTTTTCTGTGTGTGAGTTTGTGTGTTTGTATGCATTTGTGTATGCGTGCGTGTGTACCCAGGGTAAACTTTTGCATTTTCTCAGCATGACCAATCTTGGATAACGATAAATAGTGATACGACATTTCCAGTCACCTGCTGCATGAAGAAGTGTGCTGCCAAGATGACTGAAAACTGTGATTAATATTTTCAGAAATATGCTCAGCGTTAGAAAATTGACATTTTGTTTAAGATTGTGATCACTTACAACTAACCTTAATGGCGGGATGAAAAACGGTCATACACACAAAACTCCACTGCCTGTCTATACAGGAGTATCAGCCTGCGTACGCAGAAAGAAAACAAAAAAACAAACAAACAAACAAACTTACAACTAATGTTTTACACAATGATAACATACAAACATTTGTTATACATATTTAAGTTACTTTCTATCGGGAACGGATCTACTGATGTAATGTAGTCTCAGCAGAAGACCACATGTAAACAAGATTTCAATGTAAAATACAGCTTATGATAGATAAATCTCGCTAGATGCATCTGAGTAAGCATACACAAGTTGAAACACTCGTGATAAACCAAACAAGTGAAAGTATATTGAAGCAGGAAATGATCTTTACAAACGCTGTGACAATGCATCATAAATCTTATACTGTTGCCAAAATGAAGCAACATCAGTGCTAATCATGGGGGGCATTCTATACCAGTGTGTCGACTAAAAATAAGACATCATATATGTTACGTAAATAAATGACGTTATGTATGACGTTAACATTTTGACACAGGGCAACAGTATCGCCCGCAGAAAGGAGGCAAATACCTTTCCAGTCTGCCATGAACAGACACGCGTCCTTTCTGGCCCCTTCCTCCCTCTTTTCCCTGTCCCCTCGCTTCATCCGTCCCTCTTCACTCACTGACGTTGAGAAAGGTAGAGATGGAGGCACAGTACCGTGGCGAGGGGAGAGGGGTGTATGTGAACGTGCAGATGGATAGGACGGGTCTCACTAGAGAAAGCGGAACTTGCTCAGTGTTAGGGAGGGTGGTTGCTATTATTTTGTAACAGACAGAAGATATGTACTCTCTCTCTCTCTCTCTCTCTCTCTCTCTCTCTCTCTCTCTCTCTCTCTGTATGTGTGTGTGTGTGTGTGTGTGTGTGTGTGTGTGTGTGTGTGTGTGTGTGTGCGTGCGTGCGTGCGTGCTGTGTGTGTGTGTGTGTGTGTGTGTGTGTGTGTGTGTGTGTGAGAGAGAGAGAGAGAGAGAGAGAGAGAGAGAGAGAGAGAGAGAGAAGCATGTGTGCACGTGTGTCTAGAATGTTAAAGTATGATCTAGTGCAGTGTAGTGTAGTGTAGTGCTGTGTAGTGTTGTGTAGTGTAGTGAAGTTACATTCTCTCTCTCTCTCTCTCTCTCTCTCTCTGTATGTGTGTGTGTGTGTGTAAGAGAGAGAGAGAGAGAGAGAGAGAGAGAGAGAGAGAGAGAGAGAGAGAGTATGTGTGCACGTGTGTCTAGAATGTTAAAGTATGATCTAGTGCAGTGTAGTGTTGTGTAGTGTAGTGTAGTGTACTCTCTCTCTCTCTCTCTCTCTCTCTCTCTCTCTCTCTCTCTCTCTGTGCGTGTTTGTGTGTCTGTATTTGTGTGTGTGTGTGTGTGTGTGTGTGTGTGTGTGTGTGTGTGTGTGTGTGTTTTCTCTCTCTCTCTCTCTCTCTCTCTCTCTCTCTCTCTCTGAGCCTTTGTGAGTGTCCTTTTGTTGGTCCTTTCTTTATCCTCATGATTTAATCATTGGAAACAATGACAGGATCGAGCAATTTTCCCTGAGTTTTTTTTTAAACTGAATTACTTGCCCTTTATGGGCTACACAAAAAGCGCTGACGTCATTTCAGCCATACTCGCCATTGTTGTGTGAATCCATGACATGTGAAATTAAAAAGCGGAAACTGTCCGTTTTGTTAATTTGATCTGACTTCCAGTCGATACGATTTCACAAGATGACAGCATTCTGCATCGTTGGCTCACATACGATCATCAAGGAAACGTTAATTGCAGCCAGGTGCCTGGTGAACGTGGAAAATTTGACACTTTGAAAGCATATTCTGCAATACATGTTCCAGATGGAGGCAGACAGATGACCAGAATGGGAGAGTGAATACAGTCTTGGTACACTCCATCGTTGTTACCAAGGTAGCGTGCTTTCATAGCTGTTCACGAAAAATGCTCTGTCTGTGTGTCAGCAGGGTCCTACAATGGGTTGTTTGAAGTTTGTTGTCGTTACAAGCCCTCACAATGTGACACAAAGCGTAATGCTAGACATAATCAGAGGCCTTCTTGCAACTGACGAACGAGATTAGAGATTAAGTCGATGTTGCAAAGTGCTTTTTTTCCCCAACAATCTGAAGTTGAATATATGTTCAACCGTGTCAATTGTTCTCGTCGTTTTGGGGCAGAAGTCTTGTCTGTTCTTCTGGGAGGATCTTGCCCATGCTCCCTCAAAGACTGTTCTGGACAACACTTGGTATTATGGTACTGATTCTTCCGTTTAATTCCTTGCCTGCTAAACTACTGAACGGCAAATTCTGTGCGCACATACTTTGTATTTAAAAGGTGTAACAGTTTAAGCTGAGTGCACTTACCCTCTATCTTTGTGAAACAGGCAGACAGACTGTGCTACATGGTTACCTGATGTGTTTGCCCCCCCCCCCCTCCCCCCCCCCAATTTCATGGATGTTACAGTTTCTCACGAATGATTATAACTACATGCGTCACTAACAATCGAAGGATTAAATCTGTGGGCTCATATTATGGTCACTTTTCCATGTTTGCTGTCTTAATTACATATACAAACCAAGAGGGTTGCTAATTGTATTGGCCACGGTTTTTCTTAGAATTAATTTACTTGTAAAGTGATTAATGATTTACCTCTTTGAGGATTGGTAACCCAGCCGTTGTCTGGTCCTAAGTCCAGAATGAGAAATGGGGAAGGTTGTGCGTTTGGCTAGAAACCCGCCACGTAAAAAAAGCTTTGCTACAGAAACGCCGACAAGATCCAATCAAAACTCGGGTGACGAGCTCAGGGCAGATGCAGCAATGCATTGTATGACGAGTAGGGGTGAAAGCCGGAAGGAAGCTTCTGCTCCGATAATGTCCTTAGCGAATCCCAAACAAGAGGTGAGAGTGGGAGCCTGGAACGTGCGAACGCTGTATGAAGGTGGACAGACTGCGCAGACTGTGAAGGAGATGAAGAAGTATAGACTGAACATCCTAGGAATCAGTGAGATGAGGTGGACGGATTCAGGCATCATGACCCTTGGCTCAGGAGAGACAGTATGTTATTCTGGTTGCACGGACGGGCAACATCAGGAGGGAGTGGGTATCATCATGGATAAGAAGGCCAGGAAGAGCTTGATGGGATGGGAGCCAGTGAACTCAAGAATCATCACAGCCAGATTCTTCTCCAAGTATACCAAGATCACCATCATACAGTGTTACGCACCGACAGAGCAAGCCACGGAGGAGGAGAAAGACCTGTTCTACAATATCCTACAGGAACAGATAGATAGGACACCACAGCATGACATCCTACTTCTTATGGGAGACTTCAGTGCGAAAGTTGGAGCGGAGAACACCGGGTACGAGACTTGCATGGGACAAGAGGGAGTGGGAGATAGAAATGACAATGGACAGCGTTTTGCAGATGCGTGTCTTGAGAACGGTCTGGTGATAGGTGGTACCATCTTCCAACACAAAACCATCCACAAACTGACATGGGTATCACCAGACGGAAGAACCAGCAACCAGATAGACCACATTGCCTTCAACCAGAAGTGGAGGAGCTCCATGAAGGACGTGAGAGCCATTCGAGGAGCTGACGCTAGCAGTGATCACCATCTTGTGTTATGCAGACTCCAGCTGAAGCTCAAGAGACCACAAAAAAAGAAAAGTGAACAACTCTTTGACTCAAGGAAACTGACCAGTGAGGCGGTGAAAACTCAGTTTACCATTGAACTTTCCAACAGATTCCAAGTCCTGGACAACACACCAGCAGATGACATCAACGCCCTGTGCGACAATGTACAGAAAGTTTTCATAAACACCAGCGAGGCTGTGCTGGGCTACTGAAAAAGAGAGAGGAAGGAATGGATATCAGACGCCACATGGCAACTCACAGAGGAGAGAAAGATCGCAAAACTCGGCATGCTAACTGGAACAGAAGATGAGAGACAAACATTCGCCGAAACGTATAAAGAGAAAAACAAAGAAGTGAAGAAGAGCACAAGGAGAGACAAGAGGCAGTTTGCAGACAACTTGGCAGCAGAGGCCCAAGCTGCAGCAGAGAAAGGAGACTCCAGGACCGTCTATAAGCTTACCTTGTCGTCATTGACTGGGTGATGAGGAAGGCCACCAGCGATCGGGCGAGAGGGCTTGTATGGGGACTGACAGCCAGGCTTGAAGACTGCGACTTCGCCGACGATATTGCATTGCTGTCGCACGCTCAGAAAGACATCCAGGAAAAAAAACCTAATAGCCAGCAGTGTGGGACTCAAGATTCACCCCGGCAAGACCAAGATCATGAAGGTGAAGACGCAGAGAAGATCAGTGTGCGAGGCTCAGCTCTAGAGGAGGTGAAACACTTCAAGTACCTCGGCAGCTACATCTCAGCCAATAGCAACATCGAGAAGGAGATCTCAACCAGGATAGGACTCGCAGCCCGGGCGTTCAGCGGGTTGAAAAACATCTGGAAGTCAGCTGTCCTGCAAACCAAAACCAAGTTGAAGATCTACAGGTCCAACGTACGCTCAGTACTCCTATACGCCTCAGAGACATGGAGAACCAACAAGAAGATTGAGAGTAGGATCAGAGGCTTCGAAGGAAGGTGTCTTCGCCGAATCCTGAAACTTCACTGGCAGCAGTGTGTCACCAACAGGGAAGTGTCAAGGCACACCGGCATAAACAACATTGTGGCAGAGGTGAAGCAGCGGCAGTGGAGGTGGCTGGGACACATCCTTCGGATGGACAAGACCAGACTCCCTCATACTGCGCTGAGATGGGCACCACCGGGGAAGAGGAAGCGAGGCAGACCACTCGGCACCTGGAGAAGGACAGTGGAGGAGGAGATGAAGAGGCAGGCAAGACTTGGAATGAACTGAGCTGGCTTGCCCAGGACAGAGAGGGCTGGAGGGAGCTTGTTGGCGCCTTATGTCCCGGGACGCGGGATGAAGAGGATTAAGTAAGCAAGTAAGTAAGTATTTGAGGATTGATACTTTACTGGTTTACTTTCCCCTCATGGCAACTTACCTCTCTGGGGTGTAAAGACAGCTTCCCCAATTTATTCCTGGAGTAATGGGAGGTCGTCAGCCTTTCCTCTGGTCTCAATAGAAAAGTGAAACATACTTGTGGTTAGCTGAAGCTGCTAATCTTACAACTGGCTGCAGTACACAATCCACATTTCGAGCACCCCTGTCTATTGAATCAGAAAGGACCCATTTATCTTCTCTAAACCGAAGCCATAGTTTTCTGCCTATAAAAGGCTTTAGTGCTAATGCCTTATTTTTCCCATGCATCAAACTTACTACGTTAGTGACCAGTCCGCTCCTCCCTGGCCTATCTCATTTTCTATCTGATGCTTTTCTGCAGCTGTATGTGTTAGTAAATTGTTTCATTGGTCATTTCTCCCTTTTTTACCTCCTAACTTTTTTTTTTAATTTTGCGTGAGTCTGTACTTGCATCAGGCAACGAATGCTTTGTTCTCATTGACGCTTGTCTCCCTTCTCTCTGGACACGTGTTCCTGTTACATGGCTGTCCTCTGTCACATTGTCGGTGAGAAACTGTGACGATGTCCTAATTGAAAGGAACCCATTTGTGTTGACCTCACTGATCCGCACTCTTGCGAAAAGAATTTTCCATCCATCAGAGCACTAATCAATGACGTCAACACAGACGGGGCTGAGAAGGGTGTTTCTAAACAAAGATTTTTTCAGAAACCTTTTATCGTTATCTAAAGTATTTGTTTCAGCACACCTACTACCATACATAAGATAGAACAAAACAAAAATTTACAAAGTTTTATCTTTTGAGAGTTAGAGAAGTTCACTGTATCATCGCGTAGATGAACTAGTCAGTTTTATTCTGAAAGGAAAAGAGAAATGCTTTGACATGGTCCAGTGAAATCACTTTTGAGTGTAGCGCTTCGTGTAGCCCCTGTACAATTTCTTGCTTCGTCTCATTTGTTACTTGTAGTCTGCCTGATTTGTAGTTTGGGAGGTGCGTTGAGGTTGGAGCAGGGGACGTTTCGGCTGTTGTTTCAAGATGCTCCATGATTCGAGCTACATTTCTTTTCCTACGCCGCTCTGCAAGCATGTTGAATGTATAGAGGAATGGGTTTATGGCCGAGTTCAACGGTAAGACAAAAACAGACATTGACACGTTGACTTCTGTTTGCACTGGAATTCCTGCAGCTGATAGAAAACTCAGCAGGCCAATGGGAAACCAGCAGAGGAAATCCGACATGGCCACCGTGATCAGACGGCGAGCAATGGTCACATCCTTCTCTTTCTTACTGGTACCAACACTCAATGTATTACTGCGAACGGACTGGTAGATAAATGCCTGGCCTCCACCAATGAACGAAAGCAAGATAAAGTTGAAAACTACCATCACTCCAAAGGAATATTCGTGTCCACCGAAATCCCGCCTGGTTATGGGCAAAGTAATACACATTCCTGTTTGACTGTAGAAATTCCAGTGAAGCATGAGGAAAGGAGTTAAAGAGAGACTGAATCCTACGGCCCACATCACTACACAACTGATGACTGCCAACTTTCTTGTGAATCTCTTCACACTGAAAGGGAATCGCAGAACAAGGAACCGATCAAGGGTGATGAACCAGATGGTCAGAGCTGACACCTCACTGGACAGTAAACACAGCAGTCCCGATACACTGCAGGATGTACTTGACAGCCACGTAGTCTCATAAAAATAATACATCCCTCGATACATATTGTCAGCCACACCAATAATAATTAGGTAGATTCCCATCAAACAATCTGCCACAGATAAATTACTCACAAAGGTGTTGAAAGCAGAAGAAGATTGGTTTTCTAGTATGAAGTTTCTGAAACAGAAGCAAGCTATATTCCCTAGAAGAGAAGCCATTCCTATGAACCAGACAAACGCTCTGTATACATCCAGAAATAGCAGGTCTTCACAAGACGATAACTCATCTTTCGGAGCTTCGCAGGAAATGTCAGATCTATCAGGCAATATACCTGAGCAGCACAGTTTATAATCATCTGCATAAATCGATGTAACTGATATCATACTCCTGAATATATTTTGTGGGTAGTTCTTTATTGCATTACCTCTTAGGTCAAGTTGTTTCAAGGCTGAAAGAGACCGGAATCCTTCGGTAATGGTAGACAATCTATTGGAAGATAGGTTCAGATATTGGAGTGCGAGGAAGCGTTTGAAGACACCACCGGACAACAGGGACAACTGAGTGTGAGAGATTTCGATGGTATTAAGCTTTTTATGGACATTTCTCATACCAGCCGTTAAATGAATTAATGGGTTACCTTTTAGGGACAATGTTTCTAGCTGCTTTAGAGACAAAAAAGCGTCCATATCCAAAGATCTAATTTCGTTCCATGAAATATCTAGATGTTTTAAGTTTGGGAGTGTCGCTGTAGTGATTCGGTCAATTTTGCACAGACTAAGCTTTAGGTACACAAGAAAAGAATTCACGACAAAATCATCAACTGTCATCATGGACTGACTGCCATCCAGATAACGGAGCTGAGGAAAGCTCACTGCAGGGAAAGGCTGACGACAGACGAAGGACAGACCCTGACACTGACAGTGCTGGGGACACCCCTCTACATCACACCACATCTCATCATCATGCCAGGGACATTGTGCTATTCCGTCACACAGATGGGAGACATGGACACACGTTTTTGTTCTCCTGCATCGGTGAAATCCAGGACAATTGAAAACATCACAAAACAGTTCATCGTCCTGTTCTGGACAATCCCAAAATCCATTACATAACAGGTACACCGGTAGACAATGAGCTGAATGTGGACAACGAAAATGGGTATCTGGACAAGATTGGTCAAAGCTGACTGAAGTGTGTGCATAAATTCCATCCGCTCGGAAGTCTAGTACAGTTGAAAGAGCCGTCACTTGGCACAGTCTGCGGGGATGAATAAAACAAGTATAACAAGATATGTCACTTCCATCAAAACAGTCTTTTTTCAAATCAGTTCTTGCACTTAGAGAAATACACTGGCCGTTATCACACCGAAGCAGAACATGAGAACATTCACTCACGACGCAGAAGCTCTCGTCTGAGCCATCGAAACAGTCGTGTATGAAATCACATACTAGACTGTAGGATACTTTTTTTCCGTCGTCGCAGATGAAATCTGTAATTTGTACGGTCGGAGCTGTTAACGATGATGAAATCTGTGAATGTTTCGTGTTTACAGATTTATCCAAGTGTGAGCTGTTTTCAAGGTTTATGGGACAAAAGGCGGTTATAAGACGAACAAAGTGGTCACCTGAACAGTGTATTAAATGAAGATTCGGAGCTGTATTTGCAGCTATAGTTGTGTTTAATCTCAGAAACTGTTGTGATGTTTTATCGACCTTAGTTTTTGTTGTTGTTGCAGTTTGGCACACAGAATGGAAGCAAATGGTGTCATCATGAGGAATGAAATGTAACAGCCCCCCTGACACCATGACACCAAGCCAAGGTCGTAGGTAAGATGCATCTTGCGTCACATTGACATCAAAGGCAACCGTGTCGTCTATCCAAAACCAAGCACGAATGTACATGTAATCTACAATGCTGAGATCCTTGTATAAACCAATGTAGGCGCAGTCTGGCACTCTGTCATATACATTCCAGAAAGCTGTCCATTCTCTGTCAGTTTTCATCATGGCCAAATCCCCACCTCTTCTCTGGCACTCTGCACGTGCATCTGACCAAGTCACAGGGCTGGTGGAATGCACTGGAAAGAAGCATTTGCCCCCAGCATCAGCCATGCCCTGACACAACGAGCTGCTAAAGGGGCAGTGCTCCCTCTCATCCTCTTCTGCATCACATTCCTGATGCAAGTTGCAGTGAAGGTGTACCTGAAAACTAGGGTAATCAATCACCGAACAATTAAAAAGCCCATTACGTAATTTGTGAGGGGCTGTAGGCAATTCATGGAAGGTAAAAGATATGTTAAATCCCGAACCGTGTTCCAGCGACTTTCGGTAATTTATATGTCCATACGAATCGGTTTCAATGTTCGTCAAGGGTTTGAAGAGTATTAGAAATTTCTCAGCACGACAGCCATCGGGTGACACGTTTGGGAAGTCATTATACCAGTAATCTATACGTCTCCCATCTTGACAAACTCTTTCGGTCTGAAAAAAATCCAACCACGTCACAATTTTGAAATATGAAAAACTTACCATCGCATCAAGCCCATCAGGAATGGTTAATGTGTAGCTGGCATTCAGTGAAAGATCATGGGGTCGAGACAGATCAAATCCCGGGGACTTTATAGATCCAGATGTTGGTGATGTCCAGAAGGGAATCATTTTTGTCCAAAGTTGTTCAGTTGCTGACTTAAACACAATTTTGTAACTAGGCAGCAAGGTTAAATCATCAGGTCTCTCATCATATTGTTCATGAATTGTTATAGTTACTGCATTTGTCCTGAAGAAAAGAACCGGTGACTTCCTTCTTTCGAAGTCTATCAGGAATCTGCCGGGCATTATCCAAACACGAACACTAAAATGACAAAACTGATGGAAACCCAATATATCCATTGTCATGACCAGGAAAGTGTCGTTCGGCACAATCAGTGATAGCTTACAATCAACTGCTATATGACTGGCCGTTCTTTCAGGACCTGAAACCACCCCCTCTGTACCCTGGAAGGTGGTGATATGGTTAGTCAAACAGTCTTCAACACTCAGACTATGCATTTCAGCATCTCGAGACAGTGTCAGGTATTGGGACTCTTCATACAGAAATCAAGACATACACCAAATTGAGAAATTTGCAAGGCTGACAGAATGGTCTTCATTGCTGGCCTCGATTTCAGTGAGAGGTGGACTGAGAGTGAGTGAATGCAACATTGAATATTCATTGTTTGCAAGTGAATACACGTTTGCTCATCAATAGAAAACGCTTAAACTGAAGCTCTATGTTTATCTGTCTCCTCTCCTCACAAACGAGGACACACGCACACATACAAACGTACGTAATATCTATCTATATGTCTATGTACGTATGTGTATGTATGTATGTTTGTATCTGTCTAAATATCTCTCTGTCTAAGTACTTATCTATCTATCTATCCATCTATCTGTCTGTCTGTCTCTAAATATCTATCTGCCTAAGTACTTATCTGTCTATCTATCCATCTATCTGTATATATGTATATATGTATTATGTATGCTTGTATCTGTCTAAATATCTATCTGTCTGTCAAAGTACTTATCTATCTATCTATCCATCTATCTGTCTGTCTGTCTGTCTGTCTATCTACCTATCTATCTAAGAACGCCACCATTAAGATGATGAAACTCAACTGTGGTCCAAGACTTCCTAACTCAGTCCATCGCAAACTCAAGTCTGGATAGGAGCCAGTTGCCGCAGAAAAATCTCACAAATGAATAGCTCCAGTGGGTAATCGAACCCATGACCTCCTGGGCGAAAATCCACGACGCTAACCACTGTGTCAGAATGGCTGAAGGGGAAGGAAGCTTCAAAAGTAACCCTTTTCCAGCCAGTGCTCTGTTTTGTGAAGTCGTTGATTTAATGACAAAGCAATGAAGCTCTAAAGGAGGACAGGTTATCAGGACCAGCACGCGACCACTGTTTCGTTCAATGAAATATCAGGCTTGCTACTGGATCCTGCTTACCTGCTGTGAGGAACACTTCCATACAAGCGAAAAGGAAACTCTCCAAAGTCGAGTATATACTCGTGTTAAACACACACACACACACACACACACACACACACACACACACACACACACGCACACACACACGCAAGCACGTACACACACGCGCGCGCGCGCGAATAGAACAACACACACAAATAACGTCGATGGCAATTTGACACTGTTTTCAAACTGAATGCAGACCTTTCAATGAGAGACACTTACATACTATATACACATTTCTAGGAAAAACCCATGTGTAAATTTCGCTTTATATTTCTTACTCTTTATTAATCGATTTTAATTGTTTTTGCAACTAATTTCCTGAAGATACTTTCTTTGTATTTTGCTTTTAACTAGCTGCTTTGGGATTTCATCGGATTCTGTTGTTGAACTCTCAGTGGTGAGAATACCACGGAATTATCAGTACTATGTCTCCATTTAATTCCGTGTTAGAATCCTCCAAACTACACGAAAAGTACACACTCACTGATACTGTTCCTGGTACTTTCATGATGCAAACCTACACAATCTGCATGTGTGGGCTTCCCAAGGCATGGCAATTTGAAATGGATGTCTTACCTGCACTGCTTTCAGACACCTATTCTAAGCTAGAAAGATTGAACTTCATGAACTTAACTTTTGTTCCTCCATGACCAGATACAGCTGGAACTTTCAGCTGCCTCTGCCATTGCTTTTTCGGTTATGGGCCTTTCGTTAAAGAATTTGCGTACTGAAGAGCTCACAAACCCTCTTGCTGAAACTGATCTGGTGATGACGTAGGTTTGGAAGCCAGAGTGCCTCAACCTGCTGGCTAGACTGGCATGTCTCTCAGCCTTGTAGATGTAAGCTTGTTCCATTTAGCTTTTATTTGTCACAGTGAGTTCTCTCTCTCTCTCTCTCTCTCTCTCTCTCTCTCTCGAGTTCAAGCACAATCATTTGGCTTGATGAACCTGTGTGGAATATACCATCTAAACTCGCACGCTCTTCCTCTCGATCTTTGTATGGCTGTCCAGTTCTGGAAGGTCTGTTGTGCACTTCAAAGTCATCCACACCACCCAGTGAACACACTTCCATGCTGTTAATATCACGGCTGTTCCAGACCATGATTTGTGGCATCATGCCATATAGATCGTCAATACTGGGGTTTCTGATGGCATAGTGTCTACTCTGGCAGTGCTAACTGCATAGGCGATCTCCTCAAGCATTTTGTTGAGTCTCAGTATGTATCTTCTCGGGGTTAGCGCTGATTTGCATGAACTCAGGTCATTTACTCTGGCAGTGCTAACTGCATAGGCGATCTCCTCAAGCATTTTGTTGAGTCTCAGTATGTATCTTCTCAGGGTTAGCGCTGATTTGCATGAACTCAGGTCATGATCCAGCGTTTGTTTGCCCTGACATAACGGACACCTAGGGTCCTCTGATTTCCTCCCTTTCACCAGGTTTGAATATGAGGGCAGGGGGTCATACACAATCCGAGGATGAATCTGAACCTGAGAGGTGCTATGCATCATATTAACAAACAATAATAAAGCGAGACTTACCGAGTAAGGTGAAGTTGTGTGCTGATACTTACGAACTTGTTGTAGACTGGAGTGCACTTGAGAAACGCTTGCGAGCAGTCCCATCAGCTTTGAAGGCCGGGATACAGAATGCCATAACGGGACGCTAATGCGATGAACTACATTATTGTACATGACATACACACGTCCTTCACTGCTTTTATCCTAAACCCCTGTTATTTCATTTTCTTTATGCTTTTGTTTATTTCATTTTATTTTGAATTGTATATATGTACTTGGGGGGGGGGGGGGGGTAGGAATCGCACCAGGAATGTGTGGGTGGGCAAGTGCGTTTCCTTCTGGTCCTCAACAAGTTCGTTAGAATCTAGAAACAGCTTCACCTTAACCGGTCATTCTTGCTTTATTGTCTGTCATTCTTACTAATTTCCTGTATTACTCTACTCTGTCAGTGTCTTTGGGAGTGTGCGCGAGGGACAAGAGGAAAAATGTGCTGACAAACTGTTAACGTTTATATCTGTCCATGCATGCAAAGTGGCATGGAAATGAATAAACATTTCCTTACCTTACTTCTTGGTAAGGTATTTAGTCAAGAAAGCTTTTGGCCACGATTCTTCTCGGAGTCTGCCACTTTGTGGTAGAACTTTGCAAACGTTGAAGTATTTGTCCATCCTGCTGTACTCATGATGGCGTTGATCGAAGTGTCACTATCTTTGGCTAATGGTGTTGTAGGTGATCTAGTGCTGTGGGGTTGTAAACATACCTGTATCTACGCCAGCACGTGCTAATGTTTCTTTCAGCCACAGAGAGATTGTTGTCAGTCGTGTGGCTGCTCTGTGTAGTGCTAACAATGTTATGAACAGAATTTTGCAGTACCATCGCAATGCATGTGTTCTGTGCAGATGTTCATGGATCACATGAAGCACACACAGAGACTTGTTTTCTTCAAAACTTCTCAGTTCAATGGGGGCTTGATGGGTTCCCCTTCGAGAATGTTTTAAGAGACTATTTACGTAAAGTGTACACTTGGAATCAGTCAGTCAGACTGAATCCGATGTAATCTACAAAGCATGCATCATTTGACAATTCTGTCCTAATTATAGGGCAATTAACATGCATAATTTGTAGCTCAAATCTTTCAGAGTTAGTGTGTCCGTCAGAACCCAGGTTCCAATGCCTTCAAAACAATATTTATATCCCAGGTTTTGTTGCATCTGGAACTTAAGTTTCTCTTTTCTCAAAATAATACTCCTTTCATCAGTCTTTTTTTCTTACAAGAAAATGACTTCCAAACGTCGCCCATCCATACATACATAGACAAGTGCTGAGTGCTGAACGCGTGGTTCAAAATGCGCCGTAAGAGGGGTCATGTTTTGCCAGTTCGGCGAGGAAACACCATTTCATTTCTGTTGACCTCAGCCCCTGAAAATTGGTTTGTGTGTGTCCTGTTACTTTTCTTAAGCGTTTCCTTTGCTTTCTGAAGTTTCCATTTTTTTGGTGCCAATCTTTAGCTTGGACTAATCTGGTCTCAAACATCGTCCCCCATATCATTACACATGGTAAGTAACCTTGCTTTACCCACATTGTGATTACTAGGGACACAGTTCATGAGCAGCTTCATCTTTGCTTGGTAGCGATTAAAACAAACAAACAAACAAAAAGAAAAAAACAAACAAACAAAAAAACCCCCACGCCAGTGAGACCAGGTGAGACACGAAGTAACTTCCTTATGTATTTATTTGTTGAATTTGGCCTTCATTGATTCCACTGAACCAGCGCTGAACTTATGTATGAGGAGGAGGCCAGAGGAGCTTTTGGATCAGCATGAACTGCAGACAACAGACCCCGTATTTGTCAGGGAGGCCATACTGGTCTATTATCTGCAAGATTTCTTCTGCCATTTGCTTGGTTTCCTTTCAAAAGGGCATGGACGTGGAGAGGTAATCGAAATTGAGGTCACCATGAGAGAAAGGTATGGAGGGTCACATAGAATTTTAGACATTAAAAATATCTGATCGATGCAGATGAGGAAGAAGAAGAAGATAATGCCACCACCAAAGCAACGGGGATAATGAACTGAACTGCCGACTTGGAAGAGCATCGGCAGCATTCAGTGAGCTGGCACGATTTGGAAGGAAAAGTTTCCTTTTCTTATCAATCCCCTCAACTACATTTATACTATGCACCCTTTACATCGATGTGTGATTAGAAGATCCTGGCACATATAATCAAACCAAGAAAAGAAATATTATATCTGTGGCATCACATGCCTAATATTCTGGCATCTTATGGAGTGACTCAGTGTCCAGAGAGCGAAACAGAAAATCGTCCAGGCAATATGCAGAGACGCCAACAATCTGGAAGCAGAACTGGACCTGGGATACTCACATTGCATGACACCAGTTACCAGATAGGATACTCACATTGCATGACCCCCAGTTACCAGATAGGATACTCACATTGCACGACCCGAAGTTACCAGATAGGATACCCACATTGCATGACCCCCAGTTACCACATAGGATACTCACATTGCATGACCCCCAGTTACCAGATAAGACACTCACATTGCATGACCCCCAGTTACCAGATAGGATACTCACATTGCATGACCCCCAGTACACCAGATAGGATACTCACATTGCACGACCCCCAGTTACCAGATAGGATACTCACATTGCATGACCCCAGTTACCAGATAGGATACTCACATTGTATGACCCCCCCGTTACCAGATAGGATACTCACATTGCATGACCCCCAGTTACCACATTGGATACTCACATTGCACGACCCCCAGTTACCAGATAGGACACTCACATTGCATGACCCCCAGTTACCAGATAGGACACTCACATTGCATGACCCCCAGTTACCAGATAGGATACTCACATTGCATGACCCCCAGTTACCAGATAGGATACTCACATTGCATGACCCCCAGTTACCAAATAGGATACTCACATTGCATGGCCCCCAGTTACCAGATAGGATACTCACATTGCACGACCCCCCGTTAACAGATAGGACACTCACATTGCACGACCCCAGTTACCAGATAGGATACTCACATTGCACGATGCCCAGTTACCAGATAGGATACTCACATTGCATGGCCCCCAGTTACCACATAGGATACTCACATTGCATGACCCCCAGTTACCAGATAGGACAAACATGGCATGACCCCCGTTACCAGATAGGTTACTCACATTGCATGACCCCCAGTTATCAGATAGGATACTCACCAGAGCCCTGAAAGCAATGGCAGAAGCGGCAGAGAGGTGTTCAAGCTGGATCTGGTCAAGGAGGAACAAAAGTGAACTTCATAAGGCTTAATTTCCCTACAAATATCAGGTGTCCCTGTGGCTCAGTGGTTAAAGCGCGAGTCATTAAGTGGAAAATGAGCATGTCCAGAGGGTCATGGGTTCGAATCCCAGCCATGGCTCGTCCCAAGATGGGAAAAAAAGGGGCAGCAGAGGGACATCCGGAGTCATGAACCGGGTGTGGCCCAACCCCCTAGAGTGTCAGGAGATAAGGGCCGAAACACTTGCTTGAAGGGGGCTTCTCTTCTGAGGACTCTCTGCTGCCACGCTCTCCACGAGTTTCTTTCTACTGATGCATGGGTAAACCATTGACTTCCGGGAATAGGCCGGAGGACGTCCGGGAAAGACCGGAGGACACTGGGAAAGACCAGAACCAAGGGCTTTGTGGGCTGGCTCCCCACTTTGCCTTAAACATGTGGCTACTAAAAATAAAAGGAAAAGATGCTCCCAGGATTCACCGAAAGGGGGAGAGAATGATGAATCCATCGGTGCTCAACCAATCATGACTGCAAATCCCAAACGGACTATGAACATGGACCAAATGGAATATCCATGTGTCTGTGGAAAGCGTTTCGCTACCACCCGTGGCATGAAGATCCACAGAACAAAGATGGGATGTGTGAAGACTCATCTGAATGAGCAGCAGCGCACTGCATCAGCAGATAAGACGTCGGAAGACCAAGGCCAGGATTTAAACCACAGTGCCAAGGACATCCACGCTGTTGGTTCGGATGAGGAATTTGCACAGGCCCTCGATGCCAGGCGCCTGAAACTCAACCTGCCACGAGCAAACGAAACTGAAGATTGGGAGAAACTGGATGCAAAAATCGTCCAAAGACTCGATGCACTGATAGGGAAAAGCACCCTGGAACACAAACTAGCCACATATGGGGACATTGTGTATGCCACATGTAGAGACGCCTATGGAGCAAAACTACCCAAAGAGAAAACACCTCCAAAGAAATCCAGACGCCAAGAAAAGATGGACAAGATCAGGGTCCAAAAGAAAAACCTCAAGATGCAAATGAAGACCGCACTGCCAGCTGAAAAACAAGGCTTGGAAAAACTGTGGAAAGACCTGAAAGAAAAACACAGTGCCCTCAGCAAAGCGGAATCTGCGAGGAAGAGGAAGAGCAAAAAGAAGAAGACACAAGAGCGCTTCTTCAGAGACCCCTTCCAGTTTGCCAGAACACTGTTTGAGCAGCCAAAATCTGGGACCCTAAGTGTGGACAAAGGAGTTCTTGAGCAGCATCTGAGGAAAACATACTCTGACCCACAGAGCAAAGCACCACTCGACATTCAAGGTCTGGTGTGGCCAACCAACCCTGAGGAACAGTTCAATGGCAAGCCTCCAACGTTGGCGGAAATCAAGAAGGTGGTCGACAAAGCCAGAGCCAAATCATCACCAGGGCCAAACGGAATACCTTACCAGCTTTACAAGAAATGTCCCAAGGTGCTGGAGTGGCTCCACAGGCTGCTGCGATCGGCTTGGAGAAACCAGAAGATCAGCGGCCAGTGGATGACGGCAGATGGTGTGTACATCCCCAAAGAGCAAAACTCAAGTGACATTAGCCAGTTCAGGCCAATATCACTACTGAACGTCGAAGGGAAAATCTTCTTCTCTGTCATGGCAGCAAGGCTGACCAAGTACCTGATGGAAAACAAGTACTTGGATGTGTCAGTCCAGAAAGGTGGCATCCCAGGCGTGGCGGGCTGTGTAGAACACGCCACAATGATCTGGGACGCAATCCAAAAAGCAAAAACAGAAAAGAGAGACCTGGACGTAGTGTGGCTTGATCTGGCAAACGCATATGGATCTGTGCCCCATGAGATGATACAGTTGGCTCTTGAGATGTACCATGTGCCAAAGAACATCCGCGACATGCTCAAGAAGTACTTCAATGGCTTCTCAATGCGGTTCTCTACCAAGGAGTACACAACAGACTGGATCAACTTGGAAGTGGGTATTGCAATGGGCTGTGCAATTTCCCCAATACTGTTCGTGCTGGCAATGGAACTCATCTTGAAAGCAGCAACAAACAACGCGAGACAAACAGACCTTGGCGATGGATACAAGATGCCTCCTCTCAAGGCCTTCATGGATGACACTACAGTGATTTCATCCAGAGAAGACGAGACACGTCATGTACTGGAGAGGCTGGACGACATAGTTGCCTCATCCAGAATGAAGTTCAAGCCAAAGAAATCACGGAGTCTCTCACTGAGGAAAGGAAAAGTGGCCGGATCTGTGGTCTTCAGTGTTGCCAACCAGGCCATTCCAACAGTCACAGAAGAACCAGTCAAGAGCCTTGGAAGATGGTATGATGATACGCTGAAAGACACACAAAGAGCAAAAGAAACCAAGCAGATGGCGGAGGAAGGCTTGGAGACCATTGACCAGTGTGGGCTCCCTGGCAAATACAAGGTCTGGTGTCTGCAGTTCATGCTGATACCAAAGCTCCTATGGCCTCTGATGATATACGACATCTGCACCAGCATAGTGGAGGCAATGGAAGCCAAAATCAACAAGTTCACAAGGAAATGGCTTGGTGTCCCACCCTGTCTGACTGACATAGCGCTGTACTGTCGCCAAGCAAAGCTGAAACTACCCCTGAAATCCATCCTGGAGGAATACAAAGCAGGGAAGATCAGACTTCAAAGCATGCTGGAGGACTCAGGAGACAAGGTGGTAGAAGCAATTAAGCCCCAGCTGAAGACAGGCAGAAAATGGAAAGTTCAAGAGGCGATGGATTCTGCAAAAGAAAGTCTCAAGATCAGAGAAATAACAGGACACACACAGACCAACAGACAGGGACTGGGGGTGACCAAAACTGAATGGTGGTCAAAGGCCAAAGGAAAAGCCAAAAGAGACATGATGATTCAGGAGATGAGAAAAGAAGAAGACCAAAAAAGACTCCAAAAAGCAGTCCAGCAGAGCCAGCAAGGGCAATGGACAACGTGGGAGAATGCACTCCAAAGAAGTCTCACTTGGAATGACATTTGGCACATGGCCCCTCTCAGGATCAGCTTCATTCTCAGATCTGCATACGACCTTCTGCCCTCAAATGCAAACCTGGTGAAGTTGGGGAAAACAGACGATCCTGCATGCCCCCTCTGCCATGAAAAACAAACAGTGGAGCATGTCCTAAGCTCATGTAAAGTAGCCCTGGCTCAAGGAAGGTACACATGGAGGCACAACCAAGTGCTCAAAGAAATTGTACAAGTAGTCTGGGCTAGTACCAACACCACAAAAGGGAAAATCAGGACTCCAAAAGCACCCGCAACATTCTTCACGGCAGGAGGCAGCAAATCATGGCCAAGAACAACAGTGCCACTCGAAACATGCAGGCAGAGTCTGCTGGACGGGGCAGATGACTGGGAGTGCACTGCAGACCTCCCAGAATGGAAGAGTCACCCAGAGATCATCAGCAAGAGTGGCATGAGACCAGACATAGTAGTCCACTCTAAGTCAACCAAGCAGCTGATCATGATCGAGCTCACGGTGCCATATGAGAACAGAATGGAGGCAGCTCAAATCTACAAGACTGAAAAGTATGCTGATCTGGCAAACAGCCTGAGGAGAGAAGGCTATCAGGTCAAAGTCCTCACTGCAGAAATTGGAGCTAGGGGGTTTGTAGGAACGTCTGCATACAGCCTCATGAAACAGCTCTCAGTTGCAGGGAAGGAAAAAACCAGAGCCCTGAAAGCAATGGCAGAAGCGGCAGAGAGGTGTTCAAGCTGGATCTGGTCAAGGAGGAACAAAAGTGAACTTCATAAGGCTTAATTTCCCTACAAATATCAGGTGTCCCTGTGGCTCAGTGGTTAAAGCGCGAGTCATTAAGTGGAAAATGAGCATGTCCAGAGGGTCATGGGTTCGAATCCCAGCCATGGCTCGTCCCAAGATGGGAAAAAAAGGGGCAGCAGAGGGACATCCGGAGTCATGAACCGGGTGTGGCCCAACCCCCTAGAGTGTCAGGAGATAAGGGCCGAAACACTTGCTTGAAGGGGGCTTCTCTTCTGAGGACTCTCTGCTGCCACGCTCTCCACGAGTTTCTTTCTACTCACATTGCATGACCCCCAGTTACCAGATAGGATACTCACATTGCATGACCCCCAGTTACCTGATAGGATATTCATATTGCACGACACCAGTTACCAGATAGGACACTCACATTGCATGACCCCCAGTTACCAGACAGGACACTCACATTGCATGATCCCAGTTACCAGATAGGATACTCACATTGCACGACCCCCAGTTACCAGATGGGATAATCACATTGCATGATCCCCCGTTACCAGATAGGACACTCACATTGCACGACCCCCAGTTACCACATTGGATACTCACATTGCATGACCCCCAGTTACCAGATAGGATACTCACATTGCATGACCCCCAGTTACCAGATAGGATACTCACATTGCATGGCCCCCAGTTACCAGATAGGATACTCACATTGCACGACCCCCAGTTACCAGATAGGACACTCACATTGCATGACCCTCAGTTACCAGATAGGATACTCACATTGCATGACCCCGGTTACCAGATAGAATACTCACATTGCATGACCCCCAGTTACCAGATAGGACACTCACATTGCATGACCCCCAGTTACCAGATAGGATACTCACATTGCATGACCCCCAGTTACCAGATAGGACACACATTGCATGACCCCCAGTTACCAGATAGTATACTCACATTGCATGACCCCCAGTTACCAGATAGGACACTCACATTGTATGACCCCCCGTTACCAGATAGGATACTCACATTGCATGACCTCCAGCTACCAGATAGGATACTCACATTGCATGACCCCCAGTTACAAGATAGGATACTCACATTGCATGACCCCCAGTTACCAGATAGGATACTCACATTGTATGACCCCCAGTTACCAGATAGGATACTCACATTGCATGACCCCCAGTTACCAGATAGGACACACATTGCATGACCCCCAATTAACAGATAGGTCACTCACATTGCACGACCCCAGTTACCAGACAGGATACTCACATTGCATGACCCCCAGTTACCAGATAGGATACTCACATTGCATGACCCCCAGTTACCAGATAGGATACTCACATTGCATGACCCCCAGTTATCAGATAGGATACTCACATTGCATGACCCCCAGTTACCAGATAGGACACTCACATTGCATGACCCCCAGTTACCAGATAGGACACTCACATTGCATGACCCCCAGTTACCAGATAGGACACTCACATTGCATGACCCCCAGTTACCAGATAGGACACTTACATTGCATGACCCCCAGTTGCCATCTGACCACTTAGTTTTACACTGGACAGGAAGCACTCACAGAAAATGAGGCATACTGATGATGAGAGGGTGGGTGGCAGAACGTCGAATATGATCTACGACTCTTCAACCACCTCACACCGGCCGACAACAGAAGTCAGTGAATCGCCTTGACTGTCTCGCAGTACCACAGAACACGTGAGCGCTACCTAGCATTGCCTCGCTATCCTTCTGTGAGTCTGTCCCAGTCTTCCCACTGTTTCATTTTCATTGTGAGATGGTCAGCTTCAAGCTGTCCTTATTAAAAGACTAGGTTCAAGTCAGATAAATCTCAGATCGGGCAGTACTAATGTTATGATGCTCAAAACATAACTTGTAATCAGTGTTTCGAATACATAACTGATCATTATGGTTTTAATGACGGCCAGTTCATCTGAATGTCAGATAAGTACAGCAGTTTAGTGGGTGCATTTGGTACTATCATGAACAGCTATTTAGGAAAAAAAAAGAACATGGGAGGCCTGTTTATAGGAGTTTTCATGTTGACGTCTAACGCACGTACACACTTACTCATACTTCTTTGTGAGCTGTTGTGAGTGTAGAAATATGCACGCGCGCGCGCGCGCTGTGTGTGTGTGTGTGTGTGTGTGTGTGTGTGCGCGTGCGCGTGTTTGTATGTGTCTGTGTCCGTGTCTGCGTCTCTGTGTGTGTGCGTACGTGTGTGCATGCATGCATGCGCGCGCGCGCGCGCGCGCGCGCGCGCGCGTGTATGTGTGTGTGTGTGTGTCTCTGTGTGTGTGTCTCTGTGTGTGCGTGCGCGCGTGCGTGTGTGTGTGTGTGCGTGTGTGTGTGTGTGTGTGTGTGTGTGTGTGTGTGTGTGTGTGTGTGTGTGTGTGTGTGTGTGTGTTTCCCATCAGTCATTTGTACGACCTACTTCACAAAGTATTGAGGTTAAAAAAAAAAAAGCTGTGCGTGTGTGATGTTTGCCATGATTTATTGACAGGAAAAACGCCTCTCTCTCATCAAAGTTCTCTGTGATTTATTACAGTAAAATCTCTCTCTCTCTCTCTCTCTCTCTCTCTCTCTCTCTCTCTCTCTCTCTCTGTGATTAATCAATGTGCAAGAGCCTCTCTCTCTCTCTCTCTCTCTCTCTCTCTCTCTCTCTCTCTCTCTCTCTCTCTCAGTCATTATCTCTCTCTCACTCTCTGTCTCTCTCTCGCTTTGTGTATGTGCGTGTGTGTGTGTGTGTGCGTGTGTGTGTGTGTGTGTGTGTGTGTGTGTGTGTGTGTGTGTGTGTGTGTGTGTGTGTGTGTTGGATATATTTCTCTTCATGTTTTGCACCACGAAAACTACCTACAGCGTTAGAGTTTTTACAACGTGTTTGGAAGTCGTGAAATAGTCACAACTCTAAGAACTCTGAAAACACGTATTCTTGAGGAAAATAAACTAAATTTTACACACATTAAACCTACGGCTTTAAATTGTCAATAATCGCTCCTGTTTGTGCCATGTATAAACCTGGATTAATTTGTATTTCCAAGTGAAACGAAAAAGGTCTTGCTAAAACTACCGATCAAAGATCACTCAGGTGAACACATACATAAGCACACAAAATCATAGAGCAAAAACATAATGCGTTTGTGAAACAGACGAAAGGATTGTTGACAAGATTCGTCTCACAGGTCGCAAAGAACAAACATGAAATGCACCGCCGTGGCAAAGTGGTTAGTGTCGCAGCTGGAAGGTCGAAGGTTTGATTCCCATCAAAGCTATTCATTTGTGGGAATTTTTTTCCTGCCCTGCTTGTCTCGTACCCCCCCCCCCCCTCCCCCCCCGAGTTTAGTTTGCTATGGACTCAAATGGGAAGACTGGGACCACACAGTCGAGTTTCATCCACTAGATGGATGCGTTCCTTAGAGTGTTGCGTACATTTCTAAACTAACACTGCAGGTGTTTGTATCTCTCGGGCCTGATTGACGCTGGGATGTATTATGAAAGTAAGCTGTGAGTACAGCCCACTATACAGTCTCAGACCAAACAGGAAATCCATAGCATCATCTTCAACATTCTCATCCTCATCGATCATGATTTAAAAAAAGTCATTAATAATGTCTTAAACTCTGGAGCCCTTCAGGCTCTTCTCTCATGGTCACTTCTGCTTCGATTGCCTCTCCACATCATGGTCTTCGTTTAGTTCTGTCAGGTTCACCAGTATTGGCAAATTAACGGGGACTGACGGAAGCAGCAGCGCCCTCTGGTGGTAGAGCTTACTCACGCTGGCTCCGTGAGTATGCAGTTTTTGTCGTCAGTAGGTGGGAGGAGGGGGGGGGGGGGGAGGGGGGGCACGAGGGGGGGGGGCGAGGGGGGGGGGAGGGGGCTTAGTTAGTGGTGTCCTGTGAAATGTCTCTGGCACATAAAGTAGTACAGAAATAAAAATGCTGAAAGCGTTACACCCCGGATATCTGTCAGGAAGAATTACGCGATGTGGAAAAAACAGAAAATAAAAGAGGCCAGTTCAGAGAGAGAGAGAGAGAGAGAGAGAGAGAGAGAGAGAGAGAGAGAGAGAGAGAGAGAGAGAGAGAGAGAAAAGAGTCCCTACCATTGAAAAATTCATTCATGGAGACACACACACATACAAATTAATATGAAAGGAAGGTGTTCACATAAGAATAGGATTTTTTCTTTGCGCCAGTGGATGTTGAAATGGACACTCTCTCCTGAGAACAGAGAACAGGGACAGAGAATGACAGAGAGTGAAGGGAAGGATGGCACACACACACACACACACATACACACACACACACACACACACACACACACACACACACACACATATATATATATATATATATATATACACACATATATATATATATATATATATATATATATATATATTATGAACAATATAAAAAAGTTCTTAAAAAATCTGAAGGTGCTCAACCCTTGGGGAGCAACATCTGTTAAAAAAATATTTTTTGTTAATATATTTTACCACTTCATTTAAAAATATTTTTTTAACACTTCATTTTAAAAATATTTTTTTAACAAAAATATATATATATATATATATATATATATATATTTACTAATCTATCTATCTATCTGTCTCTCTGAATTTTAGCAGACGGATGAAAATAAATTGTCGAGTTTGGAGTTTGATCAGAAATTTTGCCGTGAGCGGTAGAAAGTCTTGAGACCCATGACGGTTTTGGAGATTCTTGTTTGGTCGTCAAAGAGGGTGGGTTCTTCAAACTTCTGTAGGTATCGTCATATCGCTTACTGACTTTCTGTTCGTGTCAGTTTCTGTCCCATACTATGATGGCCTAACTTTGGCAGGCTACTCTGGTGATAATGTCCTTCCTAGCAAGGGACTGGAATGCTTTTATTCGAATGTTATTCGATTTAAACACACATACCTATGGCTGATGAATTGTCAAAAACTGAGTAGAAAAAAAAGTATCCAAAATTATTCGCTGCAAAGTGCATGGATGACAATGCTTCAAAGAAAAACGACATTCATGGGTTAATGCCACATGGGCCCAGAACCATTACGATTCAGATTCAACACTGCCTAGTCTGGTAGTCACTGATAATGATCCCTATGGTAACGAATTTTCCCAAAAGTAATTCCATTACGCCCAAGCACCATTAGGTTCCGGAGCCTCGTCCCATTGGAACTGGGCCTTAATGGAATTGGGAAGCAATGGAATCAACTTCAGCCACAGCCACTCCATTGGGTAACAGTCCCCATTAGGGCCAAACTTCAGCGTGGTCCATTAACAACATGTATTGTCATGGTTACGACGTACGTTTACTCATATGACTAGCAGGTGAGACAGCAAACAGAAATACAGAAACAGAGTGATGGAGAGAGTAATTAACACACTGGATATAATGTTACACAATTTTACTAAGTTTTAAAAACTTCGCTAAGTTTAGCAACACTTTTTTTTATTACCACAGAGCAAACGACAATAGTTGAATACGGACTTTATACATGTAAATTGTTTTGGTATAAACTTATTTCTAATATAATCATATTTGGTGCATTTCATTACAAAATGAAATTCGTCGCCAAGGTCACACACACACACACACACACACACACACACACACACACACACACACACACACACACACACACACAAAGATTCAAAGATTTTAATCCTGTGACCCCTTTTGGGGCATGGAGGACTTGAAACAACTCAAACAAATCGAAATGAAACAAATTAAACATCCAAATTTTCCCTATAATTAACACACTGAATGTAACGTTACACTTTACTAAGTTTTAAATACTTCGCTAAGTTTAGCAACACTTTCTTACCACCACAAAGCAAACGACAATAGTTAAATACGGACTTTGTACATGTAAATTTTATAGGTATAAACTGATTTCTAATGTCGTTATATTTGTTACATTTCATTACAAAATGAAATTCATCACCAAGGTCATTCTGGTCAGTCCCGACAGAATCGTTCATTGTGAGGTATTCCAAATCGTCTGCCAATTTCTATCATGCGTTTATGATTGCCACAGCGAAACCGAATCAGTGCGTATATATAAACATCAGGTAACATTTCAATATGTTTTTCAGGGCGAAACTCTGTTTTAATTTTCTATTTGTAAAATAAACACTTGTTGCTAGATTCTAAAGCATCATTCCATGCACGTATGTAAATGTCTCCTAACGAATTACGAACATTTCTAAAGAGACTGTGAACAGACGAAAACTTTTGTGTCTCCCACCACAGTCGAATCCTGTTTCTATTAGGACATCCCGTATACACAACAACCACATAGATGTAAAACCCTGATTTCTGTATAAATCATATAATACTTGATACAATCTAGATGAATATTTGTTTGTTTGTGGAGAAAGTAAGGGTGACCAGAATTTTATCATTCGTGCATGTACTTGAACTGAAACAGGATACATTCCTAGTTCTCCATATATGAATTCTTTTTTGTAGAACGATTTAAATGAAAAAGATGCTTAAAAAATTTAAGCTGAAAACTTTCCATTAGCTTTAAATCACTATATCCCCAAATTTCACAGCCATATAAAAGCACAGGCAGTACCATTGACTGGTATAAGTCCAGTACACAAGTAATTGTGAAGGCTGTTCGCGTGAATACTGACTGAGTGATTAGAATGCTTCAGGGACGTAAAGTTTATCTGACTATAACACTTAAACAGGTGTGTGTGTGTGTGTGTGTGTGTGTGTGTGTGTGTGTGTGTGTGTGTGTGTGTGTGTGTGTGCTGTCTTTGTGGGAGAGGCTTATACCCAAAGAGGACGCCATATCAGAAAGCATTTCACTTTTCATTTCAAAGTTTCCAGACACTCAACAAAAGTGCCACATCGGTGTATGATCACCTCATCGAGAATAAAAGTTTCTAAAAGCTTCCTGCTCAGGAAACAACCCATACACCCATACGCACATGTGTACACTCACACACACATATACAAAGATAATAATGGCACAACCAATGTTAGTTAAGTAGTCAAGGTCTGACCAACGCGATGGGCTAATGCGTAGGTCAGACATCTGCTAAGTCGTAGCCACGAGAATCTCTGCTTTTAATTCTCTCAACTTAGTCATTAATTCATTTATCCATCAGCTTTGAATCATGCGCAGTGTGGTTTTAAAACTTAGCGGATGTGGTGTAGCGTATATGGACTAGCCGCACGCAGTGACACCTCCTTGATAAAACTGAAACTGCTCAGGAAAGTAATCACTTGAAGGAGATTAACCAGGGAATGGCCTACCTTGCATAGCAGATCATGCGTTTTCTTTTGCACATAAAATGAACACCCAGGTTAATTTCTTAAGATGTGCACATTTAAGCCAGCGCACGAGTCATATTGCAGCGTCGATTTCACTGTAGAAGAGTTCACTGAAGTGAACATGGTGTATGACGAGTTGACCACTTCAAGGCACACGCTACTATCGGCATGTCTACTGTCTCACGGTACATTTTGTGGCCTGTCCTCAGAACCAGCAATTCAACCGGTCGAAAATGATGGCGGCTGACGGACAATAATGATGATGAAGAATAAGCGTCAGAAGTGTGTTCGTGTGTGTGTGTGTGTGTGTGTGTGTGTGTGTGTGTGTGTGTGTGTGTGTGTGTGTGTGTGTGTGCGCGCGTGTGTGCGCGCGCGCGCGAGCTCTCTTTCTCTCTCCTTCTCTCTCTCTCTCTCTGATATTTCCATTTAACTCCTGCCTTATGAGCACTGGGTGTGGAAGCGCGGACTAATTCATAATTTCCTTATAAGGTCTGCACTTCATTTCCTTGTTTGGGTCACGAACTGCACGATTGACAGCGCTGACATGACAACAGCTAATGAACATTGTTGCTGAGCTTTGACAGGAAACCATCAGGAGTATTTCCTCTTCGTTCGTTATCCCCCGTGTATCGTCTGCTGCGTTCTGTAAACCCTGTGTGGGGTTCCATATCTGGATTTGCCAAAAGGAAAAGAAACGCATGTACAATGATCGCACACGCGTACAAGCATAGAGGCTTGAAAATTGTGATTCCAGTCTCGATTTTTTTTTTTGGTGCGTAAAATACAGAGCGCACTCGAAACCTCTAAATGGACATAGAAAGGAGAAGGCACCTGTCTGCATTATGTAACATCATATTTGATATAAAGCGAAGATGTTCTTCTGCAGGACGGCATGCCTAATATATCAAACAATTCCCCAAGCTACACTTGTTTAATGTTTTATTTGTTTTAAGAAGAAACACGGATAAGAAAGTCCGTTCAAGAGAGAGACTAGGTAAGGTGTCATATCACACATTTGATGATGCTTATAGAAACTAACCCCCCACCCCCCCCCCCCCCCCCACAAAAAAAAAAAAAAAAAAAAGCATTGGTAGAAAGAAAATGTGTATGCTAAAGATATAACAAGACTTTTTGTAATTTCAAAATCCCAATCGGATTACATAAAAATAAACTCTTGACAATTCATTGAGAGAGAGAGAGAGAGAGAGAGAGAGAGAGAGGGGGGGGGGGAGTTACATGTGGGGGAATATTGAAAGAAAGCTGGAACTTACCATACAGTGACACAGCAAACTGAAAATTTTACAAATTTATTGATGATTATTGTCGAAAACCGAATCAGCTCTGGAAGATTTGTCGATTTTGAACATTAAATTAAATGTGAGATACCGGTGTTTTTTTTTCTGCAGAACTTTAGAAGCAGTTTAACTCTATCTTCATTAAAAAGAAATAGACATTTGAATACGTCATGAAATAATGTATTTCCTGTTATGAAGAAGACGTCGGCAGACTTCGACAATGTCCAGGATTGAAAATGTTACAATTGAAACGGGGACAAGAGAGGAGGAACTTTTGTGAAAGACGTCATAATGACGAGTTGCAAGCTTCCTTTTATTGATCGTTTTTAGATCTTTGTATTTTCGGTCAGTGTGGTGCTATTATTAATATATTTAAAACATATGGAAAGCGAACGTATACCAAATTGTTCAGTGTTGTTTTTGGATCGATTGATATTGAGAGTGGAATATTCAAGATTATGTTAGAATGTTCACCAGGTTTCCGTAATAGGTTGCAAGTGCATTACCGAAGGTTCGAGAATGTTGAAGAAGCTGACCGAATTACATTCGCATACACTCGTCACGATTTTATTGGTTAAGCTTAGGCTAGTGATGTGCAGAATATTCTAGAAAAAGAATAATCAAGTATGTTCGAGAATATTCTTTAGATAGCGTATAAGAGAATGAGAGCTGTGCGGCTGAGAGAGAGAGAGAGAGAGAGAGAAGATTTTTTGAAGAGTTCTAGTCATCGTCGAGCATAGAAGTGTTCGAGTCTTCACTGAGTTTGAGTCTAGTCGATGAAAAGCTGCCATTGGTAGAATATTGTCTGCTGCATGTACGACTGAGTTCCTGTACGACTTACTGAACCTGAAGGTCAGCGGATTTTTTTTTTTCCCAATATTCTTCAACGTTTGTAAATAAAAGGATCCTCTTCGTTTCAATACCGCCTGGTGTATTTTGTCGTCTGCAAGCCGAACACCTACCACAGGATCTACAACGAACTCTTACCAGCTAGGCTACTGCACTTAACCTTATACTGAGGAAGTCATCCGCCTTAGCGTGTAACAGAAAAGTATTTCAGTAACTACTTGGGGTTTAGAGAACAAGACATTAAAACAAGCATAACCCGTACGTGACGACGAATGAACGCTAAGGAGCATTTTGATAAGAGCGTCCATCTATTGTAAATAAAAACAAGACCTTAAAACAAGCATAACCAGGATTTGGATAAACTTCGAAGAGTCCTTCTAGTGTTTCTCTCTAGAGAACTCAGTTGCACTTTTTACCCTTTTAGTTTAGGAGAAAGCCTCCATGTTTGTAGCATTCTGTGTCACTGCATTCGTGTTTACATTTCTTCCACAGTTCAAACTGTGGGGTTGATTGTTATTTCCGTTTGAGCATTTCATGTACACATACAAAAAGTTCTGTTATTACTATTTGGCTTTTACCCCCAAGTATGTATACACACACATACACAGACACAGACAGAGAACTACATACACACGCATAGACACAAACACACATATAGACGCGTGAGTCGTTTTATCATTCTGCACCTGGGAAATTCTCAATGACTGAAAAAAAGTACATATTTTACAATATGACTCTTTCAAGGGTAGCAACGAACACGTTATGACAAAATTGATAAGACCAGCATTCTGCTTCCTGTGCACGCACCTCACCGAATAATGAAAATTTCCATAACAACGGAGAGAGAGAGAGAGAGAGAGAGAGAGAGAGAGAGAGAGAGAGAGAGAGAACGAAATAAATTATGGACCGTTGTAAATTTGAATGTGGTGCATGTCCGTCTGACATGGAAACCATGACATATCTGTCCTTTCTTTTCAACCACACCTCTGACATGTTTTATATCACTAACTGGTACGTTACTGGTCACGGCGATTCTGTCTGCGGCGTGAGCCTTGAACACAAGCTGTCATGCCAGGCAGAACAGGAGCAGGCCATGTAGCATTTCCAGCCTTCGTGCAGCACGTGCTTGGATGTCAACACGCTGTGCTGTGTCAACATGTTTTCCTCGGTGAAGATTGGCCAGTTTTGTCCATTTTTCTCTCAACAAGTTTCCGTTATCCAGTTTGACAACCCCGAAACTCCAACTTCAGATCATCCGATTTACAGATTGAAATATCTGATTCACTTGAGTGATCAAGAGAAATTTTTCTAAATAATTTGTCTCTGCTCTTGACTCTCAATCGTCTTTGAACACACTTCTCTGTCAGAGTGGCAAGATAACTTTATACAACACTTGAACTGAATCCTGCCTCTAAACTTTCAAACACTGGCTTGATGCCCGTGTCAGGTGGTGGAGAGAAGAGAGAAATTTCTTTGTTACCAACACGTACGTCCAGTTTCAGTGACACCATCGTGCAGGCTTTGAACATTAGTCTTAAGTCTTCTTGGATCATCTGAGTTATCCGTTTGGCTTGACTGTGTAGCCGCAGTGTGTTCCATTTCTGGGTCATGTTCACAAAGGTCTTTAAGTCACATATCGGTCAAAGATGGAGTGTTCGCAGCAGGTACAGTGGCTTCTACACATTGTCCACTTGCCTGCCTGTCTTGCTGCTGTCAGACTCTATGTTGGTCTCTTCATATAGGGCTGAGTGGTTTCTACCTGTGGTGCTAAACCTGTATCATGCTGTTCAAGAGAAGATCCGTCATGTTTGTTGGCGCTTGGAAAGTGGCAGGGGTAAGGCGAAAAACAAGCACAATGTTTTCACCTTTTCCTGTAACTTTCCAGCTTGTCACGTCATTGTCCGTCAGCAGGGCGATCAGGGTCTTCTCCACAGCCACTGGGAGTCCAGACACTGGCATGTTTGCCAGGAAATTAGTATCGCAGAGTATATCAGTGCGCGATTTGCTCTTTTCTGCTCACGTCATATGACCGTGTGTGTGTGTGCGTACGCGCGCGCGCGCGCGTGTGTGTGTGTGTGTGTGTGATCATTTATTTTGTACACACACACACGCGCGCGCGCACACACACACACGCACATACACACACGCACACACACACGCCCACACACACACACACACACACACACACACACACACACACACACACACACCCCCCCCACACACACACCCCACACACCCCCCCCCCACACACACCCCCCCCCCCCCCCCCCCCACACACACACACCCCACACACACACACACGTTTTTATCCGCATCATCCTTTCCCTCCCATTTTCACCATCCCACGTGAACACAACCTTCTGAAATCCAAGATCATTTTGTACCTAATCTTCTACTTCAACGTTCAGTATCACTTGGAATTGTGAACACTCCATTTTCCTTCTCTGCAATGCGAGGACAACATTCTGCAGTTCTTTTTCAATACAATCTGAACAAACGCTTTTGCCACACTGGAGCACCATTCTACAGTTCTTTTTCAATACAATCTGAACAAACGCTTTTGCCACACTGGAGCAACATTCTGCAGTTCTTTTTCAATACAATCTGAACAAACGCTTTTGCCACACTGGAGCAACATTCTGCAGTTCTTTTTCAATACAATCTGAACAAACGCTTTTGCCACACTGGAGCAACATTCTACAGTTCTTTTTCAATACAATCTGAACAAACGCTTTTGCCACACTGGAGCAACATTCTACAGTTCTTTTTCAATACAATCTGAACAAACGCTTTTGCCACACTGGAGCACCATTCTACAGTTCTTTTTCAATACAATCTGAACAAACGCTTTTGCCACACTGGAGCACCATTCTGCAGTTCTTTTTCAATACAATCTGAACAAACGCTTTTGCCACACTGGAGCAACATTCTGCAGTTTTTTTTCAATACAATCTGAACAAACGCTTTTGCCACACTGGAGCAACATTCTACAGTTCTTTTTCAATACAATCTGAACAAACGCTTTTGCCACACTGGAGCACCATTCTACAGTTCTTTTTCAATACAATCTGAACAAACGCTTTTGCCACACTGGAGCAACATTCTGCAGTTCTTTTTCAATACAATCTGAACAAACGCTTTTGCCACACTGGAGCAACATTCTACAGTTCTTTTTCAATACAATCTGAACAAACGCTTTTGCCACACTGGAGCAACATTCTACAGTTCTTTTTCAATACAATCTGAACAAACGCTTTTGCCACACTGGAGCACCATTCTACAGTTCTTTTTCAATACAATCTGAACAAACGCTTTTGCCACACTGGAGCACCATTCTGCAGTTCTTTTTCAATACAATCTGAACAAACGCTTTTGCCACACTGGAGCACCATTCTGCAGTTCTTTTTCAATACAATCTGAACAAACGCTTTTGCCACACTGGAGCAACATTCTACAGTTCTTTTTCAATACAATCTGAACAAACGCTTTTGCCACACTGGAGCAACATTCTGCAGTTCTTTTTCAATACAATCTGAACAAACGCTTTTGCCACACTGGAGCAACATTCTGCAGTTCTTTTTCAATACAATCTGAACAAACGCTTTTGCCACACTGGAGCAACATTCTGCAGTTCTTTTTCAATACAATCTGAACAAACGCTTTTGCCACACTGGAGCAACAGAGAACGATTCCAGTGGAGCACAATTTTCTGGATATTTTTCTAGACTATGCAATGGAGCACAAAATTAATTCTCCGTCCACCCCACCCCACATCCTACGCGCATAGTTGCAGAATAGACGGTTAACATATTCTTGATTATTTGGTGATTATAAGCGCATCTTAGACCACCATTTTCAGATCATTTCTGCGTCAGAAATGCGTGACACATGATTCATGTTTCTCTTGTTGGAGAGTATGTCTAAACGAATAGTACCATCGACATTTATCACTATTGTCGAGAGAGAGAGAGAGGAGAGAGAGAGAGAGAGAGAGGAGAGAGAGAAGAGAGAGACAGACAGACAGACAGACAGACAGAAGACAGAGACAGAGAGGCAGAGAGAAAGAGAGCGGCCTGCACATGCAGGACTGGAAGATTCAGTAGTTGTGCTGGTTAGAAGTCTAGCCCAATGGCTCCGCCAACGTTCAGTCCCAAGGATGCTGCGCTGAAGCAATCTCTGGGCTACGCGTTTTGGGATCCAATTGGACAAAGGTGACACCTCCTCCAGTGGCATCTTGTGAAGACACTATGTAAATTTGCCCACCCCAGTATCTATCGCAGTCATTTATAGGCACAGTCGTAGATAATACGCTTTCGAGCCAAACACTTTATTCTTAGGGAACGCTGACAGCTGCAGTGTTATTGTCAAGTGAAAGTTAGAACATTCTTACACAAACCACACTGACAAGTCAAGCAAGTGCGTTTCAAACAGATTTTGCCATTTGTTTTTCAAATTCCATTCCGGATGAAGAAATCGTACACTACATTGTTTGTCTTCCTCTCTTATGACATTAGCGTGATTAGAAATGTCTGTTTACACGACAAAATAATGACCCAGATCTTTTGATTTCATTATCTGTTCTCAGTGCATGCACTACAAAAAGATTTCTGACATGATTTAACAGTGTACTAGCACTGTTATGAAATACATTTGAAAAAAAAAAAGCATTTAAAAGTTTCAAAGTAAGGTGTTCATGTGGAAAC
This sequence comes from Conus canariensis, assembly GCA_033310375.1. NCBI lineage: Eukaryota > Metazoa > Mollusca > Gastropoda > Neogastropoda > Conidae > Conus > Conus canariensis. Next base: position 34,842,018 of record CM065736.1, read on the forward strand.
AATGGAACTTAGTAATGCTGCCTTCAGTGAAAAGGAATTTGACTGCATATTGCTTAATGACTATCAAGACTGCAGCCTTCATTTAGACTTGAAATGACTCAATAACCACTGCACAAATGACTCAATAACCACTGCACAAATGACTCAATAACCGCTGCACAAATGACTCAATAACCACTGCACAACATTCATCAGTAGGGAAGCGATGCCTGAGCTGTGACTCATTTTGTGGAGAATACATGTCATGTGAAGAGAAAGGGTAAAGGGCAGATGGGACAAATGGAGGAGACAGGCATGTAGATTCTATTACAGACACACACACACACACACACACACACACACACACACACACAACACACACACACACACACACACACACATGCACGCGCGTGCGCGAACATACGCACCATAATCACACTTCATATATATTTATATAATAATAATAATAATCACATAACACAATACACGCCAAATGCACACTACACAACACACACACACACACACACACACACACACACACACACACACACACACACACACACACACACCTATCTATCTATCTATCTATCTATCTATCTATCTATCTATTCGTCCACCTTTGCCAGTCTGTTGTCGATTTCCTTGTTGATCTTGACACCCGATGAGGTGATGCACCGCAGGCAGGTGAGCTGAGGGACTAGTAAGATATAGTGATAGGATTTCTCTCGTGACTGTTCAGATGAGTGTGGAGCAGGAAATGTCTGAAAAAAGGCACCAAGATCAGAGTGTGCAAAGTCAGTGTACCTATCACTCTGCTGTACGGCTCTGAGTCGTGGGTCACCTACCGTCACCACCTGAGACTCCTTGAGCGCTTCCATCAGGGCCGCCTTCGCTCCATCCTCAATATTCACTGGAGTTGTTGTTGTTGTCGTACCCTGGCTAAAAGACTCCAGGGATCATCCGAACAGCCAAAGTACTTGAATACTGTGGTACAAATGCATCAGCTGGGGATGAGAACATTACGTGTGTGACCGACAATCATCAAAGCCAGACAGCAGAACAAGTAGTTGTAGGAGCATCCACATTTCATAGACATGACCCGTATCACCTACTAACAAGATCAGAGCAGGTGGCCATCTTCAGGCTGCGGACAGGCCACAACCTCTTTACCAAGTTCAGGATCGGTCAGTCAGACCAGTGCCCATGCTAGACGGGCAGTATGACAACAGCACATCTACTGCATGATTGCCCGTTGCATGAAGCCCTGAGACAATGGATATGGACGGTTCAAACATCAGTGGAGAGGAAGCTCTACGGTGCCCTTGGGGACTTACAGCGCACGGCAGCATTCGTCAGGGGAGCTGGCGTTCCCATCTAGAGTGTTCAAGAAGAAGAAGAAGAAGAAGTAAACAAATAAATGGCCTGCTGAGAGTTGAGCGAGTCTCATATCATTATCTGCCTGGCCCAACCCTCTGTCTGCCACCCTACTAGTTCCCAGTCAGCCTAACGTGAGAGCTCGGGTCACATTCAAGCCTTTGGCAAAAAAAAAGTGCCATGGTCCTCAGAAAATAAGTGGCCTTTGTAGAAAATAAAATAATATGCGCTGCCCCCTTTCTTCCACATTGTCACTGTTGTTTAGTATTATCTCAATGTCTTCACACTGTAGTGCAATCCATCTTTTATTCGCATTCTTCAGTTATAGACTGGTTCTGTTTTCAGTGGCGCTGTTGTCCCTTTTTGTACTCCCAGTTCTTATAGAACAGGGAGTACTTGACAATGGGAACGAAGAAATGCTGTGTGTGTGTGTGTGTGTGTGTGTGTGTGTGTGTGTGTGTGTGTGTGTGTGTGTGTCTGTGTGTCTGTGTGTCCGTCTGTGGTCAAAATGTGTACCACTCGCTCCAGACATAACTTCTGGGCTGATCTTTCTGAAAATTTGTAGGTATGTTCATTATGAGTCACGGATGATGCCCAATGTTTCATTTTACCTGAATAGCCGTTACTAACGGCTACAAATGATAATTAAAAAAAAACACCCAAGTCTGATAAGGGAAATAACCACAGCACTGTCGAGCTTTTTTCCCACTAACTGGAAATTGTCTCCCCTGTCTGTCACTGTACTGGGAGTACGTTTATATGCTTTGCATCTTTTCTTATTCTTCGTAGGTCTATGGCTCCTTCAGTTGTCACACATCCCCAAACTATTTCTTGTGATCTATGGCTTGAATGATCACTGCCTTATTCTAAGATCTCACTTGAAGTTTCAGTCATCACTAGGCTAAAATAGTTTGTGATGACTTCATGGTCCTAGCAGTAATAGCTGGGTGAATTTTAATTCTATTGTAGTGTGAATTTGTTTAACAAAGTCAGAATCTTTCAGCTGTTCAAACTGAATTTAGAGGACCGTTTTTCATTCTATCATTATCAGTCAGCTGTGCTTTCAAGTTCATCGTAACTAGATTGTATTCACTCCACAGATCAGCTCTTGGAAGTGTCCCTGTTTCAGCTCTGTTGGTACCAGACATATTCTGGCTGATTTGGCTCTTTAAACTAGTTGTTTTTGGAGTGACATGACCATCGTCGGAAGGTTTTATGTGTATTGAGAGTATCAGCAAGTATCAAGCCATTACCATTGCCGAATTCAAGCAGGCATACTGTTCTGTCGTTGCTGGCCCTGTTACAGTAGGGACTGCAGAAACCCATCTTCTAGGGTATCAATGTCAACCGTAGCAACCCAGTCAGCCTGAGTGGTGTATCCCTTGTCAACCTTGCTGGTGATCGCGTAAAGCTGAGAGAAGAATTCTTCAACTTGCTCATCACACAGTTTGACATGGGAGCATACATTTGCACTGCTGTGATCATGAATGGTTTTGCTCACAGGTGGACTGTACTTATCCTGCTGGGATCAAGGCGGCATTCTACTACAGCGCTCTTTAAATGCTCCCTGACTAACACACACACACACACACACACACACACACACACAGACACACGCACGCACGCACGCACGCACACACACACACACACACACACACACACACACACACACACACACACACACACACACACAGACTCTCTCTCTCTGTGTATATGTTTGTTTTCTTCTCCATTAGTGTGAAGGCCACACCCTTCTTCTATCTGAGCTTCTCTGTTATACTATCATATAACGTTGAGGAGGCCAAGAACGTGCCAAGAGTATCTCTCCATCTCAGTTTTCTGTTAGTTTTCCATCCTGCTCTGTCATAGTCACGTAGCATTCATGTCAGATTCTGTGGCACTCGTGCCATTTATCGTACAACTTGAAAGAGCCATCCCTACAATATGCCAACGACAGACAAGGACAGTGCAGGATGGTTGGTGCTGATGTTCGTTAACGGCCAGCTTGAGGGACGAGTACAATCGTAATGTAAGTGTTGATTGCATTTAGACTTTACTATCCTAGGGTAGATACTACTACTACTACTTCTACTGTTGCTGCTGCTGCTGCTGTTGTTGCTGCTGCTGCTGCTGTTGCACCCCCTCCTCCTCCTCCTCCTCCTACTACTACTACTATGTTATCATTATTATTATTATTATCATTATTATTATTATTATTATTAGTAGTAGTAGTAGTAGTAGTAGTAGTAGTAGTAGTGGTAGTAGTAGTAATACTTTCTTTTTCTTTCTTTCTTTCTGCGTACGCAGGCTGATACTCCTGCGGACACTCCCTGTATAGACAGGCAAGGATTAATGCTATCTGCTCAACAAAGGAGTGGAGTTTTGTGTGTATGACCGTTTTTTTTTTTAATCCCGCCATTAAGGCAGCCATACTCCAACTTCGGAGAAATAGTAATACTACTATTAATATTATACTATTATGATTATCATTGTTATTATTATTATTACTACTACTGTTATCATTATTATCATTGTTATTGTTGTGGTTATTGTTGCACTTATTGTTATTATCATTATTGTTGTTATTCTTACTATATTATCTGTTGTTGTTTTTGCTGTTGATATCATCATCATCATCATCATCATCATCATCATCATCATCATCATCATCATCTCACAACCATTCTGACTCTAGAACTTTATCGGTATAGAACGATAATATAAACAAACAGATTGTTTCTCAAAGTAAAGTCTTACTGTGTCTAGTGTTGAGCTTCATTTGACAAAAGAACTCATTAACGCAGGAAACCATGCGTCGAACGGGTCGCCATTTCTCTGGTAGTAATAAAGTGTCACGGTGTCACACACCCATGTTTGTGAACATACACACCTGCATTCACAAACACAGTATGCTTACTTCGTACACAACACGCAATCACTCCATTCACCCAAAGGAGCACTACCACAATTGAACTGAGTTTTCTATAAAATGCTCCCTTTACTCACAAAGAAAAGGGTTTTACTTATTCTTTGCATTTCACTGCATTTTCCAACAATTATTTCTTCTCTTCACAAGATAATTCCCCACATAGAAACAATAATGCAATATTCAAAGTTTTACCAAAAATCCAACACACTCACACACATGTTACACTATCAGTTCTTATATTAAATAGTATCAATAAAGACAAGTCATCTTGACTTGTCGAGGAGCTTTCTTTCACTTGGCTGTACCACCCCTGGACCACCACAGCCTGGACTCTCACTAGGCTCGTACAGCTCAAGCCTGGACCACCACTGGACCACCACTGGACCACCACTGGACCACCACTGGACCACCACTGGACCACCACTGGACGCTGAGGGATTCTGTAACGAAACCCTAGGTCCAGGGTTAACCTCTAAAATGAATTTTATTTATTCTTTCTCTTTCTCTCTTATTATTCATAGCTCCTTTTTAACTCCTTTCACATTCACTCCAAGATCAATATAGAATACTCACATGAGTCTTGTTCCGCCAACCTATTCCTACCTACAGTTGGGGTACAGAGAGAAATCTTTATACAACAATATTTTATTTATTTATTTTTCAATTCTTCTCTTTTCGCGTTCAACATTCATCTTTCTCTTTTTCCCAAATAGCGCAATATCATCAAATCTGTATAATTATCAAACTTCTGTTATCATTACAATTACACATTTACTGTAATTGCTTTAACCAGTTTACAACCCCAACTGGTACTCACCTTCTAGGGAATAAGCGACAAGCCTACCCTAGTAGACTTCCAGTCTACATCTACACTCTATACTCGAGTGAACTTGCCACGCCAGGCATATTACACCCACCAAGGGTTACGCACACCCAAACCAGGGTTGCATCGGACAAACCAGTCCAATCATATAGCACACCCAACCCAGGGTTGCATCGGACAATCCTAGTCCTATGTTAAACCCAAAGAGGGTTACAATCAGACATCCTCCTATGTCTGTGTCCAGAGCTCCTCTGAAGTAACAAAATCTTCCACCCTTCCTCACATTGGGTGAACACACTTCACAATCCACTCAGCGTCCTACTCTTCCGCATCACTGGCGGTTGCACTCCATGAATACAAAAAACATCAAACCTGTAGGTTCCATTCCACAATTGCAAAAATTACAAAATCTCTTAATTGATATGAAACTTTTCCATTCACATCACTTTTTCCTCATTCACATGACACCCCCCAACCTCCGATAAAAAAATTTGATTCATCAAATTTTTTCAAAGAAGAGTATAGGAGTTCACACAAAAAAATACACCATTGACAGTATTCTGAAAAAATACTTTCCCAAAATGACATGAGTACATGCGAACAGAAAAATGTATATTTATAAAAACATTGTTTCCAAAAAATATTATCCAAAGCCAACATCAATGCATCAACTATCACTACCGCAAGTAATCAATATTGCACACAACAACATTCTATTACTCAAATACAAACATATAAATTCAACTTTCAACAGCAAACTTGAACACACACTGCTTATTACTGTCGAGACAAAATGTCAGCAATCACATTGCTGGACCCTGAAATTGGATCAACCCTGAAACTGAATTGCTGGATCGCCAAAGACCACCGTAATAGACGGTTATTCTTTGTTCTTGATGTCTTCAAAAACGTCAGAGGTCTGTGATCCGTCTGCAGGACAAAAAACCTGCCTGTCAAGAAATGCTCAAATTTTGCAAGTGCCCACACAATCGCTAAGCATTCCCGTTCAATAGTAGAATACTTCGACTGTGCATCGGTGAACTTCTTACTTGCAAACTGTACTGGATGCAATAAATCTTGATGTTCTTGCAAAAGAACAGCACCCATTCCTGTTGAACTTGCATCAGTCCGGAGGACAAAATCTTTCTCCAAGTTGGGCAGAAGTAAAACAGGAGAAGAATTCAAAACCTTTTGAACTGCTTCCAAAGCATTCTGACAATCTACAGTCCAATCAATAGATGAATGCTTGGAACCCTTTGTCAACTCAGTTAATGGAGCTGTAAGAGTTGCAAAGTGAGGGACATAACGCCTGTAATAAGATAAGAGTCCAAGAAGTGAACGAACCTGTTTCTTTGAACATGGGGTTTTGATTGCCAAAATCTTTTCCATTTTCTTCTTTTCTGGCTGCATCGAACCCACAGCAATTGTATGCCCCAAAAACTCCAGTTTTTGAAAACCCGCCATGATTTTCGATGGCCTTGCTGTCAAACCAAAAGAACGGAGTCTTTCAAAACACTTTTCAAACATCTCAGCAGATTACTCCATGCTTTTGAAGCCAGCAAAATATCATCAAAAAAACTTACAGCAGACATTTCATGTAACCTGAGTTGTCTCATCATTCTCGCAAAAGTTGCCGGTGCATTCTGCAAACCAAAAGGCATTCGCAAAAAATGAAAAAGTCCAAATGGTGTTTGAAAAGCTGTTTTTTCTTTATCATCAACACACATCGGTATCTGCCAATAACCTTTCGTGAGATCAATTTTCACAAAATACTTGGCTTGACTCAGTTGACAAAACAAATCCTCCACATCAGGAATTGGTTCAGAATCAAAAACAGTCAATTTATTCAAAGCCCTGTAATCAATACAAAATCTGACTGAACCATCTGGTTTTGAAACCAGCACCACAGGAGCCACATATGGAGAACTTGACTTTTCAATGACCCCAAGATCCAACATGACCTGTACCTCTTTCAATAATTTGCTTTTTTGCAAAAGGTAAAGGATACGACTTCATTCGTACAGGAACATCTGTTGTCAACCGTATTCTATGAGGTTCAACACCAACTGCAGATCCTGGTTTGTCTGTAAGTACATCTGTATAATCCTGTAGTAAACACTTTAGTTGAGTCACCTGAGATGGTTTCAAGTCCTCGTTGATCTTGACATCCTCGTATGTTTCACCTTTTAAGGATAATGTAGGCAGTTGAATAACATCATCACCAGTGTCCTGAACTACACCAACAGCAGTTTCATGAATTACAGGCACCTTGTGAAACACAGGTTTGTCAAGACGTTGCAAATGTTCTGTCACACAATCCATTCGTAACAGACATGAAATGTCACATGCCAATGCTGAAATCTTATCATCAGGGACAGCAACCTTGTTGATCATAACATCAGACCTGTGAAAGTACTTTTTCAACATGTTAACATAGAAAATTTTCTTCACACCATTCATATCAATTCTGTAATTGACATCAGAACATTTTTCAATGACGACGAATGGTCCTTTCCACATCACATGCATCTTGCTCTTGTCATCTGTCAAAAGCACCAACACATTGTCACCCACAGAAAACACACGCATCTTTGCCCCACGATCAGCATACTTTTTATGCGTAGTTGCACTGTTATAAGCATTTTCTTGGGCAATACGACATGCATCTGCTATACGATTTTGTAAAGTAAAAACATAATCAAAAACATTTTTTTCTTCTTGAGACACATTGTCCCCAGACCATGACTTTGACAGGATGCTAATAGGTCCTTTTGGTGAACGACCAAAAAGCAACTCAAAAGGAGAGAAACCTGTGCTCTCATTTGGCAATTCCCTGTAGGCAAAAAGTATGGCTGGAATGTATCGATCCCAGTCTGATGGTCTTTCCTTAGAAACTTTCTTCAACATCATCTTGAAAGTACCATTAAATCTTTCCACAAGGCCATTCGACTGTGGATGGTATGGAGATGTAGTACATGCAGAAATTGAAAGTAAACGAAATATTTCTTTCATGAGATCTGACACAAACTGAGTACCCAAGTCAGATAATATTTCATCAGGAAGTCCCATTCTGGAAAAAATAGAAAATAATGCTTCTGCCACAGAAATGGTATCAATCTTTTTCAAAGGTACAGCTTCAGGATACCTGGTAGCAACATCCATGACAGTGAGCACATAACGAAAACCAGAATTGGAAACATGAAATGGACCAACCAAATCAATACAAACACGACTGAATGGTTCAGTAATGACTGGCATTCTTTGCAAAGGTGCAAATGGTATACGACCTTTGGGAATTGTTTTCTGACAGACATCACATGATTGACAATATTTTGAAACTTGCACACTAACACCAGGCCAAAAAAATGAAGACAACACACGTTGAAGAGTACGTTTGACTCCACAATGACCCGAAAACATGGAATCATGTGCAGTATGCAAAACAGTATCACGTAAAGACATAGGAACAACAATCTGCTCCACCACCTGTTCATCTTTAGGAAAAAGACGGTATAGAAGATTATTCTTTTTTATGTACATGATATCAGTCACTTTGTCAGGTACCTCAGGAACAACTTTCTGAAACAAATGAGTCAATGTTGTATCTGTCTTTTGTAAATCACTCAAATGTTCAGGAGTCACATCCAATTTTGGGACATAGGGAACAACCAGGGGTTTTTTACCTTGCCTTTCTTTTTCCTCTTGTGAACGAGTGCTTACCATAGAAGGCACAAAAGAACCACATTGTCCTCCACAAGACGTGGAAACACCCTTGAGATTTCCAAGAATGAGGTCTGTCACAGGATCATCAATGACACATGCTGTTATTTCACCTGTAAAATAGGGAGTACAAACATAAACACATGCCAAAGGAAATGATTCAATTTTGCCACCAAATGTACGACATTGCTGATGTGTCCGGTGTATTGTTCTTTTCTGACTAAATCTTTGCGTACACCAGCAGTAGTACACCCAGTATCCCTCAACAGTGTAGCACCAAACCCATTGACAGCACACGATTCAATGTGTAGACCTGTAACATCAGTGTCAGACACTAAAACATGCTGAGTATCTTTAGTAGTTTGCTTGGGATCTGTTGCTAAGCACACATTACCCTGTGCTAGAAAAGGACAGTCTTTCTTCTTGTGAAATATACAGGAACAGTGCCAACAACCATTGTCCGCACCAGATACTGTATTTGGTACTGTACTATGATCAATACCACCACGGTTTGAAAATTGTCCACGGCCACGAATAGCTCTAAACTGACCAGTCCGTCGAGAATTGGTATATCCTCTTGGATTTGGATTACCCTGTGAAAAAGTTTGTCCAGAATTATTCTCTTGCCAGTTATTATAGGAATGTACATTATTCCTGTTTGTATTCTGTCTTTGAGAAAAACTCTGGCCTCCTCTATGACCATATCTCCTGTTTGGTTGAGAACGACCCGGACCAAACGGGCCTGTTGAAGCAACATTTGCCTCAAACACATCACGGTCAGATTTCCTGGAAAAATACTTTTCCGGATGAGCAGTCCGATACTGATCTGCCAGCTTACAGATATCCTCTGCAGTTTTACAAGATCTCTCTTTTAGAAAAATAGCTAGGTCTTTGGATACGCTTTGTAAAATCTGCTCACGTAACAACAAGTCACGCAAATCAGCATATTCTTTCTGTGTTTGGGACAATTCAACCCAACGATCAAATAAATGACTTGTCCTAATAAGGAAAGCTGCAAATGATTCACCTTTTTCTGGACGAACTGAACGAAATTTTTCTCTAAAGCCTTCATCTGTATATTGAAACTTCTTCAAAAGTTCAGCTTTCAGTTCTTCCCATGTGAGAGAATCACGAACTGCCAAACTATGATACAGAGATAATGCGGTGCCCTTGAATAGGGAAGCAGCATACAATGTCCATTTGTCCTTGCTCCAACCACATGATGAAGCATGGTTTTCAAACCTAAAAAGAAAAGAGTCTATGTCATCACGATTCTCATCAAAAGGGGGTAATTTGGGAATGTAGGAAGTCTTACCTGCACCCTGAACAGGAACAGCATCAGTTTGAGAAACATTTACATTTGCAGATTGTTGAACAGCCTGTTGCTTTAACTGAAGTTCCACTCGTTTTTGTTCAAGTTCCAATCTTCTCATTTCAAGTAAATTAAGACTTTCTGTTCTTTTCATTTCAAGTTCATGCGCCCTGATTTTTTCCTCTCTCTCTATCTGTGCTTGTCTATCCTTCTCTTCTTTCTCTAACTGTACTTGTCTATCCTTCTCTTCTTTCTCTAACTGTACTTGTCTATCCTTCTCTTCTTTCTCTAACTGTACTTGTCTATCCTTCTCTTCTTTCTCTAACTGTGATTGTCTATCCTCTAACTGTGCTTGTCTAAGCCTTTCTTCTTTTTCTAACTGTGCTTCTGCTTGCCTAATCTTATCTTCTTTTTCTGCCTCTGCTTTACTAAGCCTTTCTCTCTCATCTGCCTCTTTCTTCTCCTCTCTTTCTTTCGCTCTGAGCGCACGCTCTTCACACTGATCAATGTAAGCCATTAACGCATCACCAGACAACTGCAATTTCTGTCCCTGGGACAAAAATCGGTTGAAACGAACCGTTTCCTCATCCTCCTTCACAAATAAGGATTGGAATTCCTCTATTTGTTGATCATCTACTGTATCAGTCATGTTGTATGAGAGTGTAGATCACGCTTAAAGAAATCCCACAGCGTGCAAATGGGGTAGAGAAATTAAGATGTGAAATAAAAACACTATTTAAAATAGAACAACAATTTAAACTTACTTGGCACTGATTACTAGAATACAGAGCTCAAAACATTCAAATTTGTAAAGAACCAAAAAAAAAAACAATGACGGGACAGAAAAGAATATTTTTTTTTCCAGTAAAATTTGATTGAGTATGGAAATGCACCCTCACTGAAAAAATGTTTTATTTAAGTTAATTTAGTTGGCCAAAAAATGTGAGAAGTAAATTTAGAAATGGCTCTGAAAGACTGAATTGTGAGAAAGATTTCCGAAATACCAAGAAAAGCTAAGAATATTTTTTTTTAATTATTGTTTTAAACTAAAGCAGAGCACTGTTTTCAAAAAGGAATCCAAAAGAATGTGCCAGAAAAAACGCAAACAATTTTACAAGAAAGATTTTCAACTAAACCTTACATTTAAAATAAAGGGAGCATTTACACACACTAATCAGAAACCCTATTTAAAATAGAAAAAAAAACCGCCTAAACTTGAAACTAGAGAGGAGCTTATTGTAAAGAATATCAAGAGAATTTTAATTAGAATAGAGACAGAAACCAAGAGAGGCGAAAATTTGAAAAAAGTAGGAAAAGTAAGGCCGAGCAAAAGAACCCTTAGGTAGCCCACTAATTGAAACTACCACCCGTAGAACTGGAGACGGGAATACTAAGAACAAGTATACATTACATAAACAATTGACTCACACCATAAATATAGATAAGAAAAACAAAATTGAAAATACCACTGAAAATGAATAAATATAACAACAATTATTCAGCAATGTAGAGAGGGGAACAAAATAGTATCTTTATAATTGTAATTTGGCAGAGTAATTTTACTTCTATTTTTCTTTTTCTTTTTTTTTTTACAAAGGGGTTCAAAACAATATTTTAGCAGCAGTACTCACTCAAAAAACTAAATCCTATTAAACTCTAACCTAAATTCAAAGACGGGGTCACCACTGTCACACACCCATGTTTGTGAACATACACACCTGCATTCACAAACACAGTATGCTTACTTCGTACACAACACGCAATCACTCCATTCACCCAAAGGAGCACTACCACAATTGAACTGAGTTTTCTATAAAATGCTCCCTTTACTCACAAAGAAAAGGGTTTTACTTATTCTTTGCATTTCACTGCATTTTCCAACAATTATTTCTTCTCTTCACAAGATAATTCCCCACATAGAAACAATAATGCAATATTCAAAGTTTTACCAAAAATCCAACACACTCACACACATGTTACACTATCAGTTCTTATATTAAATAGTATCAATAAAGACAAGTCATCTTGACTTGTCGAGGAGCTTTCTTTCACTTGGCTGTACCACCCCTGGACCACCACAGCCTGGACTCTCACTAGGCTCGTACAGCTCAAGCCTGGACCACCACTGGACCACCACTGGACCACCACTGGACCACCACTGGACCACCACTGGACCACCACTGGACGCTGAGGGATTCTGTAACGAAACCCTAGGTCCAGGGTTAACCTCTAAAATGAATTTTATTTATTCTTTCTCTTTCTCTCTTATTATTCATAGCTCCTTTTTAACTCCTTTCACATTCACTCCAAGATCAATATAGAATACTCACATGAGTCTTGTTCCGCCAACCTATTCCTACCTACAGTTGGGGTACAGAGAGAAATCTTTATACAACAATATTTTATTTATTTATTTTTCAATTCTTCTCTTTTCGCGTTCAACATTCATCTTTCTCTTTTTCCCAAATAGCGCAATATCATCAAATCTGTATAATTATCAAACTTCTGTTATCATTACAATTACACATTTACTGTAATTGCTTTAACCAGTTTACAACCCCAACTGGTACTCACCTTCTAGGGAATAAGCGACAAGCCTACCCTAGTAGACTTCCAGTCTACATCTACACTCTATACTCGAGTGAACTTGCCACGCCAGGCATATTACACCCACCAAGGGTTACGCACACCCAAACCAGGGTTGCATCGGACAAACCAGTCCAATCATATAGCACACCCAACCCAGGGTTGCATCGGACAATCCTAGTCCTATGTTAAACCCAAAGAGGGTTACAATCAGACATCCTCCTATGTCTGTGTCCAGAGCTCCTCTGAAGTAACAAAATCTTCCACCCTTCCTCACATTGGGTGAACACACTTCACAATCCACTCAGCGTCCTACTCTTCCGCATCACTGGCGGTTGCACTCCATGAATACAAAAAACATCAAACCTGTAGGTTCCATTCCACAATTGCAAAAATTACAAAATCTCTTAATTGATATGAAACTTTTCCATTCACATCACTTTTTCCTCATTCACATGACACACGGATTCAACCAGGTATAGAGTTATGATTTTTGCCCGTACCGGGGGTAATCTGCAACAGATGAAGTGCTATGCAGATATAACACCCAGTCAGTCAGAACAACAAAGCTCACATTATTGATTATTTCAAAGATAAAACTTTACTGATATTCATCAATCGCAGTCACACCTGTAACAATACGTCTGGCCAATGTCAAAGTTAACCGTAGCCTCACAGGTCCTTTCAAGGGAAACACATCACATGTGTACTATTGTACTATTGTATCACCTATTGTACTGTGTACTATTATACTTTTGTATCACCTATTGTACTGTGCACGAAAGGGGATGCACGGAAACCTGAATCAAAAATGAAATAAAAATGCAATCAACTTGAACAACTAGAACAGTGTATCTTCTCGTATGTTCAGTCTCATGTATCATTCTGCGGGCCTCCATAATTCATATAATTTTGCTCCATATGAGAAAGACCCTCGTGGGTTACTACACAATGCGGTGCACCGTCACAACCCTGAGGATTATCAGTAAACAGAACGAAATCCATGGGTCTCCCCTGAATAAGGCATGCAAGCTCATCATCCACCGTTAGATCTGACAGTACTGTGAGTGTTCTAAGTGGTTGCCCAGGATGACCAGACCTCAGGTGCCAATGTCCATGCTCAGGTACAAGTTACTTTTCCTCCTCTGTGAACTGGTTACATGCATCCTCTCCTTCTACACTTAAGACAGTGTGCCATATTCGACAGGACAATGACGAAGAAGGAGAGGGATGTATATAATGCAATGAATCAATTACGACTTATATAACTTAAGACTTGCATGTTTTGTGTCGTTGGTGAATACGTCTGCGATGGAAATATCTTTTAATCATGTCCACGTGATCTTGTGAATCTACACTATTGACCGCGTATGTCAACAGCACGCGACCGTAGGGTAGGTAGAAAAGGGGGAGAAATGAGCAGTCAGACAGGATAAAGAAGACTCATCCTTCTTCTCTTCAGTCCAAACCTGGCAACCGTGAGTAAGGTCTGAATCAGCCGAAACGACAGCACCTGAATACCTGCAGCCTAGCTACTTCAACATAAACATGTAGATACAGAAAATATCACTGGTACGTACCAGGAAAACTGCCTAAGGAAATTACAATCGGAACAAGTATACTGTCGCAGGAAAATGATGACACACGGTAGGTGTGGTCTGGTGAACATCCAGCTGTGGTCTGGTGAATATCCATACAGTACTGCCATCAGCCTATGACTGTCACAGAAAAGAATCACGGCTAGAAATACAGAAAGGCTTAAGTCCTAAATGCAAAAATCACAGCAACAACTTACATTTACACAGTTTGGAAGTTGTAATATCTCAGCTAGAGACCTTGTGTTTGATCACAACGCATATCACCCCTCCTCCCTCCCCCAGCATGCACGTACATCTATGATGTTGTGAGTACAAACCATTCCGCCACAGCCAGTAGGGTTTCTGACAGATAGCAAGGAAGAAAGAACAGCCTTCACATCATCAGAGCGATTTCAGGAGCCAAGGGACAAATTATGCGTTGGCTTTTGCAACCCTGGTGAGATGCAAGAGCCACAAACCTGAAACATGCATGTGTATTTTAGCAAAAAGGTGCAAATTCCAATACATTTATTGACATTGCACGTGTAAGGTTTCACCGACCCCGAGGAAGGAAGCACTGAAGTTGACAACTGGTGCTTTAAGAGGTTACAAGGGGCAATGCTTGCAGTCACTCTTAGTGATGGCTTTTTTTTCGTCTTCCCTTTATACCCGGGAGAGTCATTGGAGCGCCTCAAAGAAGTGGATACTAGGTGCCTCCAGTGGTACTGGTTGTCTGCCAGGGCTTGAGTTTCTGTAAATGTTTTCCTCGCCACATTCCCACCGACAGCTCCATCTACACTGCTGAGCTGACAGCCTTAGTCCTGGCACTTCAGATGATCTCCAAATCGAAACATAAAGATTTCCTTATTCTATCAGACTCCCTTTCTGCTTTGGAGGCCATTGCCGGCCGTAATCTCAAGCACCCTCAACTGCTGAAAATTTTTGAACTATACACCTGCCTAAAATCAAACGGACACAACGTAGTGTTTGGTTGGGTTCCCAGCCATGTGGGCATTCGAGGCAATGAGATGGTTGACCAGCTTGCCAAGAATGCCACAAGGCAAAAGTTGATCAGGTTTACTGTTCCTCACACTGATCTGAAACCCAAAACACAGGCCTATGTCAAAGACGTCTGGCAAGAGGAATGGACCTTGCAGACGGATAACAAACTATATAAAATCCGTCCAAACCTCAACGAGTTTTTTACCTTGTTCCAGAGGCGGTCGTAAAGAAGAAACAGTCCTGTGCCGCTTGCACACAGGCCACTCGTTTTATACCCATTCTTATCTTTTAAAAGGTGAAGAAACTCCGTGGTGTATTTCATGTCATGTTCCACTCACAGTGAAACATATTCTTTTAGATTGTTGGGACTTGCACGATGTGAGACATAAACACTTTACAGCCGAGTCCATGAAAACCTGTTCAGAGATGTCCCACCTGACGTGATCTTTGAGTTTCTGAAAGAAATTAACATTTTTCATCTGATTTAAGATTTTACGGAAGGAAGATTTTTTAACGAAGTTTCTGGTGCGTTTTTAGAAGATGTATTTTAAAGAGATGTGTGAAAGTTTTTTTTTTTTTTTTGTGATGACTTGTGAGTTGATTTTAACGTGGTGACAGCCCTAATATGGCCCTTTGCGGTCGGCTGGTCTGTAAGCAACATTACCTTACCTTACCTCCTCGTCTGTTCTGCAATGTTGTCAACCCAGCATCTTTCTGTCCTACCCTTCGTCTCTCTCCATTCCCTGGAGGACTGTTTCAGCAATGCCATTGAATCCTGTTACATGGTCACACCAAAGCAGTTTTCTTCACTCATTTCAGCAGGTCGTCACAGCGCTGCTGGACGGTCTGAAGCACTGGTCACAGGCTTTGTTATCAGTATACTGTATATTTAAAGGAACGCAAAGTAAATCCGAGAGATAACAGGGACAAACAAATCACAAGACAAAACACGACGCGTTTCGACCTCTCAGGTCTTCTTCAGGCAAGATAAACAACATTCAGGACAATGAAAACGAAGACAGAAGAATCACTTATCAAATTCGGTGCAGGATGGGCAGACAACCTACAGAACAGCCTGCAGTTCTTTAAGGTGGCCCATCCAGCGCCGAATTGGAGAAGATATGTGGTTACTCGTTCTTCGTTGTCATTGTTCTGAATGTTGTTTATCTTGCCAGAAGAAGACTTAAGAGGTCAAAACGCGACATGTTTTGTCTTGTAATGTCGGATTTACTTCAAGTTCTTTTTGAAATTTGTTCCAGTTTCCGCCTGCACTCACGTTACTTTGAAATGACTCTGTTGGATGTTTAGTCATTCGTGGTAGTGCCTCACGTTAATGACTTGGATGCTTCCTTCTAGGTCTGCTGTGACAGTCCACTTCTCCTGTGCCAACAGAAATATGGTTGGTGCCAGTTCAGGCAGGAGCCTGGTTGTGTGTTTCATCGAGATGTTATCGTCCTTCCACACAGACTTCAGTATAGCCGAAGCAGATGCTGACTTTGCAGTTCGTGAGAGGATGTGTTGTTGGGTTCCTCGTTGCTAACGATAACTCCCAGACAAGTGAACTGTTGAACGCTTCGCAGATTTTGTCAAGGGGAAGTTATATCAGTAGTAATGGTGGTATTGTGGTCAGCTATTGGTTTTTCTCAGCGCTTAATTCCATGCCATATCTTGCTATTTCATTCAGTCTTTTAAAAACTTTGAGATTTCTTATTTACATTCTTTGCCATCTGCAAGATAGGGGGTTGTGTTGACTCTTTCGACAGTACTTCTTGTCCTGATAAGATCTTAAAGTGTATCATGCATGATGCGTTCTAGGAGTTTGTTGAAAAGTGTCGGAGACAGGTCAATCCAAACGACGTTAGTGTCGGAGACAGGTCAATCCAAACGACGTTAGTGTCGGAGACAGGTCAATCCAAACGACGTTAGTGTCGGAGACAGGTCAATCCAAACGACGTTAGTGTCGGAGACAGGTCAATCCAAACGGCGTTAGTGTCGGAGACAGGCCAATCCAAACGGCGTTAGTGTCGGAGACAGGTCAATCCAAACGGCGTTTAGATGAAGTATGGAACCATTCTCTAACAGCACCCTTCATGAGTATTGCACTGGATGCTTTGGAGTGCAGGTACTGGATGGTGTTGATAAGCTTTTGCCCTACGCAAGTTTATCTTCCTAGCCAGCAGCCCCTCCTGCCAAACTCTTTCAAATGCCTTCTTTGGGTCTATGAAGACGTGACAAAATTCCATCTGGTGTTAGAGGCGCTTTGGACAAAGGATACGTAGACTGTAGGAGGTGTTAGAGGCGCTTTGGACAAAGGATACGTAGACTATAGGACTTTTCGATGTTACTTTTGCTTTTGTAGAGTCCAGCCTATTCTACGGCAATAATGGTATATGCATGTGGTTGTTATCTGTTCAGAATGATTTCGAGCTCTACTTTACTGACATAGTTGATCAAACTGTTGGTGCGGTTGTTCTGGTAGAAGTAATTTCCTGTTCTTGGGAAGGGTTAGTGATTGAGTCCATGGTGTGGGCTGTTCGCGAATGTGCCAGATTTTGTCGCAGATGGCAGTTAGAGTATCAGCTTCTGCCTCTCCAGCATATTTCAAGAGTTTTGTGGGAATATTGTCAATGCCTGCAGTCTTCATGTTTGTGACTTCACTGCTGGTGAGACGATTTCAGAGTATTGAAAAGCCATCCTCATTTAATGACTCTCGTACTGTTAGCAGTCTTGAATCCCTTTTGTCCTGATATAGAGTTCAGAGCAGTATTCATTTCAACCTTTTTATGATGTCTTAGCTTTGTGTGAGACAGTTGCCATCTCACAGTTGGCAGACTCATAACTACTGCGAGATCTTTCTTGTCATCTCATTCATAGACATGTTACTGAATCGTGACAGCTACGGATCTGTAATTACATTCAGCGGTAAAAAGTACAGAACTAATTTTATTGTAGATAATGGGCTCTGACTATCATTGCTTTACACACTGATAAAAGACATACGCAAAACTTTATGGAAGATCAAGTTCTGTTTTGTCAAGATCAGACCTTTTAATGCCATTTCTGCGATGCAGAGGTGCAGAAATAATTCAATGTATCACTAAAAATAATACCAAGCTAGACCTTGTATATACAGGAAAGCATCATATTTTTTTAATGTCAAAATATCATTTCATGCAGAAGATGCATGTTTCCTATACAGAAACTGACGTCACACTAATAGACAGAAATCTTTAGAAAACTTCTTTTCAACTTGTAAGGCGCACGCGTGGTCATTGCGTTACTGGCAGAAAGAGAACAGTTGTCAAAGTCGTGACATTTTACAGTGATGGTAGGAGAAGAGACAGTTGCGAAGGACAAGGGGTGGGGGGTGCGGGGTTGGGGTTGGGAGGGCTGGCAGTGGCTGTGAGATGAATGGGAAGGTATGAGGGACAGGGTATCAACCGTGAACAGTGAGGTGACAGCGCTCAGGGGCACTGAAGAAACCAAGGGGTCAACACAGAAGTGAGAACGTTGCCAGTCGCCTGATGGTGTCAGTGCTGACTGCCACCTTCTGTACCTGTCCTCTGATGTTGTTGTTAGAAATGTATCCACAGATCCCTTCCCTCCCCCCCCCCAACCCCCGCCACTTTCAGTCTACTGTTGCATGCATGCATCACATTTGAGGTGAATGTGATAACTTACTTTTATTGTCCATGTGTGTGTGCATTTTGTGCATGTTTGTGGGCGTGCGTTCTTTTGTTCATAGTGTTCTCATGTGTTGCTTGATCCAACTTTTCTTTGCAATGTTCATTTTTTGACCAATCCTCTTGTTGATAGCAGTGTGTTTCACCTTTGGGGTCATTTTACGATGATGCAAACGGAACAGTTGGTCGCTGGTTCAATATTAGTAATTTGTTTGTCTCTTTCGTTCGCTGGAATAGTAATTTTTCTTTTAAGTTAGTCTTTGGAAAGATCGGGAGCAGGGAATTCACTACAAATCTACACCATGGGTGAATATTGGGATGGGAACATGAACTTTTTTTTCAGAACAGTAAGCTTGTGTTATTTGTATCATATTTTGTGTGTGTGTGTGTGTGTGTGTGTGTGTGTGTGTGTGTGTGTGTGTGTGTGCGCGCGTGTGCATGCGTGCGTGCGTGCGCGCGCGCGCGCACGCGACGCGTGTGTGTGTATGAACAATAATATCTTTTGCAGCTTTATTTTGGCTTGCTTCAAAATTAGCTTCTGAGTGCAGTACCACACATAACAAAGTATTGCAAATAATAATGTACAGCAAATAACAATGTACAGCACATAACAATGTATAGCACGTAACAACGCAACGCACAACAATACGAAATAACGAAGAACACCATAACACAACAATACTCCATAACAGTACAGCAAACTTAGCACAACACTGCACAGTACAACACACTACACTATAAAGACAATTGCTCACATGATGACATTCCATACTACCCCGGACACAGAAGCAAACATCGTATATGATAATAATTAGACCCCTTCCTTAAGGACCAGTCTCCACACCACATCACCCGAGAATCCACAAAGCAGGCCAGCCAGACCTGAACAGCGACTATACAACACTGGCGTCGGTTGGGACTTCCAGAGCGAGACCAACAATATTGTCCAGTAGACAAACAAACTCAGACAATGTGTCGCAAGTCTGGGACCTTGTGGATGGATTTTTAGCGAGAGGCAGTCTGACAACAACACGTGAAGTTCTTGCCAACAAAACAAATAGCCAGACTGGAGGCGCTCAAGAGTTTGATCTCAGCTATGGACACTGTGGGCATAATGAGTCCATCTTCTTTGCTACTTCTCAAGGGCTGGTTCGTGGTCTGTCAGGGTCTGTGTCTGACATCAGGTCAGGTCCACTGACCTCCTGTGACTGGAAACTCATGGTGCCTGCTGGACTCCATCTGTCTGCCGTCATGAGGCTGAACAGTGACTTCTGCAACAGTAAGTGAAACATAACTGTAGTGAAATGCAATGGACAAAAAGCATTCAGAGAGAGAGAGAGAGAGAGAGAGAGAGAGAGGAGAGAGAGAGAGAGAGAGAGAGAGTACGAATGTTTTTAATCAGACTAGACTATATCCCATACCTGAAAGGGGCAGTTACATCCTAATCATTTACGTGATATTCAAAACAAATGATCTGGTTGCTAGTGAAAGCAGAAATACAAAGAAATTCAACGGAATGCAGTTGATATGAAAGAATAGTGAGTGTTATCTAATTTTGCACTTATACACAATCATCTTCAAGCTTTGGTCTTAAACCTTACAGGACAGTCTCCGATGTCACGTTACTGTGTACTGTGTATTCTAGCGAGAGAACTGTATCTAGGACAACATGGATACTTGAAGTTAGTTTGGTGTCAACTACTGCACATCAATTCAGTTTTTATCGACCTGTTTCTGTGACATCGCTAGTACGCAGTCACTTCGATCTTGCGATTAGAGTGAAACTTAAAACCAGCATTAGTGAATCCATTCCCGTACTGATTTGCTCGCACTCAGTGCTGTTTCTTGTCTTTAGGGCAGAACAAAATGCAACATAAGTCTCAAGCTGACGTACTGCGTTTCCCTTCAAATTCAAGTCGTTTGTTTTTTAACCTGCACCTAAGTCCAATGCTCATTGCTCGCTGTCATGTGACTCTGCCAATTGTATTCAGTCAATTGTGACTTGGTGTCATAAAGAAAGCTCAGGAATTGGATCTGGCACCACAGTCCAAAATAAAGACTCCGGCCTCTTGTCATTCGGACAGCCGCGAAGTATCCGTATAATCACGTCAGTGACTGAACTTGCCTGTCTTGCAATTACAGCATATATACAAGGGGAACGATTTGTGATGTTCAGCATAGCAGTGAACTGTGGCAAATGAACCCAGACAAACGAAACCTAGAAACAAAGAAAGAAATAAAACAGCCGCAAAAAACAGCGACGGAAACATAGGGACAAATAATTTCTAGACAGGTTTCTTTTCAAGGATTAAAGCAGTGGGGAGGGGGCTGGACGAATGTCTCTTCTTGGGGGGGGGGGGGGGGGGGGGACATTTAGTGCTGAAGACAAGAGATCGACTAGCGTAAACAAAACTATGGGTGGACAACATTCCTATGTTCCAAACAAACACGTGGACGTAGCTCCACGAAAGACTAGCACAGAGGCAGTGAGCAAGTCAGAAAACCTAACGGACGCTTGCTTCTCTTTGAAACTGGCTGTAGGTTTGTGCTAGTCATAATTCCTTACACAACTCTGCTGCCAGCTTTGAAGTAGATGTTTTCAGTGCCAGCATTAACCGTAAGGAGCTGAACAAGACTATCGCATATCACAACCCCTTGAAGTAAACCGCAAAGCAACTAACCTTGAGAATGGTCTGTAGGGGCTGCCTGCAGTCAGGACACAATCATTGATGGTCTGACTGCCGACAACCTGACAACAGGAGAACACAAAGAAAAAACGTCGTTTCTAAATCTGCTGAAGAGCACGAAGTGTAGACCAGCGCAGCATGAGGCGGTGTTAGTGTGAACTGAAAAGACTACAAAGAAAAACAGGCCACGCACCAGTCACCATGGCAAAAACAGGTAGAAAAGCACACAACGTATTCTTCATCTTCAAAGGAAACCCCAGACAATCGAAATCCAAAACCAAAACAATCGAAGAAAGAGCAACAAATGTCATGGCGTCCCCATAGTGCAACCCGGTACATTACCCAGAATCCTCAGATAAGGGACAAACTTACACGTCCTAAGTAATTAAAAATCGAGTCTTTATGTGGCTTCCGTGGCCTCACACCAGTATTGTAGCAGAAGCTGTAAGATGAATTAACAAGACCGTCATCTGAATGACAGAAAATACTCTCAAGCAAGGCAAACTATCCGTTTATATGGCAAAGGAATCGGAACATAAATTTACAAAGGAAATAATAAAATACAGAGCAGAGTAATAAGGGCCACAGAAGTTAAGATTAATGATGATCAGTGATGACTAATGTGTGTGTGTGTGTGTGTGTGTGTGTGTGTGTGTGTGTGTGTGTGTGTGTGTGTGTGTGTTGTGTGTGAGGATTAACGACGACGGTTGAAGCTGTGCTGATCGTCACCAGCCCTCAAGACGACTGCCTCCTGCCCTGCTCCCGGCGATCCCTCCTGTTCTCAACATCCAGTCAACTTTCCTTCAGCATCCAGTTTCCTACAGAGGGTAATTTTCGACAGTCAGTCCACTTCCAAATCTTATTTCTGGCCACTAGACACGCTCTAAGGAAAAAGCTACGAGCAGCGTCCACATCATCGTCTTCAGGATACATCACAACACCAGGCTACGGTCTGGCTCCAATGCCTGCCTTCATGGAGGCCTCCCATGTGTTACATCCCCCTGACGGACTTTCAGTGTTCCTCAGTTTTCGCAGGTTTGATGTTCTGACAGAGGATACGTTTACGATATATGCTCTTTATGGAAACGGGTCCAAAAAGTATGTTTGGACCAACAAAACTCTCAGCCTTGTACCTTTTTATTTCTATAACGCATCAGTTCATGTCTACTTACAAACTATTCTAGGGTTATGTGAAGGGTTTAAATACCAGTCCCAGACGTTTACAGTCAACACAAGCCCAAGGTATTGCGAGGGCGTCAACCTTCAGTATTCCTTCCACACAAGCAAGAGCATCCCCATCGCATTAAAAACTGGACAGTTTAATTGTTCTGTGTCCTTCTACGCCAGCTTTAAGCACCACGTGGATTGCAACCTGCAGCGTGAATGTGAGAGTGGGGAGGACGAGGGGGCTCACTGTCCTTTCAGCAATGACGCCTGTGGAGGAGACGTGGCAGTAGGACATGACAAGTGCTACCGTCTTCATGTCTCTGACACTCAGCTGTCATGGCGTGATGCTCAACAGGTCTGTCACGATACTGCAGGGCACCTGGCTGTGATCATCACCAGAGAAGAAGTGGAAGCATTCTTACACTTACTCCATGTAGCCAAGACACGAGTTCCTTTCTATATCGGTCTGTCAATTTACAGAACAGGTGTACCCTTGATGTATCGCAGAATTTGGTCATGGGAAGACAATCGTGTTTACTACACGGTCAAACAAGGAAGACCAACCAGATGTTTCGTGGCAGCTGCTCATTTTCCTGAGCAACTGACAGCCGCAAGTTATTATGACTTTGCCACTATTTTCGATGAAGACGAGTTCTTGAATAATCCCATTCCTATTGCGCCGCTCTTGGTCTCGTTTTTATGTGAATACCAACAGTCACACGCAGACGCAGCGGATCAAAATTCTATGAACGACCTTTATAACTCAAATCGAAATTCATCCAGTGTTTTGAGCGGGAAGTTAAAAAAAATTAAGCAAGACCAACCAGCATCATTGATACTGTGTGCACAGGGTCACTGGACCCACGACTTTCTGGCCTGTGACTGGGCAGCAGCCTGTCAGGTGACTTACTTCACATCACAGTGTCCACTGTTTGTCACAGCAACTAATGTCTCCGATACATTGCTTGGAAATGCAGACCAGACAAAACACTTGGGTAAAGTAGAAATGTTTGCCTGTGAAAACTTAATCCAGACTCTGCCATACACTCTAGTTTGTAATTTTGCATCGGATTGCTGGGATGGTTCAGATGAAGGATTCTGCCACCACCCACGAAGCCATTGTGAAAAACCTGACTATTTGTGTAAAAGTGGTCAGTGTGTTAGAAGAGGCCAGAGGGATACACCCATTCGCTGTGACCTGGTAAGTGACTGTTATGATGAATCTGATGAACGTGGATGGGTATCATGCGTACTTGAATTCAAACCTGAATTCTTCTGGTCACCTGTTAGTCTACCAGCTTCCGTAGATTTTAGCTATTCTTACCGAATCATAATGAGACCACTGGAAAATGAGACACAGTGCCCGGAAACCCATTTCAACTGTTCAGATCTTGCTTTCTGTTTGCCAGTGTACGTGCGATGTAATGGCATGTATGACTGCCCACACCGTGAAGATGAACTCAGCTGCCATAGCTATACCTGTCCTGGTTTCTATAGATGCCGGGGATCATCAGTGTGTGTGCACCTTTCTCACCTGTGTGATGGTGTTGTACAATGCGAGTTGAGAGACGATGAAATGTTGTGTGGTCCATCTTGTCCCCCGCAGTGTCACTGTCAAGGTCTGGCATTTGTCTGTGACCGCCCTTTTTCTGCTGACAGCTTTCCTGAGATCCGTTACCTGGATGCCAGTCATTCACTGCTGACCTGTGCCCACCTTGTCAACAATTCTTACCTGGTCTTCTTACGTCTTCATTCGTGCAATATTCGTTCCGTCGCTGACTGTCGCTTTGCTAATCTTCATGTCCTTGATTTAAGCAACAATATGATACAGTCATTAAGTGTTGAATTTATTAACTTTTTACCGAAACTGAAGGAAATGTACTTGTCTAGAAACATGTTAAGTATCATAGCTGATCCACAAATTGTTGTTAGAAAAAATGTCTTGGTAAAACTTGACCTGTCCTTCAACGGCCCTCTAGACTTCTTTGACTGCACGGTTTTTAGCGATTTTAAAAATGTTGTCAAACTTAATGTATCCCACAATTTCAACATGAAAGTCAGTGATGAAGGATTTGCATGTTTTTCCCTCCTCAAAGAAATTGATCTGAGAGGCACGAAATCGGACCTCATCGCTCCCTCTGTACATGCTGCTCTGAAACGCATTGAAATGATACATTCTGATAATCACAGACAATGTTGCCGTACTATTTTACCCAAAGTTAAACACAAAATACATTGTATTGCACCGTCTGCCGACGCCGTGTCTTGCTCAGATTTGTTGCAATTTCGTTTTCAGAGACTGTATCTCTGGTTCGTGGCATTTTTGTTTTTCATTGGAAACCTCTGGTTTCTGATTCAAAAGTGTATCTGGAGATTGAACAAGCAAACTACTGATGGGAGAGCATTTATCTCCAATCTGTATATTTGTAGCTGCATGATGGGTGTGTACCTGTACATTGTCATTGCAGCTCAGTTAAGGTTCCGGGGTGATTTTGTGTTGCACGAGAAAGACTGGTTGTCCAGTTTAAGCTGCAAGGTGGCGGGTTTTGTGGCCTTGGTCTCCTGTGAAGCTTCCTGTCTGATAGTTTGCCTCATGGCTGTTGACAGAGTTCTGGCACTGTACGTTTGTTCCGTAAAGTTCTCCGTCACCTCAGTGTGGCTGACATGTCTCATGTCCTGGATACTGGCTGTCATTGTGGCAGCCATACCCTGGATGCCTCCCATGTCAGTCTGGAATGTCCACAGCATCATCTCAATTTGTCTGCCCTTACCGGTTCTGACAAACGGTTCCCATCTTCGAACGTACAGCTTTAGTTTATTGGTAATTTGTAATAGTACGTTGGCTTTCACAACTGCGTTTTGTCAGATCTTGGTCTACAATCATATACGCTCCAAGTACGTCATTGCAACAGCCTCCCAGTCCTCTCTGGACATGCTGACGGCTCAGAGAGTGATGGCGATTCTTGTCACTGATGTTGTTTGCTGGTTGTCACTCGGTGTTGTGAGTACCATGCATAATGTTGGTGTGGCAGATGTAGATACTGGTGTCATGACGTCACTGATGCTTCTGGCTCTGCCACCAACGCCAGCACTAAGCCCGTTGTTGTACAGTTTGAGCTGGCACAAAGAAAGTCTGCAACTGAAAAGAGAGGTTAAGCTTATGCAGATGTGTAAAGCCAGATTCCGATCAAAGACAGCAGAGCCAGGCTCATCCAAGAGAACAGGTGCCGCCACCTCAGGCCAAGTTGTCCAACCATTTAGAACTGCAGATCACGTTGTTCAGTTTCTGGGAGATTCTTTGCAGACAAGTCGGCTGAAGTTTCAGGATGTTGAGGAAGTGTTGAGACACTACGAAAATGATGATTCACACTCTCCACACTGATACCACTCTTCTTGTTCTTGTCTATATGTTTGTTTGTTTCATTCTACTGGTTGTGGGTTTAGTAGTTTCCAGTCTATACAAACGCGTGGGTTGTTTCTGCTTGAAGTGTATACTGGAAAATAGTAGGAACTGACAAGAATCTGCTATATTTACGTTAATCTTATTATTTTACTGATGATTATGGTTGACATCAACTGTGATCCTTATACTTTTATTCCTTGATATCCTGTGAAGTGTACGTAGCATCGTACCCAGTCGCTAACTGCCCCAGTCTCTAAGTGCCCAGGTCTCTATATACCCTGGTCTCTTTGTGTCTATGTCTAAGTGCGTCCGCCTGTTTCTGTCCCTGTGTCTATGTGTCCCTGTCTCAGTGCCCCAGTGACTATGTACTCCTATCTCTGTGTGCCCTGTCTCTATGTGCCCTGTCTCTGTGTGCCCCGTCTCTGTGTGCGTCCGTCTGTGTGTGCCCCGTCTGTGTGTGCCCCCATGTCCACGTGCCCCATCTCTGGTTCCTCCATATCTAAGTGCCCACGTCCC
>CM065736.1:34876275-34881275 GCA_033310375.1 Conus canariensis
ACAGACAAACCATTCCTACCTACCCCAACCTTCACATTCTACTCCATCCCAGCACGTGGCGCACCCCACCACTGCTACTATGCACACCCCTACCACCACCCCTTTCCCCATCTGCACACTCTGACTGTCAGACACAGGACACAAAATTATTCCTTTTCATTTGAAGTTCTCAGCCTGCGTAGTCTTTCATGGTAGATGAACCAATCGCGCTGCGTGCACATGGGACCTCTTGAAAAAAAAAGAAAAGAAAATGTCCACGGGTACACACCTCCATTTGAAAAAAAGGCGGGGCGCAGGCGTGTGTGTGCGGACTCCAGGAGGTTCAAGAACTTCTCCCTCATCGTCTGTCCCCGCTCAGCCAGTTCACGGGTCGAGTAAGTTGCTTAGCTGGTAAGAGACCCGAGGTGTTTCAAGCCTTTGAATGTGTTTTATGCTATAATCTTTCTTTAAAAATGAATAAGCATCATTTCTTGCCTTCCAGCTTCGTATGATCATGGATATTACTCGTAATCTATTCATTTTGTTGTTTGAAGAATGTCACCTGTTCCTTTTTATTTTTTATAGTTGTAATCAAAACAATCACTAATTCCATCGTCCTTAACCAGATACCTTGCCCCAGCCCATCCAAAAGAAGTGCAGAAAGGCAACATCCAATGAGCTACACCTCACTGAATTTGTCATCACCATCTGATTCTGATCTATCATCTGACTGACACTGTCGTCTGGATGTGGTGGTGGTGGTGGTGGTAAATGCTCAAGAGAACAACGTTTGGATGCAGCTGGTCGCGAGGTCTGAGGGAAAGTTCGTAACAGTCTGATCTCTGTGACCTTGTGGGCAGTTGTGCTCTGTCTTAATGGTGCAACTGTCTTATATCTCTGTGACCTTGCTGGGCAGTTGTGCTCTGTCTTAATGGTGCAACAGTCTTATATCTCTGTGACCTTGCTGGGCAGTTGTGCTCTGTCTTAATGGTGCAACAGTCTTCTATCTCTGTGACCTTGCTGGGCAGTTGTGCTCTGTCTTAATGGTCGGCTTTCTCTGCTGAGTCTCCATGGTTTGTCTGGAGTCCTGGGAGACGTTGGTCTGTTGAACGACAGGTCACAAGTCATTTTCGACAGGTCACAAGTCATCTTCGACAGGTCACAAGTCATCTTCGGTCGTAAACTGTCGCCGGTGCTGGCCCACCTGGAATGTGACTGGTTCTGTTACGGTTGTGACTGAATGTGACTGGTTCTGTTACGGTTGTGACTGAATGTGACTGGTTCTGTTACGGTTGTAACTGAATGTGACTGGTTCTGTTACGGTTGTGACTGAATGTGACCGGTTCAGTTACGGTTGTGACTGAATATGACTGGTTCTGTTACGGTTGTGACTGAATGTGACTGGTTCTGTTACGGTTGTGACTGAATGTGACTGGTTCTGTTACGGCTGTGACTGAATTTGACTGGCTCTGTTACGGTTGTGACTGAATTTGACTGGCTCTGTTACGGTTGTGACTGAATGTGACTGGTTCTGTTACAGTTGTGACTGAATGTGACTGGCTCTGTTACGGTTGTGACTGAATTTGTCTGGCTCTGTTACGGTTGTGACTGAATTTGACTGGCTCTGTTACGGTTGTGACTGAATGTGACTGGCTCTGTTACGGTTGTGACTGAATGTGACTGGTTCTGTTACAGTTGTGACTGAATGTGACTGGTTCTGTTACGGTTGTGACTGAATGTGACTGGTTCTGTTACGGTTGTTACTCCTAACGAAACTGTTACCAGTGAAGCTCTTCCTGTGGCTGCCGTTCTCCCTCTGAACAAGAGAAGTCAGGTTATACTGCTGATCGCCTGCTTTGTGACCATCGTTAAAGCTCCTGAAACCTTTAAGTGGGTGATCAATTGCTGATGAGTGTTGCCCCCTATCAGGGCATTTACTGCAACCTGCCTCTATCAAATTTGTTTCACAGCAGGCTTCTGTTCTCTGTGTACACACCGCGCACACATACAATGATGATAATGGCACAGCCAATGTTAAGTAGGTACCCGAGGTCTGACCAGCGCGTTGGGCTAATGCGTTGGTCAGGCATCTGGTAAGTCGCAGCCGTGAGACCCTCTTCTTAAATTCTCTTATCTAAGTCATTAATTCATTTACCTATCTGCTTTCAATCACACGCAGTAAGGTCTCGGAACTTAGCGGATGTGGTATAGCGTATATGGACTAGTCCGCACGCAGTGACGCCTCCTTAATGGGTCTGAAACTGAAACAGGAAACAGAGGTCTTAAAGATCTATCTTTAAAAATTTGGAAGGAGTACGGATGGAACATCGTCATACAGAAAGCATCTGCCTTTTTCACCTTGTCAGATTTCCGTTTGTGTATCCATCTTTTCTATAACACATTTTCAAGTTGTTAACAGCTTGTTGGATGTCGTCATCAGAGAAAGAGAGAGGTACACTGCTTATGGTGACTTGAATTGCCAGACTCTCTTGTTTCTGCCCGACAGGAGAGGAAACCACAAAAGGAATTTTTATCTTTCACTTCTACCAATCTTGAATTAGTATCTTGTTCCTGGAGTTAGCGGTACGAGGAAAACTCCTCCACAGCCTTCCACTATTGCTGGGCACTCTCCACTGACGCACGTTCGCTTTTTCCCACCGCAGGACAGATCCATGTTGTGGTGAACAGTACTTCATCAAAAGCTGGTGACTTATATTCAAAACGAAAGCAGGCGCCTCCTTCGCCATTTTCTTTATGTTGTTTATAAGCAAGATAACAGGATGAACTGTCAAGGTTTAAGATGGTGAGACACAATTCAGCACAGTATAGTGCAGGATCAATCAGTATTACTAACAGGAATGGTCCTGTTAATTGGGAAACATTGGGGGGGGGGGGGGGGGTAAGGGGGCGGGAAACGGGAGGGCGACGGAGTGGAAGAAGGAAAAGATAACGGACTGTTCAATGCTGTCCATCAGAATGAAAAATAGGGGCACAGATGTTTTCCATTTGCAGACATACTGGTTTCCTCGCCTTGCAAGAAGCAGCGAAGAAACGAGCGGGCTCAGAAAGGAAACATCAGTCATCGCACCTTCGTCTTCGCTGTTCACAGCTACCTGGGCAGTCTCCAGTTCAGCTGTTTTCAGCAGAGCAGGTTCGAACGACTCTTTTTCTACGCCATTTGCCGATGTATGATTTGTGATATATTTCCAAACGATGACGTTAAGGGAGGTTTATTTAGCGAATTCCGTTTTGGGAGAAAAGTTCGTTTGCAACCGTTTGCAACCGGATAGTCCCCAGCCCTTCAGTTGGTTTTTAAAAAGTACTTGAAATAATTCCGCCAGAGAACATGGACAAACGAATTACAAGACAAAACACGACGCGCTTCGACCTCTTAGGTTTTCTTCAAGTAAAAACAAACAACAGCCAGGACAATGAAAATGAAGAACGAACAATCACTTCTCTTCTCATATTCGGCGCAGAATGGGTGTTGAATGGAAACC
Organism: Conus canariensis; assembly: GCA_033310375.1. Taxonomy (NCBI): domain Eukaryota; kingdom Metazoa; phylum Mollusca; class Gastropoda; order Neogastropoda; family Conidae; genus Conus; species Conus canariensis. The sequence continues at coordinate 34,879,755 of CM065736.1, forward strand.
ATTTAGTTGGAGTCAGTGTCAGTTCTCCGCGCAGTCATCGTTCGCTTCACATTCCTCATTAGACTACCCAGCAAGGCTCCAGCTCTCTGCATACCTCGTCTGCGGTAGAAGATGCAAAGGTTGGAGGGACCTCCATTGGTCTCCGATCATACATGACCTGCATTCATTATTAATCGGGCACACGCATGGGTCTGAATAAGTTACCATGTAAGTCCACCTCACTCGCTCCTTTGCTTTGCAGAACATGTTTTATAAAATGGTCCTGGTAAATTATTGAGAATTTGAACATATTCACCCACAGCGGCGGATTCCATGATAGTAAGGTCAGCCTGGTACCGGTCATGATGTAGAGTTGACACAAATTAGTTGTTCAACTCAGGTTTAAAATTGCAGGTAAGTTTCACGGTTGGAAAAGAAGACCGTGACCATGTTGTCCCATCGACGACTTGTTCAGTCGTCTTTTCTTAACCGTGACTCATGTTGACAGGGATGAACCTCGAAGATGAAGTCAAACAGCATGTCATGTGTAGGAGTGTACCAGGCAGTTTCTCCTCAGTCTTCATTTGAGACTGAAAATAAACAGATTTGGATTTTGACATGAGAGAGAGAGAGAGAGAGAGAGAGAGAGAGAGAGAGAGAGAGAGAGAGAGAGAGAGAGAGAGAGAGCACTGTGTGTGCGTGCGTGCTTTTCATTCAGATCGTAATACAATGTCTTAGATTTTGTGAAACTGGATTTTGCCTGGTACTAAAGCTTCCATACTGTTTAACAAGATTACTAATAGACAAAAACTGTTCCACATTTCATTCCTGCACTGTCAGTCAACCTCTCTTTGAAATCGCTGCTAACGCTGGAGATCCTTCTGACAACCTTGTACATTTCTCAAATTCGAACACGTTTTGGTTTTCAGAGTCAGAAGCGATGTTTCCAAATCTGCAACTATCTAAAAAAAAAGCCACACAGGACGGTCTGAGTGCTGAAGACTGTTTAACTAACAACGTCGTTACCTTGCAGACTACACAGTATCGGCCGCCAAGTGTAAGTTATGGGTTGTGCCACATAGTCTTTCCTGGTCATGATTGGACATATTGGGCGTACATAGCCTATAAATACATACATACAGGTGTTCATCTTTATTCGTGGGGGAAAATTAAAGATAGACTGAACTAAGTTTCCATTTTCAGAGAAATTCGTAAATAGTTATTTCAGCCATGTTATATTCAACATCCAGGTCGTGTTTAATGTTCCAAATTGTTTAACACTAGAAGAAATTGTTATCAACAGGAGTTGTGTTTGTTTAGATTATACTTCTTACTGTGTGATTTGCCGTGAAAACCGATAGCAGCAGCAGCAGCCAGTGTCAGTTGTTTTCATCATCACTACCATGACCCTTTGGTTGCTATTACTGATAAAGCTCTTAGTGATTTTTCATTTGTTTCTATACGATTATGTCATCATTACAAAGTTTATTTTCCCAAGGATAAAGTGCTTGAGTTTGAAAAGAACAGAAACTCAATATTTAC
>CM065736.1:34886275-34911275 GCA_033310375.1 Conus canariensis
GTAATCGCCAGATCACACTCATAAATACATGCACGGATCCCATGCTACTTTTATACTCGCACATTCCACAGACAACCATCACCATCAATCAGTCATTGATCACTGCCCCCCTCCCCCCCTTAACCCCCCCCCCCCCCAAGTCTTTTTTGTAATTGTTAACTCAACTGGCATTATCATGCCAATGCTATCATGCTATTTCACTTATGGCAATGATCATCATCCTATATCACTGTTTGCCCCACTTAAGACAATGACCAATTATCCATGAATCATCAGTTTTATTCCTTCCCCCACCCCCAACCGGCATTACTACATCAATGCCACCATTTTATTTCACTTATGACAAATGTCACAATGGTTACCACCCTATAGTACTGTAGATATCATCTCGGTGATCAACATCCATCAGTCATTGATCATTTCCTTTATTCCCCCACTGGCATTATCATACTTGCCAATACACTATCCTACTCCTTTTACAATAATGACCATCATCCTACACCACTGTGGATCATACCCAAACCTTGACCATGATCATCATCCACCCATCTTTGAACACCTCCCTGATTCCCCCACCGGCATTTTACACCAATGCCACTACATTATCCCACTTATACAACAGTTATCATCATCCTACAGTACTGTTTATCTCAAATGATCCATGATCATCACCCATCAGTCATCTACCACTACCCCCTCCACCTTCTTTCTCAACCTGCAACATTATACTAATGCCACCTTGTTATTCCACTTACCACAATGACCATCATCCTACAGTACTATTGATCTCACCCATGCCAGTGAGCATCACCCACAGGTCATTAATATTTTCCTTTATCCCCCAACTTGCACAATTGCACCATCACCACTACATTTTTCCACTTACATAACAATAATTGTCATCCTATGGTACTACTGATCTCAAATGATTACCATTTATCAGTCACTGAAAATACTCCCATCCAGTGGACACCTTCATACTGCACTGTATATGGAAATGAAGAAGCCTACCAATTGACAAAGGAAGGAGGACAGCAGCCCCAACTGTAACTAAAAGGTAGCCTCCTTGGAATAAATCAAAAGTATTTCCAAGGAGACAAATAGGAAGATGACTTGAGCAGCACCCAGACTTCAGCAAGAGGGATGCATACTACCAGATGCCCAGATCAGACCAAGTGAACATTGTGAGACTGAGGATAGGGCTCTCCGGACTTTAACATCACAGGTCCACTGTATTCCACACCTGCGAGTCTTCAAATTATCAATGCAGTGCAGCCCCAGAGACAGCGGAACATTCCCAGCTAAACTCAGCTAGAAACCTAGCCTGCCAACTCACCAGTGAGTGCAAAACCTTACTGACAACTGGAGGGCCTTCACCATACAGCAGCCTCCGTCAGTACCTCCAGGATTCCTACCTAAGTAAACGAAGGCGACCATCATTAGAGACTGAGAACAGGGCACTCCAGACTGTGGCATCACATCTCCACAGTATTACACACTGGTGAGTCTTCAATTTATCCATGCAGCCCCAGTGACAGCAGAACATTCCCAACAACACTAAAAGTAGAAACCTAGCCTGCCAACACACCGATGAGTGCAAAACTTTACTGACCACTGGAGGGCCTTCACCATACAGCAGCCTTTGCCAGTACCTCCAGGATTCCTGCCTAAGTGAATGGAGAAGACCTTTCTATAGTACTGTTGATCTCACTTGATCATCACCCATCTGTGACTGATTAATGATAATTTTTTTTAATGAGTGTGTGTGTGTGTGTGTGTGTGTGTGTGTGTGTGTGTGTGTGTGTTGTGTGTGTGACAACTTTCCACAGTTAGCCTCATTATGATCATAACTCACCCAGAATACTGTTTACATTGGGGTCTCTCCCCCCCCCCCCCCCCTTTTTGTGTGTGGTGTGTGTGGTGTGTGTGTGTGTAACATGATACCCTGTTTTTCATTGATCATTGCTATCTTTTCTCAACCAACATCAGCATATTAATGCCAACACATTATTTCACCTGCTACAATGAATACCATCCCACAGCATTGTTTACTTTTTCAGCAACACTATTTGTATGAACCTCCCAACCTCCCACACCCACCCCCACCTCATAGTGGATGGAGAGATATGAGCTCTCCTTCTCTTGCCCCCCCCCCCCCCCACACACTCATATTACCCTCCTCCCCACCCACCCACCCCCCATTTCCTCCCCCCCCCCCCAGCAATTATACCTTATGACCCATTGATCTTCCATCCCCTTCCCTCCCTTATTACCCACACACCTTTCAACCTTTCACAACTACCCACGCATAACTACTACCACCGCCTTCATCACCCAGCGAAATCATTTATCTATTTTATTCACTTTTTTTAAATTACAGTTACTCTCATTGTATTCTACTTATTTATTATGATTACTAGCACTATCATTATTATCATTACTATCCCTATCGTCTCACTCCTCCCCTCCCCCCACGCACCCCCCCTCCCCTTTCCTCTCCCATAATCCCCTCTGTCGTTTCTGTCTGGCAGCCATTCTTCCTCCCACATGGACAACAGATAAGTCTCTCTTCGTTCTTTGTTTGTACTGTCCTAAATGTTAAATGTGTGTGTGTGTGTGTGTGTGTGTGTGTGTGTGTGTGTGTGTGTGTGTGTGTTTGCCTGAAGAAGACCCAAGAGGTCGAAATGCATCGTGTCTTGTCCTGTGCTTTGTTTGTCAATGTCCTTGGCGGTAACTAACCCCTCTCTTTCTAAATCTTAATTCTTAGTAGGATAAGTGAGGATTACTGGTAAATCCACTGCTGTGTAATCAAGTGTATGTTCATTGAAAACAGAAAAAGAAAAAAAACCCAAGCAAACATTCGATACTTTGATATGTACTAAAACTTTTTTCTGTTAATTTCAGATGGCCTCCTGCATATTTACAGAGTTGTTCAAATTTTTAAGGGAAAGGTAAGTAACCTATTAAGATGAGTTTATAGTAATCACTGAGAATCACCTGATGGATTTCATATTAACTATTACAAAGACCGTTTGGCTCGCTGCTTAAAAAAGCATGTTCAAAATATGGGCTTTTTAAAGTTAAAAGTGTGTGCATGTGTGTGCAGTGCGTGCGTGTGTATGTGCATGCGTGTGCACGGGTGTGTGCGTATTTTACATGACAAGCAACTCTAATTTGACGGGGTTTTTTTTCAAAAAGATTATATGTATCAAATAATCTTTTCAAGATTTACTGTGTACAATCAATACACTAACATTTTTCATGTCATACTTACTCTATATTCATTTTAATTGTTATTACCAAGTTTTATAGCAACATTTATGTGTACTTACCAGTACCACCATTCCCTTTTCCCTTGTTCTTTTTTTTTTTACTTAGTCACACTTCCAGTTCTAACAGCCAAAAAAGATAGTAGAAAGAGAAGTGCAATTTTTTTTGTCAGTATGTGTGGACACCCCCTCTGCCTATGCCCTCTTTTTTAAGATGTACAATATTCCTGTGAACAGAGACAGTTTTTGTAGTCTTTTCTAGTGTTTGGTGTGGCAGACATGTGCTAAGTTCATCAGTTCGTTAAAGTAATTCAGTGTGCAGGTGGCTGGATTTCTAAAGTCTGTATCAGCATTTTGACTCAGATGCAGATTTGAGCAGACATCATTTGTGAATGCGCGCAAAAATCATAAATAAGGGTCAAATATTTAAAACTAAGTGAAAAGTGCTACTTGAAAGAAGTGATAATTCTAAATAAGATACAAAAAAAAAACAACAACCAGATTTCAATCTTCTTTATTAGTTTTGAGCTACACCCATTTGAGTTCCTAAGTGACCTACTTTTTTGAAAATCATGTTATAGAGTTTTATACTTTCATTTAGCACTAACTTTTAACATGAATCATGCACACACATTCACACAATCTCTCTCTCTCTCTCACATCCTCTCACATGCTTGAGCGTGCACACACACACACACACACACTGGCAATGACCATGCACAGCCTGACCCTCCACCGACACACACACTGACCATGCATAGCCACACACTCACTCCCTCTCACACACATGTATGAGCATGCACACAAACACGCACACGCAAGCACGCTTCACACTAAATATAAATGGCAGCTGCAGACAGGTTATGATATGATATCCAGTTGGACTTGGAGAGATTGTTTCTCCAATCATGAAGCTAGTCTTCATTGAACAATAGAGGCACTGGTACATCGACTTGAACTGGACATTTTGCATTTAGCTGCATATCCCCTCCTCCTTTCAAATTTTAGAATGGGCTTTAAGATGTGCCCATGATCTTCTGTGCATGTCTTGTAATAAAATTTATCAGGATTGTTGAGCAGAACCTGAGACTTCACTCTCCAGGCAAAAATTTACTGGTACTAGTGGTACTACTACATTTAGAATTTAACATGCTACATAATGTCATGGATCATAACGATGATGACCAAATACTGTATACCCTTCACATGCGAGGATCTGTGGGAAGACTGGACCCCTCATTGCATATTTTCTTGTGATTAAGCAGGCTAATATATGAAAAGTATATATTGTTGCATAAAGAACGGATTTGGAATCAACACAGAATGAAACATTCAAATCTGCCTGAACATTTATGAGATAATCAAGGGCCATTAAAACTGCAGATAACTCTGTAGTAAAAATTGATCTAGTTTTGCCTTAGAAATAAAAAAAACTGTTCTACTTTTAAATGTGGCATAAAAAAAAGCTGACCCAACAGCACCATTTTCGTGTACTGAACCATCAGTATATACTTTAAAATATTTTGAGTAATTTGCCTTTAAGTGTGAAAGTACATTGCTAATTTGAAGATTTATGTTAGTTTGCTTTGACATCTTTGTATGATCTATATCAAAATGGGCTCTTTTTAGCTTCCAAGGTGGTAAAAAAAAGTTAAGGTAGTCCCGTGGCCATTTCGGCCATAGCGGAGTGGAATGTTTGAGTTTCCACTACTTTCAGGCCAGCATAATGAGGACGGGGTCCAATCCTCTCTCTCGCTGCCTTTGCCTTCGTCAACCCTGAAGAGGGTCAGGTACCCATTTTCAGCTGGGTGGACTGGAGATTGTGCAGAAAAAAAATTTTCTTCCGAGCGTGGGTTTTGAACTGAGGTTTCCTGACTGGTAAGCCAGCGCTCTAACCACTAGGCCAACCTGACTCTAAAAGTGGAACGCTACAAATTATAGGACGAGGAGCAGTATTATCCTTAATGCAATCAAGTCTTTCGAACTGAGAGCAAGATCTGACATAATTATTGAAATTGTCCATATGATAATGCATATTACATCTGAGAGGTACACGAATAACTTTCATGTGGGTTCCATCCCATTGTAGTTTGTATTTCAATGAGAAAGTGGATAAACTAGCTAAATCAGCATGGGACTTTCCGGATAAATCAGTTCATATCATAAATGTAAAGTTATCTTTACGTGAAATAAAAAGTGTGGTAAGACAGTATCTATGGTCTAATTCACTAATACTTGCGATTGAACAGATAGTGAAACTTAACTTTCATTATAAAGTTAAAGCAATATCTTATAATACTAGTAACAGCAGAATTACCATTGACAGAAATTTATTACCAGTAAGTCTCATATGTAGATTTAAATTAAATACTTTCAAAACTAAACGCTCAAAAAAATTCTTTATATGTATACTAGCTGCCCGCCCAGCATTGCCCGGGTTTTCCTGCCTGCCGGCCATATTGTCCGAAACTCGCGGGCGCACTGAAGCACACTCCACGTGCTTAGCGCTTGGCCTCCCTGCACATTTTGCGCTTGCCCTTCCCGGGCGTTTCACGCGAGCGCACATACGCGGTTGAGCGCGGGCACACTCACGCGATTCGTGCCCGCCCTTCAGGTGCGCAAAGCGCACCCCCCACCCCGAGGAAGGTCCGTGCCAAATTTGGTGCTGATCGGTTGAGAAATGGCAGAGATATTGATGATCAAAGTGTATACACGCTTGCGCGCAGGCGCACTGACCCACACCTGTGTGCTTTGCGCCGACCAGCCCATGACCTTCGGGAGATGTCAAGGATGCTTTATACAAATTTGGTGTCGATCGGTTGAAAACTATGGCCGTGTATAGAGGACAGACAGACACACAGATCAACATCGAAATTATATAGATAATCATCATAAAGGTGATTTTGCATGACCACATACTTCAGTGCAAAGAAGTAAAAAACACTACCTATTCTTAATAATCTTCAAATCTTTGCTTCTCTAACACTTCTGCTTTCCTTTTTCAGAGAAGTTTTGACTAGGTCATCTTCTATAACGTTTGTTTTCTTTTTAAATTTACATATTTGTTCGCTTTAAATTTGCATTGTCATGTTTATTTTATTGCAGGTACCAAGATGTTTTCTTTTCCCTTTTGCATTGGGAGAGGGGGCTGGGGCTTGACTGCTTTTTTTTCTTTTTTTTTGTCTGTCTGTACGACTAATATGCATAAGGAATAGTCAATAAATTGAAGTTGATGATGTATTTACTGTTGTACCCTGTACAGACAAAATCCATAGCAGGGGCCTTGTTTGTGTGTGTCTGTGTCTGTCTCGGACATTAAAACTGTTATACTTCGAATGTGTGGATTATTGGTTACCAAATACTTTTTTTGCAGTGGGATCCTACCGATCGAGTCAGATGAAGATGTCACTAAAGAAATGTAACGATGGAGCCAGAAGAGGAGGATGATGTGCAAAAAAGTACTTTGGTAGGTTCTTGTTAACTTATGTTGTACAATTTAGCAGATTCTGATCAACTAATTTTGTTTCTCTTGCATCCTGTTGTTTCCAACATTTTAAAATGAATGTGCAGGTTGAATCGGGGAAAAAGGATGACATTGTTTAGTTGATCATCAGCATCATCAATCCCTTGTCCTATGCAGACGTCAGGGAGACATGAGGGTTGACAGTTGTGTCCAGCATTCAATGTTTTCTGCTTTACTCAGGAGTTTTGGCATGGTCCGATTGGTCCAGTGAGCCACAAGATTTTCTTTCTAGCCTTTTCACTGCCTGCCTCTGCATCTTCCTCCTCCTGTTGCCCTTGCAGGATGGTCTTTGTGAGGGAGTCATGCCGTGTGACAACAACAAACTGCAGCAAGTCCAGCCTGATTTAACGTGCTCATTACCCTCTATAATGAAAAACAGCAAGGCGGAAACAGTTTTGACCCGATCACATTATGTGACACATGAACATTTATTACGTGGTGAAGAACCACCATGGTGTCGCGCTTGTGACTGTGTTTAGTGTAAGACATTTTTAGTAGAGTGTGGTGACCTCAGAAATGAGAGAAAAATACTTTTTAACTAAAAATTTGAATGAGCTCTTTGTCAGTGTTAATTTAAAGTTGTAGTTTGTGTTTCTGAAAGAATGTAACATTTATTAAAATATCTAGAGTGTGAGTGAGAAATTTTGTTTAAGTTGTTCGAATTATGAATTTTTTTCTGTGTTCTATTTACTTAGAAAGGTGATCCTGATTCGGCTCTCTGCAGTCCGCTGGACCCTATAAACACTGTGTAATTAACTAATTATGCCGTGTGACACGGCGAAACCACATCCGTTTCCTTCTTTTGACATTGACTAGGAGAGGTACTTGTTTAGTTGCTAGAGTAAGCTAGTAAATTATTTGTTTTGAAAAACAGCCCAAACTTTCATCAACCCTCATAAAACAGCATTGTCTTAGAAGTATTGTTGGTTTATGTTTAACAGAATGACAGCAACGAAGGCCAGGGTATTGTGAATGGAGGTGACATACTAGAAAATGTATCGGAGCCAGACCATGGCACACGAGAACATGTGATGGTAGGTTCTTGTACACTTCTTTTAAATCACAGGGTGAATATGCTTTGCAGATATTGAGCAGGTAAAGTTGCATGTATGAGTATCAGATGAGGATTACCATAATAATGAAAAATTATAAAGATTTCATGAGAAATAGAAGTAGAAAGTCCACAATTGACGGTCTAGTGCCAGAAAGACTTGGACCTTTGACGACCATTCAACATGCTATCTGTCATGAAGTAACAAAACCTTTATCAACACTCATTAACTAGTGGTTTCATGATCTATGTTTGGTTTCTGTTTATGGGCTGGCAGCAGCCTCATACAGGGTGGTTTGAACAATCCTTTTATTGACTTCAGTGACTAAATTGTTTCAGGAAAACATGCCATTTGACCTTGAGTCCGACAACAGTTCAGACCCTGGTGATTCCGACTTCATAACAGAATCATGTGAATCAGATTCAAGCGCTAAGGAATTTAATAATAGTAATACAAGTAATTGTGTACTCCTTAGGTGCATTAGGCAGGTACATAATGCTTTACAAACAACATTACAATAATGTAAATGTTAACAATGTACAGTGTATAATCAACAAACACACAGACAAACATGTTTATGCATGCACATGCGCATAACGAATACACCATTATTACATATTCTCCATAATGCTGTTTATGATTAATGTATATTGCTCTCTATTGGTGTATTTATTAGTGTATTTATTAGTGCAGCCTAAGGTGCAGAATATAATGGGTGTCTATGCACACATTGGAACAGGCACAAAACGTTTTTTTTCTCTCCCTCTCAAATGCTTTTGGTTGCAGTTATTCTTGGGCAACTCTGCATATTCAGTGTCAGTCTGAAATATTGTATTTCAACATAGGCTACTCTGTGCTTTTGCCATTGGTAATGTATTTGTCTTTAGCAATGCTGAAAGCTCATTGCTTTTTTTTCAGAATTAGATGTTGGTGTGTATTCCGGTTTAGTTCTGTCACTGTTTTTCATTTTTTCCTCATAAAGACAGATGGAGAATGTACATGAGTGAGAAATGAGATTTAAGAGAGTGTAGTTTAGCAGTCAGAGAAAAAGAGCATACTGATTTTATGATTACTGTTGCGTGCTCTTTTAGTGACTGATGGAAGTGAACAAATGAACACCAACCCATTTTTACACTCTCTCAGCTAAGAAAAGAAAAGTGTGTTTTGAGTTACTGTATATACATGTACGTGTTTGACTGTGTGTGTGTGTGTGTGTGTGTGTGTGTGTGTGTGTGTGTGTGTGTGTGCTGAGTGACAGTCCAAAATGTTATTTTATGGGGAATTCATAAGATTAATTTTCTCCGCTTTGGCTCAGGCCTAACAAATGACATTTTAATCACATTTTGATTCTGGCTTCAGAGTTGGGACCAAATTCAAAGCAAGAGCTGTATGAAGAGTGGTTTCTCAATTTACATAAAAATACATTTTACAGCTTAGACTTTTGTGAAAGACTACGACTTAGCACTCTTGCATTGGCTCTAGTGTGGCAGCCTTGAGAGTTGGTTAACCTTTTTGAACAATGCCAACTGCCCTAAAGCTATCTTGGCCGAGAGAATGGGGATGTATCTTGGGCAAGGAATCTTCACTATAAAGCTTCCATGCCCAGCCTTTCTAGACAGAGTTGGATCAGCAGCTGCTTTTGACGTTATAAACCGACACCTCTGACAACCATATATGACTTGGCTGCTTTTGGAAAACAAGATAAGTAATTACAGCAATAAAAATGATGCTTTTTTTTTTTGCTAAGCAACATAGCATAAATATGAAGTTATATGTTTCTTTTTTTTTCCCCAGATGAAGGATACTACCTTCTACCAGGAATACATCCGTCGCCTTCTGTAGAGCAGAAATGGAATTCAGATTTTGAAGGTTAGACTCTTTTATTTGTTATCTGACTCGGTGACTGCAGTTAATATCATTGTGGTGACAGATCTGGGTAATGGGGAAAACAGTTCACACCAAGGACATCATCTCTGATCCTTTCAGTTCTGATGATGGGAAATTTCTGACCAATTGTCTGGTGGATATTTCATTGCTGTGTCTTTTTAGCTTGTCTTGGGAGGCCCCTTGGTGTTTATATTTTCGTCTACCTCTCCAGAGTTTACCCAAATTTAAATTTGGGTGTTGGGGTGGAGGGGATGGATGTCTAGGAGTGCAACTGGTGTGGTGCTGGATATTATTTTCTATACGGTGTTAAAAGGGTGTTATTTTCTGTACTGTCACTTTGTCACTCTGTGCTCTAGCTTAAGAACCGTTCAACGGATCTTTACAAAATTAGTTGTGTGGATAGTTACAGCAGACCTGCTTACCCTTACGATTTCGCCATATTTTGTACTCTTATTAATTAAGTAAATAAATGTGCAGCATCGTACAAATGCTGCATACCACGAGCGAAGTGAGAGAGTTTAGTGTATGTACGTGTCAGTGCTTGGACAGTGAGTTAGGAAAGCGCAGACAGAGTTACAGAGAAATGAAATTAAAAATAACGGTTTTCTAATGGTTCTTAATGGTCAAATGCAGGTTTTAAGTTTCAGAAAAGTGCATATTGTTGATCAGTATTAATATATTAAACTGTATCTACCCACTAAATTAGGTTCAGATTGTTTCAGAAAAGAAAAATGACTTTTTAACGGTCAAATGCAGTTTTAACTTTCTGAAAAGTACGTATTGCTGATCAGCAGGTCAAACTGTATCTACCCACAAAATTTGGTTGAGATCGTTCAGAAATGAAAAATACCAAATTTTAACGGTCAGATGCAGGTTTAACTTTCTGAAAAGTACGTATTCTTGATCAGCATGTCAAACTGCATCTACCCACTAAATTTGGTTGATATTGCTTCAGAAATGAAATATAACGGCTTTTTAAGAGTTTTCAACGGTCAAATGCAAGTTTTAGCTTCAGAAAAGTGCGGATTGTTGATCAGCTTGTCTAACTGCACCTACCCACAAATTTGGTTAAAATTAATCAAATACTTCGGCCAGGAGAGCAAATCAATTGAATTTCCTTCTTTAACATCACTAAACTTGTAATGGTTCAAACGGTTGGGGCCGGAATAGCTCAGTTGGTAGAGTGCCGGACTCGTGATCCTGAGGTTACGGGTTCGAATTTCGGTACAGGGGGATTTTTCCCTCGGAGTTAACATTGGTTCTGACTGCATTCCCCACACAGTCCTTCGAATGAGACTATAAACCGAGGTTCCGTGTGTGAACGCACGCATAACATCTTGCACACACGTAAAATCCCATCACCAACTTTCGGAAGAGAAGGCCAGTTTGGCCGTTGGTATGGATGACACGTTTCACATAGCATGCACCCTGCGTGAGAAATTGAAAGAATGGAGGAAGTAAGGATATTGAGTGAACGATATTGGACGATATTGACTGTATGACACGGGAAACGACTGAATGAAGCGCCAGCTGGCAGCTCTTCAGTCGGCACTACCCAGGTAGGCAGCCCATTGTGTAAACGAGTGTGGATTGTAAAGCGCTTAGAGCTTGGTCTCTAGCTGAGAATAGGCGCTATATAAGTATTCATTATTATTATTATTATTTTCTGGTGAACAAAATTATGAGTAACAGTTTAAGTAGCTATAAACCATCCTTGGGTTAAAGCCAGTATATCTGCCAAGTTTGAAAGCAGTTGGTTCAGAAATGTGGCCAGTTATCTGCCACAAAGAATCGTACACGGACTGACAGACAGACAGGTCCTCAAGAGATTTAACAGTATAGACAAAGTACCACCTTTCACTTCGCACAGATGAAAAATATGATAAATTTGGTACGTTTAGGAAAAATATGGTCATCAAAGATTCATATCAATTGTAATGCATCCACTCTCTGTCTTTCTTTTTCTGTCTCTCTCTGTCTCCGTCATTCTTTCTCTTCTGGGGTATCTTTTTTGGGGGGGAAACAAACTGATGTGACATGAAATAACTGCATATTCACATGATTTGTGATTGCATGTGTTTGGACAGAGTCAACATCTGGAGCCAGTGGAAAGTCAACATCCAGAGCCAGTGCAAAGTCAACATTCAGAGCCAGTGCAATGTCGACATCCAGAGCCAGGGCACATTCGACATCTGGAGCCAGTGCAGAGTCAACATCCAGAGCCAGTGCAAAGTCAACATCCAGAGCCAGTGTAATGTTGACATCCAGAGCCAGGGCACAGTCAACATCCAGATCCAGTGTGCAGTCAACATCCAGAGCCGGCACAGTCGACATCTGGAGCCAGTGCAGAGTTGACATCCAGATCTAGTGCGCAGTCAACATCCAGAGCCGGCACAGTCAACATCTGGAGCCAGTGCAGAGTCAAGTTCCAGATCCAGGAATGAGAGACCTTTGATAGACATACGGGTCATTCTGCACAAATGAATTGTGACGTTTACCAGAGTCCACTGGCAGAGACAGAAATCACGAAAGTTTGCGGATTCTTTCATACCATTGATGGAGTTAGAAGTCCGTTACAAGATCATGTGAGAATGCAGTCAGAAAGCAACTCTGGCGTCCCAAACTGCGCTTCAGATCTTAATTTAGAGCCTCAGTCAGAAAGCAACTCTGGCGTCCCAAACTGCACTTCAAATCTTAATTTAGAGCCTGAATGCAGTCATCCAAAACATTCTGTGCAAAAAAAAAAAAAAAAAACCCAGACAAAACCCCCCCCCATCCAATCGGACATACCACAAATGGAGTGCAAATGATGCTGCCAAGGTCCATTCTTATTTCCTTAGCTACATTGAATCATTTGCACCAGGCTGCACTGGATCTTTGCCAAGTGCCCAAGAAATTAAAGCATTTTAAGCAGAAAACGCTCTTTTTACAGGTTCAGTAGTGTCTGATAATGAAAAGATTCTGCCAGTCAAGACCAAAGTTTTTAATGACAGAAACAAATACCGAAGCAGAGCAAAATTTGCAGTTTTCTGATAATCATCTTTCTCATTTGTTTTGACTGAGCAATCTTTGGTATGCAAAAGAAACCTGTTGCATGGTTCATGTTTCTGTTGCGAGAGTCTGAAAAAGCAGAAAAGAGACAGCGTGGTTTTGTGGTTATGAAAGGATCCTGAAGGCCCTTTAGGAAAAGTGAAATGATATAGGTGTTGGCACATAACTTGGATGTATACTTACTGTTCTGTTAGAATGTTAGCTGAGAGTAAAAGTAAGAAAATCCAACCTTTGCTTTAGATACTAAAATGGATTTTGGTACTTAAAATATTATTTTGTGTTGCTAGAAGTCTTACAAATCAAATTATTTGACAACAATCTTATGATGAATGTATGTGAATGGACATGCAATCGATCCATTCCTGAAACCCAGTTAGCAGATTTTTAAGGGCTGATAATGCTTCTGTTGTGCTGGAGGACCAGTTGAATCTTGAAGGAATCAACCAATGTTTTTTTGTTTTTTAAATGTTTGTTTCGCTCTGTGCATTTTTGTCTTTTTGAAATCTGAAGTTTTATTTTTTTTTCTCAGTCACTATCGGGAGGGTAATCCGAATTCATGTGATGGAAAACTTAACTTGATCCCATCAAACCAAACCAAATATTGATTGGTGAGCATTTTGTGTGCAGATGCTCCCCCTTTTGGGTCTGTGCTGGGGATTGGTGCAAGGGTATTGCGCTAATCCTCTTTATTTCTGAAGGTCATCTTTATGTGCCCCCATGGAGATAGGTCCTGTGGTTAGGTGGGCTTTCTAGCTCCATTTTCATGTTTCACCAAGTGATTATCTTTCGTTCATTTCTCTCCCCCCCCCTCCCCCCACATCCTTTCCCAGTTCATTCACCTACATTTTTTTTTTTTACAAACCTCTCCCTCATGCCACCATGTCTGTAGTTCCTTCCATCGGATGTGTCATCCTTCACTATATGAGCCATGGATATGTATTTTGTACTTTATTGTATAGAGTATATGAAAAATTTGGAGGGAAATTTTAGTAGAAATGGACTTATGTGTCAAAATGACATCATCCAGCCAGAATATTATTTTTCTTTTTTTTTCTCCTGAAAATGTATTGTTTGAAGCCAAATGTCAGGACAAAGCGTCTGAGGAACAGTTTTGGTTCTTGAGGGAATCGTGCTATAATTTTTTGTGTTTCCAGTCTGAAAGACTGAAAACACTTTGATAGAGACCAAGGCATGTTATGCGTCCATCCGTTAGTCCATCACTTGCTCTAGCACAAAAACTAGTGGACGGATTTTGATAAAATTTGGTAGAAATATGCAGGCATCTTCAATAATTCCCTTCATAGTCGGAGTCTTTTATTGGTGAACATTCACGATTGAAAACTGAATTTAACAAATAAATGCAGATTTTTATAAGGTGATTTAAGATTTTGACATTAGGGCGACAAGTAAATAGGCTTGCTTGATAAGTATAAACAAATTCCATAAGAACGTCCTGAAAGATGTTTATTTAGACCATTTGTTTATATATGTAAACACTGTATGGGTGCGCATGAACTTGTTTTCTAGGCAACTGGGAAACGAGTTTGCACGCATCGATTTTGGATTAAGCAAGAATGATTCTGGAACATGGAGGAAAAAGAAGATAGATTCAATTTTGTCTCAGTCATGATGGCTTAACGAATTGGTACTGTGAATACCTAGATCTCACCTAGCTGTATTATTAGTGCACATGTTTATATTCGATTTTGAGACATTGATCCATGTGTATGTATCGTCGATAGGTGGACCTTTTTGTCCCCCTGTCGCCCCCAAATGAGGCACTTGGTCATGAAGTGGTCGTTAAGACCAGTGTTGATTCATAATATCAGTGAAACAATTTGGTCCATGTTCCTTCATATCTGGCATAAAACCAGAACTTCTCATTGATGATCTATGTATGCATGCTTTATTAATAGCATGTGTACAGATTTTTTAATGAGTTATGTAGGTTTTGACATGCTTGTAAGCCAATAATATTTCTAAACACTTGCTCTGCTGTACTGTTTAGATTATAACTTTGTCAAGACGTTTTTGTGCAATGAATACTTGTTTAAAAGTGCTCAACAGTAATAATTATTCCCTCTCATCCTTTTACAGTTACAATGCCGACCTGTGCTGATTTATTTTTCTCCACAAAATTACAGCTTGTTTCCCATTGTCAGTTTAAAAAAAACTGCTTAAACTGACAAAAGCCTTTGTTCAAGTTTAGCTGCTTATACTTTTTTTTTCTCTTTGTATTGAGCTGTGTGCTTTTTATTTTCCATTGGTTATTGAGAGCAAACGTTCATTCAGAACAAACAGCTTGGTTATTTTTCTTTTTGTTTTTGCATTTTACTAAAACCTTTTTGATGATCATACGTGCAAGCTTTGTTGAAAACATGAAGAGTTATAGATGAAGTATTTGAATCTGTAGTGTATGTACCATTTTTAAACATTTTTGAACAGATTGTATACACATGTGCGTGTGTATGTGCAAAGATCTTTCACTGTTCAACAGCAATTATTATCAGTTACCACAGCATGGCCTAGTCTTAACTACCTGAAGGATGTCAATGCTTTAGTTTCCATATTTAGTTCTTTTCAGATATTTTTCAGGTTAGGTAGAGTTTCACATTGCAGTGGGTTTTTTTCTGGTTTTTTTTTTTTTTTTTTTAGGTTTTTTGACGGGTTAAGATAACAACTGGTCCTGAGTTGTCTCCTAGGCTATACAACACAGATTGATTTGATTATCAGATACCAGAGCAGGCAGAAACGGATTTATATCTGTGGCAATGTTAGTGTAGTTTCTGCGTCATTTTTTATACTGTTAGTTACAATTTATTCTAACCTTTGCATGTTTGCCTTTTTGTGTTCCCAGTCAAAGTTTGAGAACAGTTTGGAATAGAGACCGAGGCCATGTCATTCGTCCGTCTGTCACAAGCGCTAGCGCAAAAACCAGTAAAGGGGTTTTGATGAAATTTAGTGTCGACATGCATGGGAACATGGGACGGCCTCTCGTTCCATTAGATTTTGTCTAGGTCAAGGCTGTGAGGGCTGTTTTTACATTTTAAGCTCTAGTGAAAAAAAAAACAAACAAACAAAAAACTCAACCCATTTTAACCAAATTTGGTATGAGCATATCTGGGAGAAAGGGGCAACATTGGAAAGGAAACTGAAAGATGTCGGACCTCTTTTGATTGGTTGGTTGGTTGTCAATTGTGTTGTTGGTCAGTTCGTTTATTGTGACCTCTAACACAAATATCAATGGAGGGATTTTCATCAAAGTTGGCATGAATATGTGTGAAAGCATAGCGCAGCACCCTGTGATATTAAGATTTTGTCAAGGTCAAAGTCACAAAGATCAAATGAACTTTGCGTACTACAGCACGTATATGATTCAGCGGATTTCAATCAAGTTTGGTAATGCATGCAGGGGTATATGGCGCTACTTGTCAATAAATGTTGCAAAGGTCAAAGTCAAAAAGATTGATGATCTT
Source organism: Conus canariensis (assembly GCA_033310375.1). Classification (NCBI taxonomy): domain Eukaryota; kingdom Metazoa; phylum Mollusca; class Gastropoda; order Neogastropoda; family Conidae; genus Conus; species Conus canariensis. The sequence continues at coordinate 34,902,534 of CM065736.1, forward strand.
CATAGTATCAAACTTGACTGGGATCGCTTTTGAATTGCTTTTCCATCTTTTTTCATTTAGGTTGAAAAAAGAAATTCTTAAAAGATATTGAACTGAAAATGTAAATTTTGCATTCATCAATAAAGTTTTCAGAAGCAAGCTCCGCGTGTTGTGTTTTGTAATTCATTCAGATGTTACTTTCTGTTATTATTACAAAGTAGCGTGCATCCTTTTGGACATAGTGACTGCATAAAATTGATCATATCAGTGATTTTCTTTATATTATTTTTATATCCATCTGCATGAAGATGAAATAAGACTTTATTAAAAAGAATGTTTGAAGTCGGGAGTATGGATGTGGCGGCAAGTAAGCTGCCATCAAACAAAAGTCATATTTCTTTTGGACGTTCCCCCAGGGTTTATAAGGTTCAACATACTCTCAGTTCACCCTGAATGTGTGTGTGTGTGTGTCCACTGTGATATCGCAGAAGTTTACATGCCGGTTAAGCTGACATTTGTGTGTGTGTGTGTGTGTGTGTGTGAAGTCTCACAAGCATGGGGATTGTCACCCCTGATCGACAAATTTTCCGGAGAAGTGGATCGTGATATTAGGCCACAAAGCGTTAAAACAGTTAATTCCCAATCCCTCGGTAACTAGGATAGCTACACACCTGAAATTTGGCAACAAATCTACCTCAACTATAGACCTTTCAAATTATGCAAATACGGATGATCTGGGTTCACGGTCAAAGATTGTGTGCTGCGGCATACACTGTCCCATTAATGGTCAGCTCTTTTTTTTTTTCCCTACCTCGTGTGCTCTTTTCTGCTCTTTTTCCACATTCTCTTTCCAGCTCCCTTAACCTTCGTCGTGTGTTAGACACACTGATACTTGTTAAAGAACAATTTGTCGGTACTTAACCCCTATTCCTATTTTGCGTGTGTTTCAGACTCAGACTCGCTAGAGAAGGTTGTTTTGATAGACACCTCCTATTCATATTGTGTGCGTCTGTCAGACTCCTACTCACGAAAAAGGAACTTTTCAATGGCCACCCCTATTCATAAGTCGTGGGTCCAACAGACCCAGACTCCTTATTATTGAAGGTTTTTGCGTGTGTGTGTGTTTTAATAGTCACCCCCTTTTCGTATGTTGTATGTCTGTCAAACCCACACCTGCTAAGAATGTATGTATTTACTCCCAATTTGTGTGTGTGAGAGAGAGAGGTTGGGTGGGGAACAGAGAGGGGGAGAGAAATCTATAAGCCGGATTTTGTTCTTTGGCAGGTGTGGGTCTGTGAGACACTTGACGTACAAATTGGGATAGTTTGTGATGTTCCTTCTGTGGAAAGTATGGGTCTGACAGACACACAAAGTACGAATAGGGGGTGCCCTTTTCTCAGCATCAAAATAATTATCTAATCAATGCATACAATAATAAACATGCAAATCAACTTGTATATATTAACTGGTCCACATAAACACCTTCGTATAAGTATAAAAAGCAGTCTACTTAATGCTTCAAGTTTTCAGCGGTCCCGCTAAGTACGTCGAAATACTTAAAAATAATAGGTGGACCGGGTAAGAATACTATGCCTTGAACAATAAAAGCATTGACATTGGGGAATGGATATTGGAAGCCAGTCTTTTTCATCACAAGAGTTCACTTCTATTATGTTTTTTGCCTGATACAGGGGTGGGCACTCTAATACCCATTTTCACAGCGGGTTCGCTATTGCCCAATCAATACTTTATATATATATATATACTACTAAAAACAATTGAAGTACCACCCCTAATTTTTGTATGCAATTTTTAAAAAGCTCTGATAAACCAATTAATATTGATAATTGAATAAACTCTGCTGGATAAGCTTACTCGGTTCTCAAATACTACTCCTCGTGCATTTTTGTTATGTTAAAGTCGGTCCGCAGTTATCTACCGCGTCGCATCTGAGGCAAAAAAAATCCCGAGAAATTATCGAACTTGTGTCGCTCCCAGATTTTGACACAGACACAGCAAGAAAAAAAAATGTGATGCACGTGAAAGCAAGGTCTTTTCTGAGCAGAATTGCAATCAGTTAGCACATTTGACGGGTATAAAAAGTCGCGAAATTTAGGAAGATTTAACCATGCCTGCGAGACAATGACTAAGCAACACCGACAGAGGAAGAGCGATAGCATGGTACCAAGAAGGTATTGGCTTGAGGGAGATTGGTCGACGGCTTGGAGTGAGTCACCCAGTCATTCTGAGGCTCAGAGACCGTTGGCTTAACATTGGAAGTGTTGAAGAACAGCAGGGACGTGGACGGACGAGAAGCACCTCCAGACAGCAGGATCGGTTCATTGTTATCGCTTGTCTGAGAGACCGTTCAGCCAGTGCCACAGTACTCCGAGACCAGCTACGACAAGCCAGCAACGTCAACGTCAGTACCCAGACAGTTCGGAACTGGCTCCACGACGCCAACTTGAGGTCAAGGTCCCCAGCAGTGAGATCAATACTGACCCCAGCGCATCGAGCTCATCGTCGGGCCTGGGCAGCATGTCATAGAAGGTGGACAAGAGCTGAATGGGCAACAGTACTCTTCACAGACGAGTCAAGGTTCACCCTCAGGTTCAACGACGGGCGGGTTCGCGTCTGGCGACGTCCTGGAGAACGCTACGTTGATGCTGCCGTCAGGGAGCATGACAGCTATGGAGGTGGGTCCGTGATGGTGTGGGGTGGATTCAGCCTACGTCACAGGACCCCCCTACACCGTGTTGAAGGCCGCCTGACCGGTGCCACCTACCGCGACACCATCATCCGCCCCCTTGTGATGCCCGCCCTGAGGGCAGTTGGCCAGGGCCCCCAGTTCCAGGACGACAACGCGCCGTGCCACCGCGCCGCCATCGTGAATCAGTTCCTACAAGGGCAGCAGGTGACAAGAATGGACTGGCCTGCCAGGTCACCAGATTTGAACCCCATAGAGCATCTGTGGGACGTGCTGGGAAGGCGAGTGCGGGCCCACAACCCTCCAGCAGACACCGTGGACCAGCTGTTTCAGTTGCTGGAGCAGGAGTGGCAGGCGATCCCCCAGGACACTCTCCGCCGCCTGGTGCACTCCATGAGACGTCGATGTGACGCTTGTTTGAACGCGAACGGTGGTCATACCCGTTATTAACATCATGACATCTACCATAGACTCTTGTTACTTTTCATTTTGGGGGTATGCCTCTTTAATCAAGTGTAAAACAAAGATAATTTTTTGTCACGGTGTTTGAATAAATTTGAATGGATTGAGGAATAATAAAAATAAAATATTCAATCATTAAATTATGTTCAGCTTTGTTTTCTTTCGAATGACAGCAGTTTTCCTAAGTGGTACTTCAATTGTTTTGAGTAGTGTATATTGAAGTACCACTTAGGAAAACTGCTGTCATTCGAAAGAAAACAAAGCTGAACATAATTTAATGATTGAATATTTTATTTTTATTATTCCTCAATCCATTCCAATTTATTCAAACACCGTGACAAAAAATTATCTTTGTTTTACACTTGATTAAAGAGGCATACCCCCAAAATGAAAAGTAACAAGAGTTATGGTAGATGTCATGATGTTAATAACGGGTATGACCACCGTTCGCGTTCAAACAAGCGTCACATCGACGTCTCATGGAGTGCACCAGGCGGCGGAGAGTGTCCTGGGGGATCGCCTGCCACTCCTGCTCCAGCAACTGAAACAGCTGGTCCACGGTGTCTGCTGGAGGGGTGTGGGCCCGCACTCGCCTCCCCAACACGTCCCACAGATGCTCTATGGGGTTCAAATCTGGTGACCTGGCAGGCCAGTCCATTCTTGTCACCTGCTGCCCTTGTAGGAACTGATTCACGATGGCGGCGCGGTGGCACGGCGCGTTGTCGTCCTGGAACTGGGCGCCCTGGCCAACTGCCCTCAGGGCGGGCATCACAAGGGGGCGGATGATGGTGTCGCGGTAGGTGGCACCGGTCAGGCGGCCTTCAACACGGTGTAGGGGGGTCCTGTGACGTAGGCTGAACCCACCCCACACCATCACGGACCCACCTCCATAGCGGTCATGCTCCCTGACGGCAGCGTCAACGTAGCGTTCTCCAGGACGTCGCCAGACGCGAACCCGCCCGTCGTTGAACCTGAGGGTGAACCTTGACTCGTCTGTGAAGAGTACTGTTGCCCATTCAGCTCTTGTCCACCTTCTATGACATGCTGCCCAGGCCCGACGATGAGCTCGATGCGCTGGGGTCAGTATTGATCTCACTGCTGGGGACCTTGACCTCAAGTTGGCGTCGTGGAGCCGGTTCCGAACTGTCTGGGTACTGACGTTGACGTTGCTGGCTTGTCGTAGCTGGTCTCGGAGTACTGTGGCACTGGCTGAACGGTCTCTCAGACAAGCGATAACAATGAACCGATCCTGCTGTCTGGAGGTGCTTCTCGTCCGTCCACGTCCCTGCTGTTCTTCAACACTTCCAGTGTTAAGCCAACGGTCTCTGAGCCTCAGAATGACTGGGTGACTCACTCCAAGCCGTCGACCAATCTCCCTCAAGCCAATACCTTCTTGGTACCATGCTATCGCTCTTCCTCTGTCGGTGTTGCTTAGTCGTCTCGCAGGCATGGTTAAATCTTCCTAAATTTCGCGACTTTTTATACCCGTCAAATGTGCTAACTGATTGCAATTCTGCTCAGAAAAGACCTTGCTTTCACGTGCATCACATTTTTTTTCTTGCTGTGTCTGTGTCAAAATCTGGGAGCGACACAAGTTCGATAATTTCTCGGGATTTTTTTGCCTCAGATGCGACGCGGTAGATAACTGCTGACCGACTTTAACATAACAAAAATGCACGAGGAGTAGTATTTGAGAACCGGGTAAGCTTATCCAGCAGAGTTTATTCAATTATCAATATTAATTGGTTTATCAGAGCTTTTTAAAAATTGCATACAAAAATTAGGGGTGGTACTTCAATTGTTTTTAGTAGTATATATATATATATATATATATATATATATATATATGTGCCTTTTATTGTCTGCAGAAATTGGAGCTAGGGGGTTTGTAGGAACGTCTGCATACAGCCTCATGAAACAGCTCTCAGTTGCAGGGAAGGAAAAAACCAGAGCCATGAAAGCAATGGCAGAAGCGGCAGAGAGGTGTTCAAGCTGGATCTGGTCAAGGAGGAACAAAAGTGAACTTCATAAGGCTTAATTTCCCTACAAATATCAGGTGTCCCTGTGGCTCAGTGGTTAAAGCGCCAGTCATTAAGTGGAAAGTGAGCATGTCCAGAGGGTCATGGGTTCGAATCCCAGCCATGGCTCGTCCCAAGATGGGAAAAAAAAGGGGCAGCAGAGGGACATCCGGAGTCATGAACCGGGTGTGGCCCAACCCCCCTAGAGTGTCAGGAGATAAGGGCCGAAACACTTGCTTGAAGGGGGCTTCTCTTCTGAGGACTCTGCTGCCACGCTCTCCACGAGTTTCTTTCTACTATATATATATATATATATATATGTGTGTGTGTATATATATATGTGTGTGTGTGTGTATATATATATATCACATATATATATATATATAACACACACACACACACGCACGCACACACATACACACAAACACACATACACGCACGCACATACACAAACACGCACGCACACACACACACACACACACACACACACACTGATGTTCCAACACACGCCCGCTCGGTCACGCACGTATGTTTTGTAACACGCACACAAATATAGAGGTCCTCACAGAGACAGATGGTTTCAGTTTTAGTTTCAGTTTCATCAAGCAGACGCCACTGCGTGCGGATTAGTCCACATACGCTACACCACATCCGCTAAGTTTTGAGACCACACTGTGCATGATTTGAAGCTGATGAATAAATGAATGAATAACTAAGATGAAGAGGGTCTCGCGGCTACGGCTTAGCAGATGTCAGATCTACGCGTTAGCCCAACGCGCTGGTCAGACCTTGAGTACCTACCTCACATTGGTTGTGTCTTTTGTTATTATTAGGCCTATATGTGTGTGTAGTGAATGTACACATGTTTGTATGGATGTGTGGACACGGGCCCATGAGTGCGCGTGAGCGTGTGTGTGTGTGTGTGTGTGTGTGTGTGTGTGTGCATTAAGTGCAGATAAACGTATATGTATGCAAGGATATGTGTGTGTGTGTGTGTGTGTGTGTGTGTGTGCCTCTGTGTGTGTGTGTGTGTGTGCGCGCGCGCTTGTGTGTGTATGTGTGCGCACACGTGTGTGTGTGTGTGTGTGTGTGTGTGCGGGCGTGTGCCTGCGTGGGCGTGCGCGCGAGCGTGCATGTGCATGTGCGTGTGTGTGTGTGTGTGCGCGCGCTTGTGTGTGTATGTGTGTGCACACGTCTGCAGTGTGCGCTGGGGGCCCTGAGAGATTCAAAATCTTATATCAGTTGATATGTGCTTGCTATTTTGTGTCTGTTACTGAAAAAGCCCAGAATGAGTTTGCCCCAATCTCTAGGAGTCTTCGCAGTGTTGGCCTTGAGATTATTCCAATGTTTGTTTGGTTGGTGATGTTTCTTGCTCTTCCCTTAAGTCTGGATGTGCGGTCACTTCCTCTCTTGATGTTCAGATCTGAAAGATAGTCTATGGTATAGTGGCTTTGCTCTTGTTTGCTTAAGTGATTTATCAGATTTCTTATCACATAAGGTCGGTCAAGCTGTAATCCAGTTCTTGTCGTTGCCTTGCCAGCCAGTGTATCAGCTCTCTCGTTTCCTTTAACTCCAGCATGTCCAGGGCACTACATCCATATGAGTCTCTCCAATGGAAGGCTGCGCATTAGTTCATTCCAAGCAGGGCTTCCTATTCCAATCTTCATATCTGAAATAGGTTCATGGAGTCAGTCAGTATCATGGCTTGTTGAGTTTTAAACTGGCCTGTGGATGGAAGCCAGTGGAGTGCTTGTGTCACTGCTTCTGCCTCCATTGTTAGACTTGAATTTGTTAAACTGTGCACGCCATTGTCTTCCTGGATAGTTCAGCCATTTTGCTTGACTTTGTATTCCCAGCCTGACTTACCTTTGGTGACCGAACCATCAGTGTATATTACAATATTGTCTTTTGTGCCAAGGTCTTCTACCCGCATCTGAATTTCTGCGTTGGTTTTGCCTTCTGGCTATTCTCGACAATTGTCTTCCAAGTTCTGGAGCGACGGCAGTTTGGTAGAGGTGCTTCAAGTGGTCTGGACACTTTTCCCATTCCTTCGTTTCTTTGAGTTCTGCCAACTGGCACACAAGCTGTGTAGTGTCTTCTGCCTGTCCCATCCATGATTTTCCACGTCCTAGCCGAGTGCCTTTCGTTTCCTTGACCGCTGCATGAAGTGGGTTTGGGGGGTTTTCAAGTGCGCTGAAATATGCCTTCACCTGTTCTAGCTTGTGTCTTGTCTGCATTGAAGCAAGGTCGAGCAGGCATCGCATAGTTTCAACTGGTGTATCCTTCGTGGTTCTCAGGATCAATCTCATTGCTTCCTGTTGAATTCTTTCTAATTTAAAAAGATTGCTGTTGGACAGTGTTGTAAGCCCTAATCCATAATCAATCACACAGAGTACAAGTGCGTGATACACTCGGTAGAGATGGCGCTGTTCAGTGCCTTTAGCTACCATTGCTTTCATGGCAGATAGGCCTTTTTTGCATTTAAGAACAGTATTCTCAACATGCTCTCTAAAGGTTAGCATTCTGTCAAAGCCTACACCCAAATAGCGTAGATTGTAAGTTGATTCAATTGGTATTCCATTGAAGGAAACTGGTGAGGGTACTTGTCCTGATGTCTTGTTGTTGAGAGTGCAGACTAATGTCTGGGCTTTTGTAGGGTTGATGGACGATCTAGTTTCTTGACACCACTGAGCAATGTTGTTCAACTATTGCTCAACTGCTTTCGTTCTTTCTTGAGCATTCTTTGATGTTTTGTAGATCAGACCGTCATCTCCTAATGTCAACACTCGAGCAATTCCGTTTCTGTTGTGGTCTGCAAGGCCTTTAGTGTAAACATTGTATAAAACAGGGGAGAGAAGAAAATCTTGAGGTAATCCTATAGAAAGTTTATGAGGCTCAGACGTCCAATCTCCAAATCGTAAGATAACGGTTCGCTCCTGAAGTGCTGCTGCTATCCATCGTGTAAGTGTCCAGCTGACTCCATAGTCAAGGAGTAGTTCCATGAGAAGCGAGAAGTGGACTTTGTTGTATGCGTCTTCCAGGTCTGTTGCAACAACCAGTGTTTCTTCCTTTCTTTGGAATCATTAGTATACTTCATAGGCAAAAGCGGCCGAATTTTCCCATGTACTTGTACCTGTTTTGTAGCCTCCTTGATTTGATGGGAGGATTTGTCGACTTTCAAGATCTCTTGCGCGTTTTCTTGCTATGATTCACTCCATCAGCTTTCCTGCTATTTTTAGCATAGTGAGTATGCGGTAACTATTTATCCGATGATGATCTTTTCCTGGTTTTGGTAAAGCTTTTAGGTAGCTGTGTGTTCAGTCTTCTGGGACATAGCCTCTGTCAAAACTTTCCTGGTAGAGACTGAAGAATTGGGCTCTTTCCTCTTCTGGGAGCTGTTTGACATCTGCATACTGTACTTTGTCTGATCATGGAGCACTATCCTTAGTGCATCTAGTTCAGATGCTGTAATTTCATCATCAATGGCAGCCTGGGCTAGGTGTTGGTTTAACTTGAACAAATATTTCTTCTTTTCCTCCAAATTTCTTTGATCACCCTGTTCTGTGAAACGTTTAA
>CM065736.1:34916275-34936275 GCA_033310375.1 Conus canariensis
ACTCCCACCCTGTGCCAAAATAACTCCACTCAGTAAAACTTCAAAATGTTCTAAAATCTTGTTTGTACAAGTCTCAATAAATTCTTGAAAACATCAAGGGGGAGTCATTTTGTACATATATCAGACTTAACTTCCACCCTGTAACAGAATGACCCCCTGGGAGTTAGTCTGTACTATATCCAAATAACTCCCGGGAGTTAATCCAGGTTTTAAAAGTTTAAGTCCCTGCCCACTAAGGGGGGAGGGGGGGGGGGGGGTAAGTTTTTCACAATTTAGAATAACTCCCCTGGGAGTTAATGTGTACACGTGTTTTCTGACTCCCAGGGAGTTACTTTGTAACAGAGGGGGAGTTAATCTGATCATGACTAAGATGACTCCTCACCCACCTATTCCCAGATGTCTTTCTGTAAGAGAATGGAGAAAGGGATTTAATGTTCATGATCATCATCGTCATAGGGAAAGGAAATGTCTGTGTACATATTCATGTGCTCACCTATGCATGTCCTTGACATTTTACTATGCCTTTTTGTATATAATCTGTATGTAATGTCTGTATGAACTAATGGTTTGATGCCTTTGATAGAAATACTGTACATTCAATCTTTTGCGTTCTCTCTCTCTCTCTCTCTCTCTCTCTCTCTCTCTCTCTCTCTCTCTCTCTCTCTCTCTCTCATGGAATCTATGCGACTATCAAGCAGTCACCCATAAGTGTAGGCAATTACACTCAAATGGTGCAGAAATGGGAAAATTTCAATTTTTCATTGTGTCATGCCGCCAAATTAGGGGGGGGGGGGGGGGGGGGGGGGGGGGGGGGGGGGGGGGGGGGGGGGGGGGGGGGAGGGGATAAGAAGGTGGGGAGAGAATGACGAGTAGTCGCGACGTGACGTAAAATTGTTTGTATTGACTCGCTACATCAGGGAGAGAAGGAAGGAGAAAAAGGGTTGGCATAGATTAGAAATTTGTGTGTGAGAGAGAATGGGCCTGTTTTTGTACAATTTGTACAAGAGGGTGGCTGCTTGGGACCGATCGCATGAAGTTGTCAATTGACTCGTCACAGGTGTGGGGGTGTGCGTGTGCCAAACTAAAAACGAATGACCTTCCCTGGGTACTAAGGATGCTATGATACCAAAATTTGGCGTTGATCGGTTGAGAACTGTGGCCGTGCATAAGGCAAACACACAACACACACACACACACACACACACACACAACACACAACACACACACACAACACAGATTTTAAATATATAATAATATATATATAATATATAATATAAGATGCATGGGTGGTAGCGAGGTGCGGGGAGAGGGTGGTGGGTGGTGAGTGGAGTCATTCTGGTGGTATGTCATAATAACTCCCCTCGAGTCAAACTGAAACACAGAGGGAGTTAGTTTTTATATTCTAGTTTAACTCCCAGGAGCTGAAATATACAAATGAACAGTTTAACTCCCTGGGAGTTGAACAGTTCGGGGAACTAAAACTTTTCGGTACTATGTGTAGAGTTATTAGCATGCAAAATCAGAAACGATGAGGAAATTAAGGGAATAAAAATATCAAAACAGAGCTCAAGATAAACCAGTTTGCAGACGATACGTTTTTCACTCTACAAGGAGATAAAAAATCTTATGAAAAACTTTTCGAGTCATTATCAGAATTTGAAAAATATTCGGGGTTAAAATTAAATTTCGAAAAAACTTGCAATGTATGGTTAGGACAGAAGAAGGGCTCGAAAATAAGTGTACCTAGTTGAAAAAACACATGATGTGGAATCCAAGAAAATTCAAAATTCTTGGAATATGGTTTACAAATGACCTTTCAAAATTAATAGAGCTTGATATATCAGACAAGTTTTTGGAAGTGAAAAGGTTGTTCAAAACTTGGTCCAAACGGATGTGCACACCTTAGGTAAGGTTGCAGTCCTGAAATCTCTTATTTTGTCAAAGCTTGCATACTTGTGGTTGTTGCTTCCAAACCCTCCTGATGACGTTACAAAACAATTACAAAGGATGTGTTTTGAGTTTGTCTGGGATGGAAAGCCTGACAAAATTAAACGAAAATATGCAATACATATTGAAAATGGGAGCATAGGAATACCAAATATCTATGCTTTTATGCAAGCGCTGAAATTGTCCTGGATAAGAAAATTAGTAAATAATGATTCAAAGTGGAAGACCATTTTAGTAACTCAATGTCCAGAAGTTAACGATATAAAATATTTTGGATCAAAGAGAATTTTGTACAGTAAATGCAACAAGTTTTGGAAAGACGTATTTAAGTCATATGACAGTCTGAGCATTCATGTAGATTTAGATAACAATGAAGAAATTATTTCAGAACCTGTCTTTTATAATGATAAATTCAAAATTAACCATTCCCGTTTTTTCTACAAACTATGGTTAGAGAAAGGTATATTCTACGTAGGGGATATGATTGACGAAAATGGCAACTTTTTAAGTTATGAAGCATTTACAACAAAGGTGGGAAGTCATTTAAATCCTCTACACTATTTTGGATGTGTCCGTGCAGTAAAAGAATATGCAAGGAAAAGAAACATAAACTTTGAAAATAATTACAAGAATGAACATTGTAAGTTATTGAAATTTATAACAAGTGTCAATAAAGGAGCTAAGATTTACTATAATATACTTCTCGATAAATGATGTATATTGAATATTAAGTCTTTTGTGAACTGTGAACTCAAGCTACATACTGCAGTAGATTGGGAAATCGTATTGAAAATTGCGAGAAAAATAAAGAATTAAAATTCAGGTGGTTCCAATTGAAAATTTGTTATAGAATTCTTGTATCCAATATTATACTAAACAGAATGGGTTTGAGGGATAGCAATAGATGCAGTTTTTGTCAAATTGAGAGAGATAGTATACATCACTATTTGTGGTACTGCACTACTTGACAAGAATTCTGGAAAGAATTAGAAAACTACATGAAAACAACGTGTGAAAATAGTATCAGATTGTCATTTAATGTTGAGGTGGTTTTGTTTGGAACCGATGAAAACACAAAAAAACAGACCAATCATTTGATCTAATTTTATTGTGGGCGAAATATTTTGTTTACACTTGCAGAATTAATAGTGTTAAACCCAGATTGTCAGCTTTTAAAATTGAACTTAAGCTTCGATACAATATAGAAAAGCATGCACACATGACAGAAATGTGTTATCATGTCTTTTTGAAAAATTGGTTACCCTACCTTGCTCTATGCGAAACACTATAACAATCTGTCATTGTTGACATGACACCCTGTAAAATGTTAAAGACACACACACAAAAAAAAAAGAAAAAAAACCCCCACCGATGCTCCTGTAATGGATCGACACACAAGCCATGAAATTTGAGTGAACAATACTTTGTGAGCATGAATTTGTTTTTGTTTTGTTTTGCTTCTGTTTTTTTTCCCCCTATCCCACCATGCGCCAGGTACCAAGCACCCACCCTTTCAGGGGTGTGGTGTGGGGGCTATTGGTTCCCTCCCTTGTTCGTTTTTCTTTTCTTTTCATAGCCTTTGTTTATATATGTAATTGGTATATATCCTTGCAGCTTTTTAATATTTCATTTAATAAGAATTGATATAGAGTAGTAAGTTTATATTGTAACATACGAATTATGACACTTTTGAATTATGACACTTTTGTATGATCTTGACAGCTCTAGTTAAACATTGTATGTAAATGTATTGAATGATATGCGTATTGTTGATGTAACATGTGTATTGAATGGAAATATAACCTTCATTGCAAGGGACAAAAAAAAAAAAAAAAAAAACAACACACACACCTTTTCGGTACACCCGCACTTCCTGTTGTTGCAGGACTCGGCAGACCCGTCTGGCACTGGATGTGAATGTCTGTGAGAGGAGGTGGGAGGAAGTGGGAGGTGGGAGGTCGGTGCTTGGGTTAGGAGAAGAACGGCAGTCGGGAGGTTAGGTAGGACCAACGGGGCTTCAGGCGGATGATTGTGAGCAGCTTTCCTTGTTGTCATAGTATCTGTAACATTTGAAAAGAGAGGGGTTAGTTACCGCCAAAGACGCAGAGAAACAAGAGTGCAGGACTAGACACAATGCATTTCGACCTCTTGGGTCTTCTTCAGGCGAAAACACACAATATTTAGGACAGTGACAAGAAGAACATGTAGCCACTTAGCTGCGCTTCTCCTGTTCGTCTCCAAATTGGTATCTGTCGATCAGGAAATGTGCTCTCTCTCTCTCTCTCTCTCTGTCTGTCTGTCACGAAGAAGAAGACATTCGAGGAAATGTTATGGGGGTGGCATAACACCACTATGAACTAGTCATAGTTATTGTTGTTTACAAAGTTCGTGGAGCTGGGTCTGTGTATGCGGTAGGCGGTGAGAACAAACTAACACTTGGAGGGAGGGGAGGGTGGGGGGGGGGGGGGGGGGGGGGGGGGGGGGGGGGGGGGGGGGGGGGGGGGGGGGGGAGGCAGGGGAGGTAGGGCCAGTGCTAAAGGGATGGGAGACCACACAAATCGCAGTTGTTGAACTGAGCCCTCCACCCCCCCCCCCCCCCCTGTATTTGTCCCATAATCTGACCTACCATTCTCTCTCTCTCTCTCTCGTTTGAGTACACGCATACTCGTTCACTCTCGTTCGCAAAGATTCAGACACACACGCATAGACAAACAAAAACAGACAGACAGACAGACAATCACATACAAACACGGGCACAGACACACACACATATAAATGCGCGCACGCACGCAGGCACGCACGCAGGCACGCACACACACACACCACACACCACACACACACACACACACACACACACACACACACACACGAAATACTGGCCTATTAAAAGAAAAAACCCTCGAAATGTTTAAACATTAGCTATCAAAAAGATTTGTTTGTGCCTACAAAACATCGATTATGATTTGACCAAAATTTAGGCATCTGTGTCAAAGTCCTACCTGATGACATTCGGTAACAGCCGTAATGAAAAAGTAGTGGTGTGTGTGTGTATGTGTGTGTGTGTGTGTGTGTGTGTGTTGTGTGTGTTGTTGTTGTTGCTGTTGTTGTTGCTATTTATTGTGTGCGCAGTGTTTCAGTTGAGTTTTGCATGAAGCCCTTAATAGGATATATTGTCCTCATTGAACGACATAAAAAAAATAGTACATTCACCCTTTTTCTCCAAATCGTTCATGTAACCCTTTAAATCGGTTAAATTCATGAACTAGAGTGACGCAATGCACCTGTCCCCACACCCACACCCATTCCGCCCTTTTACATCTCGTTTTACTCTCCACATCACTCTGACCCTTTTCTACACCCTACTCCGACTCCTTTCTCTCTTTCCCCCACCCCCCCCCCCCCCACCCACCCCCACCGCCCCCCCCCCCCCCCCCCCCCCCCCCCCCCCCCCCCCCCCCCATCTACTACCCCCTCCTTTCTATTGGGGATACTTGTTATACTTAACAAGCCAAAAACGACTTCCATGATGGTCACTGATGTCCCTTTTCAGCTCTTTGAAAAAACAAACAAACCGCATACGTCACTATTGACGTCACGATGGACGTCACTATTGACGTCACGATGGACGTCACTATTGACGTCACGATGGACGTCACAACGGACGTCACGACGGACGTCACGACGGATGTCACGACGGACGAGCAGTTCAGCGCCAATACCACTTCCACCCTGGAACCGGAAGCCTTTCCAATCTTGTCGGATGAGGCATCTGTTGGTCTGGGTGTTTACCTGTTGGTTACAGGTAAGTGTGGTTGTCTCTGCCTGTCTGTCTGTCTGTGTCTCTGTGTGTGTGTGTGTGTGTGTGTGTGGTGTGTGTGTGTGTGTTGTGTGTGTGTGTGTGTGTTGTGTGAATTTGTTTGCTTACATTCCCTTCTTGTTCTTTCTGTGCAGTCTGTCTGTATTGCCATTTCTGCTAGGCGATTTAGTCGTTTGGGGTGATGGTCGTATGGTCGTGTATTTATTTCATTATGGGGGGGGGGGGGGGGGGGGGGGGGGGGGGGTGGTGGGGGGGGGGAGCACAAGTTACGCTACTTGTTGTTATTTACTGTTTACTGTCCCATTTAAGATCATTTTCTTTCATATTGGTCAGAGAATTTATTTGAGCAATATTGATAGAGACGCATCCACCAAAGGAAGAAACTGGATTATTTTGTTCTAGCTCTTGGCGAGATATCCCACAAATTGAAATAGAGCAGCATGGGTACCGTATCTGGGTGGTGCCAACAGGAATTTAAGAGACTGCAGCTTGCACGTTTATCTGCATGGAGAATACGACGAAAAACAAACACATAAAGGTTTTTCGTTTTCAGATCCACTTTTCTACAAAATGGGTAAATGATGTAATTTGAATATTCATAACTTTAAAACCACCGCCTACATTTTTTTTTGAACACGCCTACCACACTTTTCTATGTCACTGGCGTGTTATGAATGTTCAGTTCTTTTTAGACTGAATTACCTCAATTAAGACAGAGGAAATAGATATCAATATTCATACTTACCTTCCATTTCTCTTCCCACGTTTTGTTGTTGTTGTTGTTGTTGTTTGTTGTTGTTGTTGTTGTTGTTGTTTTTCCAAACAGGAAACGCGTTCATAAAACCATAGTCATAAACCACTCCCTACCTCAACCAAACAATACTAAAACCAAATTAATCGCACACACACACACACACACACACACACACACACACACACACACACACACACACACAACACAGAGAGGGTAAGGTAATGTTGCTTATAGCCCAGCCGACCGCAGGAGAGAGAGAGAGAGAGAGAGAGAGAGAGAGAGAGAGAGAGAGAGAGAGAGGGAGGTGACTGTCAGTATGTTTTGTCTGCTCTGCATCTCAGTCATCTCATCACAAGCTTTGAGTGAAGAGACAAAACAAGCAAATCACAATACTCTTCCTGTTAGTACGTTCAGCGGAACAATCACCGCACCTTTAAGTACTGAACAGGCTATGGTACCTTACACACACTCAGTCTTCTTCTTCTTCTTCTTTTCTTCTTGTTCTTCTTCTTTTTCTTCTTCTTCTTGTTCTTCTTCTTTTTCTTCTTCTTCTTCTTTCTTTTTTTTTCTCATGAAAGCGGAAACCGTTGGGAATTCTGGGAAGAAACAGACATTAGAAAAAAAATGTCACTCAGCCTCGTCATAGACTGCAAGGCATTGTCTACAGGCATCGACAATTTGTTACTGGGTTTTGTAGCCGATCAAAGTCAGTGCTCGTGAGGTGACAAAAAAATGAAAAGAAAATGAAATAAATGAAATGTATAAAAATTCAGTGAAATAAAATGAAAAGGAATCGGCGCGTAAGGTGACAACGAAACTACGAAATCCGAGACGTCGATGGGGCTCCGCGACAGCTCAGTGGTTTGAAAATCAACCAGAGAATGAGGTTTAAAAAAATTTTTTTTGAGCAAGATGGTGATGTTATTTCAGTAATCATTTATCCGAGTCTGACAGAAAATTTTCAGATAACATAGTTGCAAAGTGAGGCGACTGCAGGCGGAAATCTAAACACATTTTAAATGTAATTAATAGCGAACTGCCAAGAAAACGTAGACAAACGAATCACAAGACAAAACACAACGCGTTTCGACCTCTTGGGTCTTCTTCAGGCGAGATACAAAACACTCAGGATAGCAACAATGAAAATGAACGCTGTACTGAGTGTTTTGTATCTTGCCTGAAGAAGACCTAAGAGGTCGAAACGCGTCCGTGTTTGTCTTGTGATTCGTTTGTCTACACTTCCTTGGCGGTTCGCTATCAATTACATTTAAAATTTGTTAGATAACATAATCATTTTCGAGTCAATAGATAAAATAAATAAATACACATTTCATATCGATTGAGAGAAAAAGGCAAATTTTCATTTTTTAAGTACACACACACACACACACACACACACACACACACACACACGCACGCACGCACGCACGCACGCACGCACGCACGCACGCACGCACGCACGCACGCACGCACGCAGCACGCACGCACGCACGCACGCACGCACGCACGCACGCACGCACGCACCACACACACACACACACACACACACACACACACACACACAGAATTGAAACAAATCGATACGTTGTCGTTTTATGTTTCTAGCTATTTAGGAATGAAATTCAACACTGAATGTAGTGCAAGTTATGGTAAATGAACCTCGCGATAGAACATTAAGTTTTGCAAAAAAAAACCAAACAAAAAACAAACAAAGTACTTGACAGCGTGCATACCCAAAAACAAACAAACAAACAAACAAACAACAAAAAGAAACAAGATGCAAAGCATATAAACGTACTCCCAGTTTATCCTGAATACGCGTGAGATATTCCATAAAGAGGACAAACCGTCTTGGGCTGGTGTAACCGTTAGTAATGGCTATTCTGGTAAACATCGGCCATCATCTGTGACCTATAATGAACATACTTACAAATTTTCAGAAAGATCGGCCAAGAACTTTCTGAAATTGTCCATAAAGAAGAAAAACCATTATGGACCGTTAGTAACAGCTATAACGGTAAACTAAAACATCGGGCATCATCCGTGACCCATAATGAACATACCTACAAATTTTCAGAAATATTGGCCACGTACTTTCTGAAATATTCCATGAAGAAGAAAAACCGTTAGGGACCGTTATAGCCGTCAGTAACGGCTATAACGGTAAACTAAAACATCGGGCATAGTCCGTGACCCATAATGAACATACCTACAAATTTTTAGAAAGATCGGCCAAGTACTTTCTGAGACATTCCATAAAAAATAAAGCCGTTATAGGCCGTTATAGCCGTTAGTAAAGGCTATAACGGTAAACTAAAACGTCGGGCATTATCCGTCGCCCATAATGAACATACCTACAAATTTTCAGAAAGATCGGCCACATACTTTCTGAGATATTCCATAAAGAAGAAAAACCGTTGTGGGCCGTTATAGCCGTTAGTAACGGTTATAACGGTAAACTAAAACGTTGGGCATCATCCGTGACCCATAATGAACATACCTGCTAATTTTCACAAAGATCGGCCAAGTACTTTCTGAGATATTCCATAAAGAAGAAAAACCGTTACAGGCCGTTACAGCCGTTAGCAACGGCTGTAACGGTAAACTAAAACATCGGGCATTATTCGTGACCCGTAATGAACATACCTACACATTTTCACAGAGATCGGCCAAGTACTTTCTGAGATATTCCATAAAGAAGAAAAACCGTTACAGGCCGTTACAGCCGTTAGTAACGGCTATAACGGTAAACTAAAACATCGGGCATCATCCGTGACCCATAATGAACATACCTACAAATTTTCAGAAAGATCCGCCCAGTAGTTTTGTCTGGAGCGAGTGGAACACATTTTGACCACGGACGGACGGACGGATGGACGGACACACACACACACCACACACACACACACACACACACACACACACCACACACACACACACACACACAGAGTATTTCTTCGTTCCTATTCTAAAGTACTCCCTGTTCTATAAGAACTGGGAGTACAAAAAACCAGACCGTTGGAAACCTTGCAGGAAGAAATCTGACAAGCAGACAACACAGCAAGAACAGTACGGCCATTTCCTTTCATTCCCCTTCCTTCTCACCACCACCACCACCACCACCACACCCCTTAACCACCTCCCTCTACCTGCCCCTCCACCCCCCCCCCATCCCCCCCTCCCCCCATCCCCTCTTTATGACGTTTTCCTCCCAGTCCTTGGCCTTTCTCTCAAAACAATCTTGACCCCCCTTTTCATCTCTCAACTTCATTTCCTGGGGAGAGCATCCATCTGGTTCAGCTCGTGTTGCGAGCGAGGACAGTAGGGCCCCCAAATAAATCAGCACCATGACAGCGCAGTCAACAATTGATTTTCTCATGCAAATCACCCAGAGAGGAAAAAAAAAATGTGTGTGTGTACCTGTCGTGCACGTCGTTTCTTTATGTGTGAGTGCTTCTGTTTTTTGGTGTGTGTGTGGTGTGTGTGTGTGTGTGTGTGTGTGTGTGTGTGTGTGTGGGGTGTTGTGTGTGTGTGTGTGTGTGGTGTGAGTGTGTGTGTGTGTGTGTGTGTGTTGTGTGTGTGTGTGTGTGTGTGTGTTGTGTGTGTGGTGTGTGAAGAAGACTCACGCCTTGTCGACATGTCTTCTACCCCAAGCTCTCTCTACAGTTCTTAGTTGTTTTTTTTTTTATGTTTCCCACTACCCATCGTTGAAACTGTATATATACATGGATAAATCTATGAAAGTACACTCATGCCTTGCCGACATGAACGAACCTATAATGAAATGCTTGAACCTTCCGATATTTGGGCACAGGAATTTCACTCTCAATTACTCAGAAGCAGGACAATCACTACGAATTGTAGTTCATCTGCTTTAGATGGATGTGGGTCAGCCTGTTTTTTTTCTTTTCTTTTTATCTCTGACATTATGTTTATTACCATGGGAAGCAATACCAGACAAACCGAATGGAATACTCGTCAGTTAACTTTTTGCATACCTATTCATCATCATCACCATAAACAACATTCTGTCCTGATAACAGCTGTCATTAGGATGTTAAGACAACCAGTTTTGCTGTTTTGCAGTGCACGATTCTTTGTCAAGGTCATGTGAACATTTCTGACATATCTGAAAGGCTCTGGTCGTTCCAGACAAAAGACCATCAGCAAGATTCCGAACATGATGAATATTTCTAACTCATGTCTGCTTACCCTTGACATCTCAAGAGAGTAACATTTTGTAAGCTTTAAAGGGCAACCTATATTTGTTTATGTGTTCGTTCTTGTTAATCTTAGACAACATTCAAAGCGTTTCTTACGAGGGAAAGTACGCTGGGTATCCCTGCCTGTTTGATGATAACAAGTTGATTGACGTTCGACTCAACATTGAGGACTTGTTTTCTGCAACGTTCCTATTTGGCACAAAGCTGAAAATCAGTTGAATGTGGCAGTCACATAGTCTACTGCAGACACTATTAACACTGCATTCAAATATATACAGACTATAAAGCATGAAAATAAGTTCTCATCACCTTTGTTAGCTTTATCTTAACATGCAAAACCAAAAATGAATGTAGTTGAGACTACACGAGCTTTCATTGCTTGACAAATGCACATTAACAACAACAACAACAACAACAACAACAGCAACAACAACAACAACAACGACAAAAACAACAACGACGACAAAAGCTGTAACATTACTTTCTTTTCCATATTGAACTCACAATATCAACGTTCCGCTGTAAAGCGAAGCAGAAACACTTTGTCTGTGGGGGACTTCTTGTCTAAAGACTTCCTGCTGTCAAGCAAAGCAGAAGCACTTTGTCTGTGGGGGACTTCTTCTCCAAAGACCTCCTGCTGTCAGCCCCCCCCCCCCCCCCCCCTTTAGAGTTTGCACTGACTACTAGATCCTCAAAATAATTGAACATTAGAAAAACAAACAAACAAACAAACAAGAACGACATTGCCGCACGAGAAGAATTAAATTAGTTGGATTTTTTAAATTTTAATTCTGACAACACAGGCTGCACACCCAAACCTTAATTTGCCAAGGTCTTGCTTAAGGAGTCCAGTGTTAATACACAGGTACAATTAGATTGAAACGAAATCCCAAATGAGGTAGAGAACCCCACATAGTAATTAAAGAACAAGTAGGGTAACTCCCGCTCCCTGATGAAATGAATAGTCGCCCCTGACTGCAAACGAAAGCTGCTTACGACATTTGCTCATTTCATGAAAAAGGCAAATTTGCATTCAAACTCTTTTCCTCGAATATTTTCTGCTTATTTTTACTTAATAAACAGCCGTTTTCGCTCACATGAGAAATCAGCATCGGATTTGCCTCTGCGAAATAGGCAAACTTTCCGCAGATTTCATGAATTTACAAAATTTTGCTTTTTTCACAAGATAAACAATTTTGTACATAACATGTACGCTAATCACAGGATGTTAAAGCTCGATTTGGGACGGCGTTTCTATTTTACAGGTTATTGTAGCTTATATTTATGCAATAGTGTTAGTGAAGTTCAGGGGGAAAAACCAGCAGTACAGTAGCTGTCCATAAAATAAATCAGTGATAAACAATTATATATGATTTGTGTCCAAACATGAAAAGACGTGTGAGTGATGTCACCTTTGTGATGTTGATGTTGAACTCGATTATTCTTGTTCTTTCTCCTATGCACAACACAACCCCTTTTTTTAAAGTTTCTGTCATCTGTACGTCAGTATTTGTGTTTATACAGCACATATCCCAGGTTAGCGGCCGCGCGTTGTGCAGGCGACCTTTCTAGCGGTGAGAGTGAAATGCCTGCATGCTGTTAAGGAGCACTCGGGATGCGCAAAACGTTGGGTCTACTTCTGTTGCTGTGCGCCCTCAATGCTAAGCAAAAGGGTGGTAGACCTTGTGGCTATTTGAGTACAGCGGGACAACCGACTGTTTCTTTTTGGTGTGTGTGTGTGTGTGTGTGTGTTGTGTGTGTGTGTGTGTGTGTGTGTGTGTGTGGAGAGAGAGAGAGAGAGAGAGAGAGAGAGAGAGAGAGAGAGAGAGAGAGAGAGAGAGAGACGGTTTGACGACGCTTTGATGATTTATTACCTTCAGCTACACAGGCCATTAAGGCAAGGGGGGGGGGGGGGGCGGGGTTCACATACGACATGGAGAGAGAGAGAGAGAGAGAGAGAGAGAGAGAGAGAGAGAGAGAGAGAGAGAGAGAGAGAGAGAGAGAGTGCGGGAAACGAATAACGAATAGGAAATGCTTGATTGAAATCTAGTCCTTGGTCCCTTCCTAACGGATCAATCCTGTGCTCACACACACACACACACACACACACACACACACACACACACACACACACACACACACACACACACAACACTCACACACACACACGCATACGCACACACACACACACACACACACACACAACACACACACACACACACACACACACACACACACACACACACACACACACACACACACAAAAATCGATCCTGCAAAGGTGACACAGGTGGTAGTAACTATCATCATTTACCGTCAAAATGACAGACAAGGACAGCGAAAAAAAAAAAAAGCATAATGGTTCAGGACTTTTGTTTCTCTGTGCCTCTCCCCGCTCAACCCCCACCCATCCCCTCCCCCATCACACCCTCCCCCTCACCATTCCACCCTCTCCAAAGCCTACCACCCTCACCTACCCCTTCCTACTGTCCACCTTCCCCCCATCCCCCGTCCACTTCTCTTCACTCTACCTTTTTACTTACGTCCCCCCCCCCCCACCTTCCTCTCTTGTTCCCAGCCTCCAACCCACCTCTGTTTTTTTTTTTTTTTTTTTTTTTTTTTTTTTTTTACATATGGGGGCCGGAATAGCTCAGTGGTAGAGCGCGGACTCGCAATCTTGGTGATCCTGGGGTTGTAGGCTCGAATCTCCACCGGGCCGGTTCCCTCGGAGTTAACTCCAGAGTTGACTCCATTTCCTATACAGTCCTTCGAATGAGACTATACACCGAGATTCACATAAAAATACCATCACGAACTTCCGGAAGAGAAGGCCAGTTTGGTAGTTGGTATGGATGACACGTTACACATAGCATGCACCCTGCGTGAGAAATGGAAAGAATGAAGGAAGTAAGGAAACTGAGTGAACGATATTGAACGATATTGACTGGATGACACGGGAAACGACTGAATGAAGCGCCAGCTGGCAGCTCTTCAGTCGACACTACCCAGGTAGGCAGCCCGTTGTGTAAACGAGTGTTGATTGTAAAGCGCTTAGAGCTTAGTCTGTAGCCGAGAATAGGCGCTATATAAGTATTCATGGAAATAATAACAATAATAATAATAGTAATAATTATGATGATCATAATAATAATGATATTAATAATAACAATAATGATAATGATAGTAATAATAATGATGATGATAATAATGATAATGATATTAATGTCCCTTTTTCGGCCTTCTGTTCCCATTCTCCAACCCATGTCCTCATCTCTTCCCCCACTTTTTGCTTTGTTTTGTTTTACTTATGTCCCCCCCCCCCACCCCTCTTCCTGTTCCCAGGTGTCTTTGGGGGAGTGGTCAATGGCGTGGTGGTGGTGATGTTCACCAGGGGAAAAGGCCTGAGGTCGTCCGTGGACGTTCTGCTGCTCAACCTGGCGGTGGCCGACCTAAGCTTCTGTGGATTTTGTTCCCCCTTCGTTTCAGCTTCTAGTTTTGCTAAGGCAAGTTGGACAGAGAGAAGAGAGAGAGAGAGAGAGAGAGAGGAGAGAGAGAGAGAGAGAGAGAGAGAGAGAGAGAGTGTGTGTGCATGCGTGCGTGTGCGTGCGTGCGTGCGTGTGTGTGTGCGTGTGTGTGTATGTGTGTGTGTGTGTGTGTGTGTGTGTGTGTGTGTGTGTGTGTGTGTGTGTGTGTGTGTTTGGGGAGGGGTGGAAGAAGAGGGGCGGGCAGGAGGGAAACCTAGTATGTAGGTTTATACAGGTACAAAACATAGATGAGTAAGCTCATCACTTAACTGCAAGAATATGAACGACGTGTTCATGATCTTTTCTAAACTGAATATGTTTTTACTTGCCAGCAATATTAATGATTTCATTTGGTTCAGAAGAAAAACAGATGATGGTAGGAAATCTGAAAGGGAAGTAATCTGTGTTATAGAACTCGCGTTCTGCGAGAGTGACTCCGCCGTTTTCATTGGACAAATGGCGCTGGTGGGCACGCCTGAAGCAATGAAGTCCCATCAGTCGGCTTAGTAGTGGTTCAATTGCAGAGAGAAAAAGGTCCAAACATGGGTGTAAAACCATCTGCTTGCAATGCAGACACTGTCACAAGCAGTTACAAACATTTATCATGATGACCGATCGATTCAGATGGACATGTCTTGATCTGATGTGGCGTTTCTTTACTAAATGCTCAGATACTGCTGATCATGATCGATGAACGGAGAAAGGATAACTCTACTAATTTGTGATGCAAAATCAGATATTCTCTTCCTGTGATTTCTTCCTAAGCAGATCTGTTATTGTATGCGGATTTCGGACGATTGCAAGCCACCTATGTCTGTACAGGTTGTAAAATTCAGGTCCAGTGTGTGTGTGGTGTGTGTGTGTGTGTGTGTGTGTGTGTGTGTGTGTGTGTTAAAATATATATATATATATATATATATATATTCAATTATAAACATTGGAGATCGTCTCCCACTTGGAGACTATAAGCTTGCTGAAGGCTCATTTTGAGAAGCATTTATTTCATTTTTCCCCATTCACCCACTCAAGCACATACTGTTAGTTAGGCAGAATGATCTACCACTGCAGATATGAATGCTTATCTCCCCCTCTTTCTTCAATCTAAGACATAAGAGCAAGCTTTGTTTATAATTGAATATTTCTTGCAGTCATTGCAACACCAAGCTGCTCTGTAAGTTGCTGGAATGGTGCTCGGTACTTATCCTTGGAATTTATTATTTTATTGTAATTTATTTTATATATATATATATATATATATATATATATATATATATATATATATATAACAGTTTGTACAACTGATTGACACCCACTCACTTTCATTATGTTTTACCTTGAATGCCTGTAAGTTCTCTCTCTGCTTTGTCTGTTTGTCAGCAATCCTATCTTTCTGTTTGAAGATCGGTCGGTCTCTATTTGCCCGTCTGTTGGGTGGGGACTGCTCTTCTGCCTATTATCACTTGTTCATTATTTTGTCCGTGGGTTTTCCGTTCTGTGTTCCTCGTTTATTTCTCATACATGTTTTTCTGTCACACACACACACACACACACACACACACACACACACATATATATTAGTGTATGTGTGCGTGTGGTGGTGGGGGGGGGGGGGGGAGTTTGGGTAAGGGGGTTATGGAGTCTATACGGGTGCAATAATTTGACGCCAAGCACTTCTGATAACTGTCAAATTTCGATTTGTTCTCGTTGTGGGCCTGTGCCAGCCATCTGTAATTCACCGAGTAATAAATCAAAGAAAGGGATAGTTAAGGATTGTTTGATTTTTCTGTAGTACCTAAACAAAAAAAGTCACTGGGGAGGGCCTAGAGCCGAAACGTTGAAAAGAAACACTTCCTCGTTTGTTTTGTATCTAATATATATATATATAATGCTTCCTTCCTTCCTTCCTTCCTTCTACTAATCTCTCTCTCTCTTCTCTCTCTCTCTCTCTCACACACACACACACACACACACTCACACAATCGTTCCTTCCTTCCACTAATGACTTAGCATAGAGTAGAACAAAAAAACAAACAAACAAAAAGCGGGGATGGGATGGGGAATAAGAAGGGAAATCAAGGAAACACAAGTCCTTTGCTAGCTTATGGAGCCAATTTCAACCCATGTTGAAGACAGACCTACTCATGTTACCGGCTCTGACGCTTTTCGCCTCATTGACTGGAATCTAGAAAGAGATACGTCTAATTGTAACCGTGACTAGTGTCATCTTGGTATTTAACAGAGAAACACCTCAGTCTGCAATTCCATGGTATTCTCACCACCAAGGGTTCAAAAACGAAATCCAACACCTCCCCAAAGCAGCCAGTGAAAGGTAGAAGAGGAAATCGAAAGGAAAGTGTGATGAAGAAGTAAGTTGCTGAAACATTAAGTTTCGTGTAAAAGATAACACTATAATTATCTTTGTGCATATGCTTGAGGATCCATTTAAGAATACAAGGGAGATTAAAAAAAGTGTCAAGAGTCTGAGTGGTCACCCCAACTGTTTAAAAGCTCAAGCAATTTTAGCAGCTGAGAACGTAGAAATATGTAAAAAGACTGTGGAAATATGTTTATTACTCGTGTCACAGTGTTCAATGTTCCGTCCATTTTTTTTTTTTTTTTGATGCTGTAGTGAGAATTGCTGCACTTGGCATTCTTTCCCGTTTTGAAATATTTCAGTTAATCTGGTCCTATCCTAAAAAAAAAAAAATCTCTTTTTTCTTTCAAACAAAAGAAGCTGATGCAGTGTTGGATTCTTCCTTGTGAACGCAAAAACCCCGACCAAAGCTTGGCAAAGGTCTGGACTGTGATGGAGCTTTTGTTAAGAAGCAGCATGTCAGTAATGAGTTCCTAAAATAAAAAAAAAAGACGTTTCTCCTCTGCCCTATGTACTGTGTCCGTCTCAGTGGTACTAGGCTTTCTCCCTCAACGTTTGTTCTGGCTCATTTCCTCACTGCCACACCCACGTTTGTCTCGGTACGCAGTCTCCATACTTGGGGTCCCACAGGGAGCCGTTCGTATCAGGTGGTCTTAAAGGCTGACCCAGACAAATGTCAATATTTGGTAAGACAAGTAAAAAAAGATCAAGTAGGAGGGAGAGGGGTGAGGGGTGGTGGTGAGGGGGGAGATGGGGTGAGGAAAGAGATGGGGTAAGGGGGGAGATGGGGTGAGGGTGTTGAGGGAGGGAGGGGATGAAGGTGGAAAAGAAAGAAAAGAGAGAGAAAGAAACAGAAAAAAAAGCAAAAAAAAAAAAAAAAAAAAATCAAGAAAAGATGATAATGTAGCTTTCTTCAGACGGCGAAAAGGACAGGTAAAGCACCGGGACAAAAAGCAGGACGAGGTGGTGGTGGAGGGGGTGGGGGTGGGGGTATGATTCATGGGCTGCGTGCAACTGAAGCACAAACACAATCGTCTCTTCTTGTGCAGAGACATGCAGCTGAGAAGTGTGCTGTACATGCCCAGAGCTATCTGCCCCGAGGTACAGACGAGTGGTCCTCTTACGTGCCTCTTACTGACCAAGCTCTTACAGTTCATGTACATGAATGATTTTTTTTTCCCTTTCAAATCACAGTGAGTGGCTTTCAATTGAAAATGACACATACAACTCCCATGAATAACTGTTTTTAAACGTTCTGTAAAATCTATATCTCTCACTTGTCTGCTATGCTACGCGCCGCACCACCGCTATTAGGAGTATACTACTATTTCCACTACTACTACTACGACTAAAAGTACCGCTGCTGCTGCAGCTACTTCTACTACTACTACTACTAGTACCACTACTACTGCTGCTGCAGCTACTACTACTTTTTCTTTTTGAGTGTTGGGACTTGCATGATGTGAGACATAACACTTTACAGCAGGCTCCATGAAAACCTTGCTCAGAGATGTCCCCTGAATCTTTGAAATGGTTTCACTTCCAGTTTAGTGTGGATGTACATCTTGAGCCTGTTCCCATAAGCCGCTCAGCTGTTACCCTTTCTGAGTTTGGGGACCAAGCCAATAGATCCAGAGGGTCAGACATTTGATTTGAAGCGCGCGCCAGCATGAGGATAGGATTATCGACACCATGGCACAGAGTTTCACACCCACGTTTCAGCACTCTCTCTCTCTCTCTCTCTCTGACTCTACTGTTAAGTTGACTAGTGGGCGAAAATTGCTTTGTCCATGCCCACCAGCGTCATCTGTTCCACGAAAGCGTCGACTTCATTCAGCTGCTGAACGCGAACTGTTAACGCGAATTACCGTACTTGCAGATTTCCGAACATTGTCTATTCTGCCGAAAAACAACAAATGACAACAAACAAAAACAACAAAAAAAACAAACAATAACCCTCCCCCCCAAAAAAAAAAAAAGAAAAAAAAAGAAAAAAAAAAAAAGAAAAAAAAAGAAGAAGAAGAAGAAAAAAAAGCTAACAACCAAAAACACTATTTTTTTTCCAAATCTGCAGGCCTGGACCCGTAAAGTTTTATGATGACTGTATATATAGACTCTACATAATGAAAAAACGTCTTCTGCCTAACTGACGTCTTGTTTACTGGCAACATTTGCGTCTTTTGAATGGAAAATGAAGTCGGTTACAAACGAAAACAAGCCAAACATATCCGAAGTTGTTTAAACTTTCGAATGGATGTTAGCGAAACGTTGTGTAGAGGTGGAATGTAACACTAGAATGTGACACAGGAATATCACACAAGAGAGATAGTTTGGTTTTTTTACTCTCAGTTCTTACAGAACAGGGAGTACTCCAGTTCACTCAGTAGCAACACCATCGCTGATGAAGACGGACGGAGGTCTGTCGAAAGCTCCAAGTAAGTGCTTATTTCCCAGCTGAGTGACCTGTCTAAATCCGGTAGTCGTTATACTTTACAAGAGGAACGAAGAAATACTGTCTGTGTGTCTGTCCGTGGTCAAAATGTGTTCCACTCGCTCCAGACAAAACTTCTGGGCCGATGTTTCTGAAAATTTTTACGTATGTTCTTTATCGGTCACGGATGATGCCCGATGTTTTATTTACTTTTTTTTTTTTCTTTTTACCAGAATAGCCGTTACTAACGGCTATAACGGCCCAAAACGGGTTTTCTTCTTTATGGAATATCTCGGTGACGAAATACATTATGACGCATGTTTGATTGTGACGTTTTTCTTCTTTATGGAATGTCACTGTGACGAAATACATTATGACGCTTTTCAGCCCCCCCTCCCCCCCCCCCCCCCCCCCCACACACACACACACACTCGTATTCAAGATAAACTGGGAGTATATTTATATGCTTTGCATCTTGTTACATTCAAATCTGATGACTACACCTAGCTCAGGAGATGCAGAAGATGAAATTTATTTCACGCGTATCCGTGATGCCGATCAAAATCAAAGTACGGATCCAGCATCCTTTAGTTTGATGTTTACAATTCCCCACTGAATATTACACTGTAAAGTTGCTGTACACGAACTGATAAATGTCTATTATGTAATGTGTTTCTGATGTAAAAGGAAACCTTTCTAGTGTGATAAACTCGGATTTGTCGTTATTTTCTATATCCTTTTCCAAGAAAAAAGGAAGTAACTCTTTCAATCCGTAACTAGTATTACATCCCCTGGCAGACCCCCCCCCCCCCCCTCCCCATCCGACTTGTGCGTACAGAAAGTAAACCAAAATCGAAAAACAAACAACAGCCTCACACAATGACTTAACCTACCGATCCTTAGGAGAAAAAAAAAAAACGCGCACAAAGA
>CM065736.1:34963775-35000419 GCA_033310375.1 Conus canariensis
GAATAAATGATAAGAAATTTGGCAAACCTCAAGCCTATTGGCCATCTAATCAAAACTCCAATTTAATAACTGTCCTTTGACAGAGCTTCTTTCAGTCAAATATTATGGATCGAATATTTTGAAATCCCTTGTAGCGTTTACTTGGCTTTTGTAACACGTTCAGTGTGCTCGTTCTCAACAAATTTACGCCTGTCTTTGACGGACAGACAACAAAACAAACGATGTTTGAAGGAAAGCGAGTGTCCAACATTAGTGGGCCCCTGAATCTGAGGTTTAACAAGAATTTAACATTGGGCGCAGTTGTTGCTGTCATTGTTGTTGCTGATGCTGTTGCTGCTGTTGTTGTTGCTGTGGTTGTTGCTTGTAAGTATTCCACTGATGGCACATTTGGCTACATACCCTGTATATCAGGGTGAAATGGATTAGTGGGTGTCAGTCTGCCAACAAAAATATGACCTTCATCTTTGCATGCAATTTTTATTACCTGTTTCACATTTGTATAATACCCAGGTTTACCCACCCTGCATTGCTGGTCGAGTCTCAGTACGCACAATGGAACAGAAAGCGAAACAAAATATCACCATCATTCTCTCCGTTGCAGCTTTTGCACTACAGTCTCACTGTACAACTGGAAACTATTTTCCGTCTGAGAAATCCGCAACTCAGTGTTTGCCTCTGCTCTGTGGCGTTTAATGCCACATGAAGGACAGCCAGCGAGAGAGGGGCCAGTCTGATCTGTCCAGGCCAAAGATGTGGAGGGAACTAGATAAGTGTCATTGTATTGGGCATCTTTGAGTTCCATTCCACAAACTGAAGGGGTTTTCTTTTGCTCTGTGTCAGTCTATTGTTCTAGAGTTGGACATCAGTTCACCATGCTTCACGGCTGTCAGTTGGTTGTCATTGAACCGACTTCCACATTTGACAGACAACAGCTATTTCTTTGGGGCTAAAGAAGATAAACTATTTCATTGAGGAAAGAAAAAAAAAAGGTAAAACGTCACACGTCAGTCGGTTGTCATTGAATTGACATTAACATTTGACAGACGAAAGTTATTTTCTTTGGGGGAACAGAAGGATGGAGGAAGGAAGAGGATGGGGGCGGGGAGCAGTAGACAGAGGAGAAAGGAAAAGGGAGGGAGAGTATCACCGTGGGGAAGTAGAAGATGAAGCGAGAAGAGGGAGACACAGAGTAAGACTTAAGCCATTTGTCACGTGCTCAACACTTTTCATGGTCTTCTCGTCAGCCACGTTTCCCACGGCGACGAAATGCAAGGAGAAAGAACAGCCCTTGACTGAGTCGGGTTGAGATGCGACGGGTGGGGGGGGGGGGGGGAGGGGGGATGGTGAGAAGTGGGGGGGGGGGGGGGGGAGGAGGGGAAGGCAGGGCGGTCGTCCTGTATTGGACAGGAAAGCTGGACAAAGTCTACCCTCTTTGACCTTGTCAGGTGACGACCCGCCCTGGGGGCTGAGACTGTATCACGTGCATGTCATGCATTGGCAGGGTCCTCCGCTCTGACGACTGGCGGTGCAGACCACTCGGGCGTGAAAGGGGCGGAGAAGTTTTGGACCCCAGTCCGCGTGACTTGTTACTTCATGACAGCGTTGTTAGCTAGCTTTCCAATAGGCTCGGTGTTCGAGTATGCGCGTGGGCAGGGGGGTGGGGGTGGGGGGTGGGGGCTGAGGGCGTGTACGTTGTGTGTATGTGTTTTGTGTGTGTGATATACAAATCTCTCTCTCTCTCTCTCTCTCTCTCTCTCTCTCTCTCTCTCTCTTAAAGAGGAAATCAACCAGCGGACAGACATGCAGATGTAGTCATAAAAAGAAGAACTGGGAGGGACGGCACTAAAATCTAGCCTTTTTCTTCTTCTGAAAACAAAGATCAATAACTCTATAGGTTTTTAAATGGTGTTATGCAGCTGTGACGCTATTAGCGGTCACTAGTGTTGGTGTGTATGCTTGTTGGACCTATTGCTGACCCTGCACGCCATAAGCTTTTGTCTTTTGGCGCCTCTGTGTATGTGTGTCCTTGTATATCCATATTATCGGGAAGAAAATATACTGAAGCCAAACGAAGCAATAAACCTGTTTTACAGGACGCATGATTGTATGCCCATGCCTCCAAGGTACACACTATCTCTCTCTCTCTCTCTCTCTCTCTCTCTCTCTCTCTCTCTTCTCTTTGTGTGTGTGTGTGTAAGTTCACGATTCCCCACTATACAGTTTATCTCCTCAACAGTTTGTTTTTAACTTTATTAATTCCGTACTTTTTGTTTTTATTATAGGTCACTTATAAGTCACTCTTTAAATGAAACTATTCAGATGGCTGTTGTACTTTTTGAGGACACGTATTTTGAATATCAGACTCCAGACAAGAATTTCTTGTTGTCCTATCCAGTTTGTCTTTGTATCAACATTGTGAATTGCTTTAAATGAAACACTATAAGAGAGAAAGGGAAAGAGACAAGAGAGAGAGAGAGAGGAGAGAGAGAGAGAGAGAGAGAGAGACGAGAGAGAGAGAGAGAGCAGAGAGAGAGAGAGAGGGGGGGGGAAGAGAGAGAGAGAGAGAGAGAGAGAGAGAGAGTAGGAGTGTGTGTGGTGTGTGTGTGTGTGTGTGTGTGTGTGTGTGTGTGTGTGAGAGAGAGAGAGAGAGAGAGAGGAGAGAGAGAGAGAGAGAGAGAGAGAGAGGATGGGAAATATGTAATTCTTCATTGTTACGATTTATTTCGCCTCCTATTGACGGTTCGTGCCATGTTTTTTTTTTGTTGTATCCCAATATTCCTATCACCTTTGAAAGACGTCACAGGTCTTGCTTTCTGCTGTTTGGCTCATACTGTCAGTAACTTACTCAACTTAAGTCCCCTTCTGTTGAAAGTTCTTTTTCACTGAAAACTGCTCGACATGAAAATCATAAAAACAAATTGATTTCGATCTTAGAACAATATACAGTAGTCTATGTGATTGAATTCAAATAACTAACCGTTCCAGCGTTCATAATGCTTGTCAACCCGTAGTTGCAAGTATAATTGCTATTTTGTAAGTCAAAACAAAATAAGAATGAACTGAAACAATAATAAGAATTGTACTGGCATCAAGATAATTTTTTTGCTATTTTCACTCAACACTGTTGCAAATTCTCTCTGTGAGTTTAAAACACACGCACGCGCGCGCGCGCGCGCCCACACACACACACACACACACACACAAAGAAACGAAAGCCAAATTCCACATGTGAAGGACCTACGACATTTTTTTTTCTTGTAGTGTGTACATTGGTACCGGAATAGTTCAGCGGTAGAGCGCCGGACTCGTAATTTTGGTGATCCTGGGGTTACAGGTTCGAATCTCCGCCGGGCCGTTTGGGTACAGGGGGTTATTTTCCCTCGGAGTTAATATTGGTTCTGACTCCATTTCCGGTACAGTCCTTCGAATGTGACTATCAACCGAGATTCCGTGTGTGAACGCATGCATAACATCTTGTACACACGTCAAATCCCATCACCAACTTACGGAAGAGAAGGCTATTTTGGCCGTTGGTATGGATGACACGTTACACATAGCATGCACCCTGCGTAAGAAATGGAAAGAATGAAGGAAGTAAGGAAATTGGGTGAACGACAGTGACCGGATGACACGGGAAACGACTGAATGAAGCGCCAACTGGCAGCTCTTCAGCCGGCACTACCCAAGTAGGCCGCCCGTTGTGAAAACGAGTGTGGATTGTAAAGCGCTTAGAGCTTGGTCTCTAGCCAGAGGAGAAGCGCTATATAAGTATTCACAACAATAATGATACATTGATATTCATTTCATAGTATCGTGTTCCTAGGCTCCAACCGTTCTTAGGCGCCAACCGTTTCAAATCCGAGCACTACTAAACCGACGATGACGAACTGGATTGGCAGAAAAGGGAGGAGTGAAGAAGAGTGGAGGGTAGGGTCTGGGAACTAGAGACGGATGGTGAACGGAGAACTGGAAAGGAAGGGGGTGGGGTGGAAGGGGGCTACTAGAGAAGGGTGGGGTGTGAGGCGACGTGGCCACAGGTCAAGCTAGGGTGTAAAGTGGCCCCGTTTCTCACCAGGATAGGATTTCCGCATGGATCATCCATCCAGTGAAGCCTTTGTTTTTAATCTGGTCAAAGCTTGATACGATGGGAGTAAACAAGAATGGAGAGAGAGAGAGAGAGAGAGAGAGGGAGAGAGAGAGAGAGAGACTGTGTATAGTGTAGGAAAGGGGGTGGGGGGGGGATGCCAAGGACAGCTCATCGTTTTCGCAACTCGATGCTCGTGCTGACGTCCCCCCACTGCCTCCATTGGGCGCTGTGCTGTGATGCGTGGCAGAGGTAGGGGGGGGGGGGGGGGGGGGGTTGATGCTGGGGTGGAAGGAGGGGGTGGTGGGATGGAAGGCTACGAGGCCATTCCCTCTAATGGGCTGAATGACCGACAAATTCATGGCTTCCTGGTTGCACGTGCTTTTCGCTCCGAGACGGTCAATCATGGGCGTTAGCTACAAGGTTTGATACTTGGGTGTGTGTGTGTGTGTGTGTGTTTGGTGGGTGGGGGGGGGGGGGTTAGAAACGAAGCATACACACAGGGAAACGGACACGGCACGACACAGACACAGACACACAACACACACACACACTAGAACGCGCTCACAAGCATACACATGCAGACACACACACACACACCACACACACACACACACACAATACTACGTACACGTGCGCGCGCGCGCGCGCGCACACACACACACACACACACAACACACTCATTTGCGCGAGCGTGCTCGGACACGCACGCACGTACTCAAACGCGCACATTTACCCATATTTTACATGCAAACATACACTGTCCTACCACCCCCAGACACACACGCATACGTTCCACATCCAACCCCCCCCCCTCCTTACCCTCCTCCCCCAACTCCACACCCGTTTCTCCTCTGCCCCTTTCCTCCCTCTCCCCTATCCAAAAAAAAAAAAAAAAAAAAAAAAAATGCAGGTCAGTAACCAATTTTCTTTGGTGGAATGAACGACTTTTGTAAATCAGCGCTTCTCCTTCCTGACTGTCAATTTCAAAGGTAATTTGACAAGTATGATTGGAATAAAACAGAGAGAAAAACAAAAGCAATTTACTGTCTTTGAATGAATTGATGGACTTCGTTGCAGTGCTTTCTCTGCAAGCAGTTGTTCAGGGTCGGGCTCCCGGAGCGGGTTTTTGTTGTTTGTTTTTAAAGATATTTTCATGACGCAGCCCGAGTTTCCAGAGAGGAAGTCACGCCGGCTCGTCCAAGTGGTGTTTATGCATGTACCTGCGTGCGTATGTACGCGCGCGCGCGTGTGTGTGTATGTGTGTGTTTGCGTGTATGTGTGTGTGTGTGTGTGTGTGTGTGTGTGTGTGTGTGTGTGTGTGTGTGTGTGTGTGTGAGCGCATGTATCTTCTCCCCAACACTCACATGCACACATGCACGTGCCGACGCATATTCTATACACACAGGCGCGCGCGCGCCACACACACACACACACACACACACACGCTCGCTCGCGCACACGCACGCATACACACACGCGCGCACGCCTACATAGCACAAAACAGCAAACTATCTTAGCATTTATTATGTACTGGATTCCTTGTTTGATTTAGGCCAAATGCAAAAGAACATACCAAACAAGGCGGACAATAGAATTGATCTAATACATAATCCGAAGCAGACCAGTGACTTTTCGGCAAATGCGTCCTTTACAGACATTGCAAACACCAGACATGAAAAAGGCACAACCTCCCTAAACCGTGGTGTTTCCTTTCTTTTCTTTTCCCCGATATTTATTGCGGCTTCATCCAGAAAACCTCTAAACTCAAATATCTTTTTTTCCCTCATTGTTGCGCCACATCAATCTATGATTTCTTTTCATTACTGCGCGACAGACAACAATTCTGGTCAGGAAAATGAGAAAACTTTTCATGTCAGTAAATTGGTTATCGACATCTTTGCTACTCCTTTTTCAGAGAGAGAGAGAGAGAGAGAGAGAGAGAGAGGTTCTTGTAGTAGAAGATTTAAACGAAGGCTGCTGTAAATAGTTCCTAGCCATTCGAAGCATCCACGTGCCTGACAATGTTTGGATCTTAATTAAGAGTAGGGCCGATCACGCAGACTGCTGAGACATTTTGACCTCCTTGCATGGATTTTTTTCTTTTTGTTTTTATTTCAATGATGCGTACGCTAAGATTTCTCTCTTTATTGTTCTTGTATCATCATTAGTCGTCGTCGCCGTCGTTGTCATCGTGCGTTGTAGCAGCAGTGAAAGTAGTAGTAGTAGCAGTAGTAGTAGTTAGTAGTAGTAGTAGTAGTAATGGGGTGGTTTAGTATTGGTTGTAGTAATAGTAGTAGTAGTAGCAGTAGTAGAAGTAGTAGTAGGTCCAGTGACGGTAAGGAAAGACCCACTGACCGCAGGGAAAGTCCTGTTAACAGCAGGAGAGACTGTGACTCGGGATTCGCTTCAGAGAGCACGTAAGACCTCATGGCGAAAGCTTCTTGGGCGTGTCTGGAGTTGTACTGTCTTCATCTGTCAGCGGAACAGCAGTGGGTAAGGCTGCGGGATGCACACGACAACTGCTTGACGGTGGCGTTTTTAGCTGGTGGGCTTTTCAGTCATGAAACACGGGCTGGTACACCCATGGGAACGCCCCCGTGGAGGTTCTGTCGCGTCACATCCGGTGGCCATTATACAAAGGCATCCTGCCGGGGAGCAATTATGTTCCTTGATGTCTTAATGGAATGCCCTGTGCGTGCCTGTACCCCATGTGAATAAACCGCAGGATTCGAAGAGGGGGTGCAGGATTGCTCCCAGCTAGGTTGTCCGGCAGTTGAGGACATTACTTCTCTGGGTCCCACCCGGATCTTCGGATGTATCGTTTTTCTTTTAGTAATAGTACGCACGCGCAAACACACACACACACACACACACACACACACACACACACACACACACACACACACACACACACACTCGTCTTGAATCACTTTCTGTTAACATTTTCTGTCTCGCTTGCTCTCAAGCGCAAATGTGTTATATATTTGCCAGGCCCTTACTGTTTTCCCTCTCCTTTGAATCTGTGACAATCGTTGTTATTACCTGATGTCTATCACAAGCGCTATGTTCCATTTCAGTGCAAAAATATGACCTTACTTTGAACATTTCCATGCTCGTGCTCTGTGTGTGTGTGTGTGTGTGGTGTGTGTGTGTGTGTGTGTGTGTGTGTGTGTGTTTGAAACACAAGCATGTTGATTCTAAAATTCCTTCAACCCTGATTGTTGTTTTATGGATTTTTTGTTTCATTTCATGAGAAAGAAAAGTGGAGACATCATAACTCAACGGAAGGCTTGGAAACACAAGCAACGCACCTGGAACCACACGAATGTGCTAGTTCAATGCACGTGCATAGGCGTGCACGCGCATCGCACAAAAACACACGCAGAGACTCTCTCTCTCTCTCACATGCGTGCGCGCGCACATGCACGCACACACGCACGTACACACACATGCACGCACACATGCACGCACGCACACACACGCATGCACACACACGCATGCATGCATACAAATACACACACACACGCACACACACACAACACACACACACACACACACACACACACACACACACACACACACACACACACACATTTCAACTTACATGTAAACGCCCACTTGACTCCATGTATATGGAAGCAGCGCATCATATATACATATTATGCGTGCAGTGTATCTGTGCACTCGCACACAGCTGGCTAAATTATAAACTTAAACGCGTACGCATTGAAACACGACCTCACACACACACACACACACACACACACACACACACACACACACAACACACACACACACACACACACACATGAGGAAACCACACAATTGCATACAAACCCGATGAGACACAAATCAGTCATTCAGAGTATCATTTTCTTGACTCACACGCACTGGTCTGAATTGTGCACAATGACATAGAGAAGCACACCTACACGTATACACACACACACACACACACACACACACACACACACACACACACACACACACATACACGCGCGCGCGCGTGCGCACAAACACACCTCAAAATACCTCCCAGCTTTTCACGCCATTTGTTTTTGGGGGACGTATGTGTGTGTGTGTGTGGGGGGGGGGGGGGGGGGGGGGGGAGGGGGGGAGTAGAGGAGGTGGGGTTTGGGGTGGAAAAAGGGCATCACAGCAGCCAGCAAATGTGCCAGACATACACCGAAGAAGAGGGGAAAAGGAGTGTGTAAAAAACACACACACGCTTTTGGACGGTCCTTTTGGAAGCAGAAAGGCTCACGGGGGATTAGAAGAGGAGGCTGGTGGGGGGGGGGGGGGGGGGACGGGGGGAGGGACGGGGGGGGGGGGGGGGGGGGAGGGGGGGAGGGGGGGCGCATCATTTCAGGTTTATTGGTGTTCGCAGTGTAGAGCTAGGGGGAGGGGGAGGGGGGAGTGGGAAGGGAGGGGGAGGGACAACACGACGATTCTCATGACTCTCAGTGTTTTCTTACCATTTCTTGATTTTGTTGTTGTTGTTGTTATTGTTGTGTTGTTTTTTTTTTTCACGCTTTCCTAGCTTTCAACCCCAGGAGAGAGAGAGAGAGAGAGAGAGAGAGAGGAGAGAGAGAGAGAGAGAGAGAGAGAGGTTGCTCGTGTTCCGAATCCATCAAGCTTCTACTTTCTGTGGGCTCCTTGTTACTCTCCAGTTGTTTACTTTTTACGTCCTCCGACCTGAAACCAGCTCATATGAGACATCTGTTAGTAAATGGAGAGAGAGGAGAGAGAGAGAAGAGAGAGAGGGATTCTCTCTCTCGCTCTCTCTCTCTCTCTAGTAACAAATGTCTCATATGATCTGCTCTCTCACTCTCACTCTCTCTCTCTGGTCGTGCGTGTATGTGTTGTCTTTGTGCCTGTTTGCACCCATCCATGTGCACGTGAAAGCAGCAGAAAACGCGTGTCCGGAGCGCGACCACGACAGTCTAGCCATGGACACACAATGACGACACTCAGCACGTGATACACGTGGTTCACACATTGACACCTGCAGCTTGGACACTGCTTCGGCGGCGACAGGGCCAGTGAGTTGGTTTTCTGCCAGCTGAAAGGTAGCTTGGAAGTGGACGGGTTTTTGTGCCAGGGCGTTTGCATAGGTGGGGCCAGGTGTTAGAGACAAAGAATTTCTGCATATTATTTACTGTACAATGTGCGTGTGTGTAGGAAAGAGATTAAGAGGAAAAGACACAAACCAACGAAACGTTGTAGATTTTTTCCCCCCTAGTTTAAAATCTTCTTAGCATCCCCAAAGAGATTTTTCATTGTTTACAGATCTGTGGTCAAAAAATCTGTTTTATTACTGTACAATGGTTATCAGCGGTCCACTTTCTATCACAAAACATTTAGTTCATGAGTTGCATTCGGGCTAGACGCGCACACCAGTGATAATGGTAAACGGTCGTATAACCGTCCGAGACGAGGGCCAGTAGAGGGATTATCTAACGCAAAGGTGACAAGACACCACGAGAACAGCGTCATGCCAAGACTGGTAGCAAAAATGACAATTTTTATGGTGGCACGCCTGCAACTTGCGAAGTTTCAGTGTGTGGCAAGGAACTCTGTGTTCGGTACTTCAACACTGGTTAGGTTAGAAGCGAGTAGTGTACGAATGTCCTGCACATGTAGACAATGTAAAAGAATGGACTGGTTGCGCCCTGTCTCCCTGTGACTGAAGGACAAAGGCGTTGAGATGAATGACTGCCCGAGCGTTCGCTCAACTGCTGATAGATCTTTCATGAAATGTGGACGGCGAAGGCGAAGGCGACAACAACGACAGTGATGGTGAGAGTGAGGCTGACATACAAGCTTCTATCGGTAAGTACTTGATACAAAAATGGTTCGTTAGAAGGTTCACCTCAGGGGGCCTAACTGGTAACGCACGTGACCAAAGTGGAGGTCGGCTTTATCTGTTATTCCGTGTTCACTGATGTGAGCTTTTTACGGCCATGACTTCTATGTTTGTCCTTTTCCTTACGTTCAACTCGGCAACATGCTGGACCATTGGTGGGAAAGAGATTAAGAGGAAAAGACACAAACTAACAAACCAAGAAAGTTGGAAACAGAGCCGGAAATCACGTGCTCAAATATACATGCACTGTGGCAAGGTGCCAGTTTCCTGTTTGGAGATGTTGAGAAAAAAAAAAAAAAAAAAAAAAAAACAGTAAAGAAAAACGAAAAAAGACGTAAAATTTTCAAATGTAATGACAGTGCAGTCCACCCGAAGATAATCTAATGTACGTATTTTCATGCTTTATTAGGTCATTCTTAATCGTCGAAGTATGAATTAAAAAAAGTTGATTTCTTTCTTTCCATTTCTGTTTCTCTTTCGGTGGAATCCGTCGTTGTGTCCAGCAATATGGATACATTTTTGAGACGAAGATTTGTGACCTCCTGGGACGTATGTTGCGAGTTGAACGGTGTCTGTCAGCCAGATTTAGAGGATCGTTCCGTAAGCATTCTCTACCGCATGCAGAACATAATCCTCGCATGCATTTTAGTAAAGTCTGTTGGATGTGGGCACATTTTTTGTTAGTGTTAGCATAGTCTAGTATATGTTAGCACCATTCTGATGAGTATAAGCCATACTCTGTGACATGCGCTCCATGTTAAAGATTTAAACGTGTTAATATCATTCAAATGAATGTTAGCCATACTCTGTGACATGCACCCCATGCTGGAGATTTAAATGTGTTAGTATCATTCAGCGAAAGCTATCCTGTTACACACGCACAGCAGATTAGCCATAATATGATGCTTACGCTCCACAGCTTTTGTTTTAAACAGTAACATGCACTTTCTCAGCACACTAGCTTTGTCATTGGTATGTCGTGAGGGAGGTAGAGATAGAAGGGGTAGATTAGGGTTGGGGTAGGAGGAGCTTAGACATCTTGCAGATCCTGCGGCGCTGAAGATGTGTCCCGATCGTCATTTCCCGTTACGTGGCATCCTGGTACCGGCAGGCGGCATTCGGTACGTACACTACGAACAATGGCACCGGCTGGCGGCATTCGGTAGGTTCATTACGAACAGTTTTCTCCATGCTGTACTTTCAAGTTCTGAACATAGGTTTTCTTCGGGTAAAAGTTCAAGTTCAAGTCAGCAAAAATGTTTGTAACGCTGGTATGGAAAACCCATAAATTCAAAAGCTCTTTTACTTTTGTCCTGAGTAGTTTGGTGGTCAGCTTTACCTTCGGTTTCGTCTGACAATGTAGACTGCATTGAAACACCCAGCTTGCAACACTGGTCGTCTCGTAAGTGTAATTTGTACATTTTTTTTCTGTCTTTAACTTGCGGGCTCGACTTGAGATTGAGTACGGACAAGCTGGTTTCCTTTACATTTTTTTTAGTCTTACCTTGTAAACGTGGCGAGTTGAACAGTACCCGAAGAGCCGCACATTGAAGGGAATGCTTACGGAAGCCCGCAGCACGCACTAGGATTCTTCGTTTCGTCTTTGTACGTCATTGTCTTTGTACGTCATTGTCTTTGTTGTTGTCATGTCTGACCGCGTCTCGTCTTTCCTTTCACAGCCTTATCTTCCCGCGCGCGCGCGCGCGCGCCGCGCGCGTGTGTGTGTGTGGTGTGTGTGTTGTTCCTGTTAATTTATCTTTGTGATACCGGTTTTGGTAGAAAGAGAGATCTGAATAATCGTGACGATAGAAAAGAGAATTAGAGAACGCTTTACATCTGTGGATGTGAAAATAGATACATCTGTAGAGCACTTACAGGAGAGAGAGAGAGAGAGAGAGAGAGGAGAGAGAGAGAGAGGAGAGAGAGGAGAGGAGAGAGACGGGGGGGGGGGAGGGGGCTAATGCAGAAATGCAATCTTATTACTGGTGCCCGGAAGTTTCCTGAAAGTTTTTTCCCCTTTTCTGCAACTCTCCCGTTTTTCTTTTCATACATTGCCCTCTTCTCTCTCTCTCTCTCTCTCTCTCTCTCTCTCTCTCTCTCTCTCTGTGTCAGCATCATTCCCTGTCTGTCTATCTGCCTGTCTGCCTGCCTCTCTGAATATCTGTCTGCCTCTTGCCCATTGGTGTGTCGGTCGGTTGGTCGATCGGTCCGTCCGTCCATCTGTCTGCCTGCCTGTCTGTCTGTCTGTCTGTCTGTCTCTCTCTATCTCTCTCTCTCTCTCTCTCTCTCTCTCTCTCTCTCTCTCTCCCGGGTGTGAAAATTCCACAGTGCATATCGTGCGATAAGCCACTTAGTATTATAAATCTTATTGCAGCATACGGAGTGATAAACTACTCGGCATTAAACGTCTTATCTGTCTGTCTGTCTGCCTGTCTGCCTGTCTATCTACTTATCTGTCTTTACTGTAGAATTTCCGATCCTCTGCACAAAATATGCCCTGGCCAGAGATTTGAATTATTAGTACATCAACTTTACAAAGGAAATTTGCACCCCCCCCCCCCCCCCACAAAAAAAAAAAAAAAGAAAAAGAAAAAAGACAAAACAGGAGTGTAACTGGCTTACTTTAAATAGACTTTATTCGCGCGATCATTTCCGGTTCCACCGACGCACAGCCATAGACGTGTTGTCGCGATCTTGACACAAAAACTCCACAGGCACCTGTGACTGCGCCGAGGCAACCCGCCGGAGGAGACACGGACTCGATTCACTTCTCACTCGGCTCGTGTCTCGGCGATGGTGTTCAGGTGAAGGCATAGAAACGTTTGTCGTTTTTACGCATCAGAGACGGTGATAATGGCAACGTGTAGACTGTTAACGACCGACTGTTCACTGTCCACGACTCCCCCCCCCCAAGTCCCTCCCTCTCTCTGTCTGTCTGTCTGTCTGTCTGTCTGTCTCTCTCTCTCTCTCTCCTCTCTCTCTCTGTCTCTCTCTGCCTGTCTCTCGCTCGCCTCCGTC
The DNA here is from genome assembly GCA_033310375.1 of Conus canariensis. Lineage (NCBI taxonomy): Eukaryota > Metazoa > Mollusca > Gastropoda > Neogastropoda > Conidae > Conus > Conus canariensis. Next base: position 34,976,747 of record CM065736.1, read on the forward strand.
CTGCACCTTCGCGCCATTTAGGCCTACATGATTCCGTCGTTGTATGTTCTACAATGTGTGAGTTGGGGATGGGTTGGTGTGTCATCTAGGGGAAGGACTTGGAATATTTTCTCCTACAGAATTATGTTAAAATTTCACCTCCACCCTGTCTCTTACTAGTTATGGAAGGAGCAACTTTCCGGTACTAGTCATCAAAAAATTTTTTCATTTAACTCGGGACTGTTAAAGTACTCAATAGTGGCTCAGCGATAAGTTTCCTTAGGCTTGTACTCTTAAAAGTACTTGTAGCTCCGAGAGACGGATTAAGAGAGAAGTTCAAACATTCAGTACTAATTGAACAACAAAGAACTGACAATTTAAGTGCACTTTCAAACATCAGCTTTACTTGTTTATACACGGGGGAAACGTTCGAATCTGTTTCACACAAATTAGTTCATGCTGAGATTTGGTTCACACCGTTTCTTCACTAAGAGAGGGAAGGTTCTGGATGAGTTGAGTTTGAGTCCACTTGGAATATCAGAACTCATCTGATGTCGGAGAGGATTGTTGATCTCTGTCTTGTTGCTGGTGACTGATCCACTTATATGGACCTGCTGTTCAATTGCTGGGCTGTGGTGTTTCTTCTCTACCAGGCTTGCCCAGGGTAGATAGGGACCCAGGTTCTAGGACAAACAGAACGTTGTCTGTTGTTAAGTAGCTGAGAGTCTGGCTTGTCGAGTTCGCACACTTGCCCTCTGCCTTTCAAAGAATGTGCGAGATCTCGGCCAACAAAACAGACTAGCACACATATATACCCCAGAATTATCAATCTTCACTGTTCAGATTTTGAGTGGAGTTTGCAAAAGGGTAGGAGACAATAATACAGTGCTAAACAGTTTTTGTCAAATAACTCTTCAATGTTGCTTTTGAATTGAATTGTAGTACCTCGGAATACACTAAGCCCAAGTACACATGAGGGGTAGACTTAGTCACACACTACAAAGCATTCCAATCATCAACAGTATTCATAAAACAACCAGCCAGTTTTCACCTAGTACAGACGCCCAGCTTTTCTAATCAGAATTTATCATTCAGTTATCATCTTAACAGATACAATTGCTTGACTTGCATACTGGCAAAAGTCGGATTGTACACAAAGAATGGTTGTCAGATTGTTAACAAAGAATCTTAATCAAGCATGGTAATAGCTTTTACCACGTAGTGGCAAATAAACTATTACAACAGAATACTCCATCATCTTGAAAGAAGTCACCAAGCATGAGCACAAAGTTGCACTGTCAAACCACATGGCATACATACAATCAATGCATAGACTCAAAATCTAGAAACATAGCTTAACTTACATTTCTGGGAGATCAGTAAATCCTAGGCAAGGAGATTTAGACCAGAATGAGATAACCATGCACTCTCTCTGGTTTACCCCTGTTGTCTTTGTGGCTGCACTGTATTTTTCTACAGCTGGTCTGTGAAAGCGGTGAAGGGAAGGGACTGTCTTTCCCTTTTTACAGGTTAAACCGTCTATTCCAGTTCCAGTTGCAGTTGGTTTTGTGTCACTAAAGACAAAGAAAAGGGAGGGAACAATTTCAAACTTTGGAAACGAGCAGGCGCCATAACAGTTGGGGGTTGCGTTGCAGCGCCTGTATCAACACATGCCAACTGACAAAGCACTGTTTAACATAACTGCATCATTCATGGGCTGCATGTACGACTGTCCACGTGTGGGTGGTGAATATGCGGAGGGGGGGGGGGGGGGGGGGGGTTGGGGGGGGGGCGTGGGTTATTGTCTTCTCTCTGATCTGACAGAGAGAGCGCATTCTGGTAAGTGAAGGGGAGAGTGGAGGGAGTAAAGCGTTTTGTTGACTGGTCAGATTTGGAGCGCGTATTTACCGTTTTATTTGCCGCCAGGAATTTGAGCGCGTATTTACCGTTTTGTGCGCCGCCACAAATTTGAGCGCGTATTTACCGTTTGGTGCGTCGCCACGAATTTGAGCGCGTATTTACCGTTTTGTGCGCCCCACGAATTTGAGCGCGTATTTACCGCTTTATTTGCCTCCACGAATTTGAGCGCGTATTTACCGTTTTGTGCGCCGCCACGAATTTGATCGCGTATTTACCGTTTTGTGCGCCGCCACGAATTTGAGCGCGTATTTACCGTTTTGTGCGCCACCATGAATTTGATCGCGTAATTACCGTTTTATTTGCCGCCACGAATTTGAGCGCGTATTTACCGTTTTATTTGCCTCCACGATTTGAGCGTGTATTTACCGTTTTGTGCGCCGCCACAAATTTGAGCGCGTATTTACCGTTTTGTGCGCCGCCACGAATTTGAGCGCGTATTTACCGCTTTATTTGCCGCCACGAATTTGAGCGCGTATTTACCGTTTTGTGCGCCACCACGAATTTGAGCGCGTATTTACCGTTTTGTGCGCCGCATGAATTTGAGCGCGTATTTACCGTTTTGTGCGCCACCACGAATTTGATCGCGTATTTACCGTTTTGTGCGCCACCACAAATTTGAGCGGTATTTACCGTTTTGTGCGTCACCACGAATTTGAGCGCGTATTTACCGTTTTGTGCGCCACCACGAATTTGAGCGCATACTTACCGTTTTATTTGCCGCCACGAATTTGAGCGCGTATTTACCGCTTTATTTGCCGCCACGAATTTGAGCGCGTATTTACCGTTTTGTGCGCCACCACGAATTTGAGCGCGTATTTACCGTTTTGTGCGCCGCCATGAATTTGAGCGCGTATTTACCGTTTTGTGCGCCACCACGAATTTGATCGCGTATTTACCGTTTTGTGCGCCCCTACGAATTTGAGCGCGTATTTACCGTTTTGTGCGCCGCCACGAATTTGAGCGCGTATTTACCGTTTTATTTGCCGCCACAATTTGAGCGCGTACTTACCGTTTTGTGCGCCGCCACGAACTTGAGCGTGTTACTTACCGTTATATTTGCCGCCACGAATTTGAGCGCGTATTTACCGTTTTATTTGCCTCCACGAATTTGAGCGTGTATTTACCGTTTTGTGCGCCGCACAAATTTGAGCGCGTATTTACCGTTTTGTGCGTCGCCACGAATTTGATCGCGTATTTACCGTTTTGTGCGCCACCACGAATTTGAGCGCGTATTTACCGTTTTGTGCGCCGCTACGAATTTGAGCGCGTATTTACCGTTTTGTGCGCCACCACGAATTTGATCGCGTATTTACCGTTTTATTTGCCGCCACGAATTTGAGCGCGTATTTACCGTTTTATGCACCACCACGAATTTGATCGCATATTTACCGTTTTGTGCGCCGCCACGAATTTGAGCGCGTATTTACCGTTTTATTTGCTGCCACGAATTTGAGCGCGTATTTAACGTTTTGTGCCCCCGCCACGAATTTGAGCGCATATTTACCGTTTTGTGCGCCGCCACGAATTTGAGCGCGTATTTACCGTTTTATTTGCTGCCACGAATTTGAGCGCGTATTTACCGTTTTGTGCGCCACCACGAATTTGAGCGCGTATTTACCGTTTTGTGCGCCGCCACGAATTTGAGCGCGTATTTACCGTTTTGTGCACCGGCACGAATTTGAGCACGTATTTACCGCTTTATTTGCCGCCACGAATTTGAGCGCGTATTTACCGTTTTGTGCGCCACCACGAATTTGAGCGCGTATTTACCGTTTTGTGCGCCGCCACGAATTTGAGCGCGTATTTACCGTTTTGTGCGCCACCACGAATTTGAGCGCGTATTTACCGTTTTATTTGCCGCCACAAATTTGAGCGCGTACTTACCGTTTTGTGCGCCGCCACGAATTTGAGCGCGTACTTACCGTTTTATTTGCCGCCACGAATTTGAACGTGTATTTACCGTTTTATTTGCCACCACGAATTTGAGCGCGTATTTACCGTTTTATTTGCCGCCACGAATTTGAGCGCGTATTTACCGTTTTGTGCGCTGCCACGAATTTGAGCGCGTATTTACCGTTTTGTGCGCTGCCACGAATTTGAGCGCGTATTTACCGTTTTGTGCGTCGCCACAAATTTGAGCGCATATTTACCGTTTTGTGCGCCGCCACAAATTTGAGCGCGTATTTACCGTTTTGTGCGCTGCTACGAATTTGAGCGCGTATTTATCGTTTTGTGCGCGGCCGAATTGCATTATTTTGAGTGCGTATGACCCATTTCATTTGCCGCTGAAGGGTATCCTTTGAAAAAAGTAAGTTCAATAATATTGACAAGTGGTGTCATAAGTCTGTCTATCTGCTTGTGTGTGTGTGTGTGTGTGTGTGGTGTTGTTGTCTCTTTAGAGTCCCACATGCGGACAGTCACGCATGCGGCCCATGAATTATGCAGTTATATTAAACAGTGCTTTGTCCTTTAGACATCCTTGAAGAAAGGAAGTAAGAGGGGGAAAGGACGACAGGCAGATGATGGCGTTTGCTGAGGACTGCCATCATCACGAGGCAGACACTGAGAGGGAAGAGGGAAATAAATGGGTGACTGGACAGCATCTAACCGTGCCAGGTATTGACGCAATCCGATGGTGGATGTCCATGACTAAATGACCACACAGACTGTGCATAGTATGTGATGGTTTGTTACAGGACAGAAGTACAGTAAGAAAGTGGAAAAATAGGAGGATGGGAGGATCCCACTTATCAAAAAAAAAAAAAAAAAGGAAGAAAGAAAGACGAAGAGAATCTAAAAAAAAACAAACAAAAAGAATGTGGGAAAAAAGTGGAGGTTGGTGGCCTACAAAAAAAAAGAAAACAAAAGAATTTGCACAGTGGGGGAGACAGGTGGTGAGGCAGCTGTCCGGTTGCCTGGAGGACCTGCAGCACGCTGTCACTTTGCATAAAAGACCGTATCCACTGGGCAGCGTTCATAAAGGTAATAAACAGTTATGATCATAAGCATATCAAACAGAAAGATAAACATAATATTATTATAATAATCACAATAATAAAAAAATAATAATCACTATCAGTAGGCCTGTGTCGGTCTTAGCTGACTGTGGCTAGAGTATACCCGACCTTATATTTGTCCGGACTGTCTGCTGGCCCCCAACAGCGTCACCTGTGGCTATAGAGACAGATGTGGGAGTGGTTTTCTCCGACACAATGGTCGCATCTGCATGTTGACACTGGTTTGTTGGCTGTCATCCCCTTTCTGCGGGCTCGTTTTTCTGCTGCAGCAGCTGTCTGTTCTCCTTCGCCAATCTGCAGCTGTTTTCTTGAGAGTGCTTCTCCAGCTGTTGCTGTCTGCTGTGAGGTCTCAGGATTCGGTGTTGATCTCAAGCGCCTTCAGGTCTCTTTTGCAAAAGTCTTTGCATCTCAGCTGTGAGTGGTCAGTGCTTCTCTGCTCTACAGCAAGCTCTCTATAGTGGACGTCTTTTGGGATGCAACCATCCTCCAGCCAACGCAACTGACGCGGTAATAATAATAACAATGGTAACAAACATAATAACAAGCATAATAATAAACATGATGATAACATAGACATAATACCAAATATAAAAACATAATAATAATAAACATGATAAAAGCATAAACATAAACACAACAATAATAATGACGATAATAATGATAGTAGTAATAAAACAATGACATGGCCCAGCCAGTGCAGCCAACGCCGTCTCAGCAGGGTATACATGGAAGGGAGGCCAGCGCGAGACAGGACTTCTGTGTTGGTCACCCTGTTTCGCCGGGAGATCCGAGTATACGCCTGAGGCTTCTGAGGTGGAAGGAACTGAGCTTGATAATAAGCTTAGTAAACATAATAATAATAATGATAACAACAATAAGCATAATAGTAACTACAAACATAATAATATTAAACATGATAATGATAATAACAAGCATAATAATGACAGTCACAACAAACTAATGATAATAATAATAACAAACTAGCAAACAATAATAATATAATAACAAAAACACTAAACACAATGATGATGATAATAATTACATGGCCCAACCAATGCAGCCAGCGCCATCTCAGCAGGGTATACATGGAAGGGAGGCCAGCGCGAGACAGGACTTATAAATTGGTCACCCTGTCTCGCCGGGAGATGCCCAGTATACGCCTGAGGCTTCTGAGGTGGAAGAAATTGAGCCTAATAATAACAATAAACATAATGATAATATAATAATGATAACAATAAACATTAGTAATGATAACCTAATGATACTAAATATGATAATGATAATAAACATAACAATGAGGTGCATTCCATGTCACGTTCCACTCGCAGTGAAACGCATTCTTTTAGATTGTTGGGACTTGCACGATGTGAGACATAAACGCTTTACAGCACAATCCATGAAAGCCCTGTTCAGAGATGTCCCACCTGACGTGATCTTTGAGTTTCTGAAAGAGATCAACATTTTTCATGTGATCAAGGATTTTACGGAAGAAAGATTTTTAACGAAGGTTCTGGTACGCTTTTAGAAGGTGCATTTTAAAAAAGTATGTGAAAGGATTTTTTTTTTTTTGTGACTTGAGTTGATTTTAACGTGGTGACAGCCCTGATATGGCCCTTTGCAGTCCGCTGGGCTATAAGCAACATTACCTTACCTTACCAATGATAACAATCATAACAAACATAATAGAAATAATAAACATGACAACAACAATAATTAAACAAAAACAAACATAAACACAATTATAACACTAATAATAATAACAGTGGTAATAAAGACCGCCTTTAAACAAAAAAGAAGGGGGAAGAAAAGGCCTAAAACAAATGCCCCCCAAAATAGCAAAGGCGGGGGTGGTGGAGGGATTAAAAAAAAGTACTAATAACGTAATGATAATAATACACATAATTACAAAATGCATAACAATAAACGTAATCCTAATCAACATAATAACAAAGAAAAACATCAACATAAACACAGTAATAATAATAATGAAAATATTAATGATAAGAATAATGAAACAATGACATGGCCTACCCAATGCAACCATCGCCGTCTCAGCAGGGTACACATGGGAGGCCAGTGCGAGACAGGACTTCTGTGTTGGTCACGCTGTCTCGCCGGGAGATGCCCAGTATACGTCTGAGGCTTCTGAGGTGGAAGGAATTGAGCCTAATAATAAGCGTAATAAACATAATAATATTGATGATAATAACAAACATAATAGTAACATAAGCATAATAATATTAAAAATGATTGTAATAAACATAATAATGATAAACAATGATAACAAACATAATAATAACAGTAAACATAATAATAATGATAAAAGAAGAAGAAACAAAAACTTAAACATAAACACAATAATAATATTAATGATAAGAATAATGAAATAATGACATGGCCCAGCCAATGCAACCAGCGCCGCCTCAGCAGGGTGTACATGGAAGGGAGGCCAGCGGGAGACAGGACTTGTGTGTTGGTCACCCTATTTCGCCAGGAGATGCCCAGTACACGCCTGAGGTGGAATGAATTGAGCCTAATAATGACAATAAACATAATAATGATAATAACAATAAACATAATAGTAATTATGAACATAATGATAGTAAACATGATAATAATAATAAACATAAGAATAACAATCAAAACAAACATAAGATAAACATAACGAACATAAACAATAACAATAAACATAATAAACAAAAACAAACACAATTATAACACAAATATTAATAATAATAATATTAATAACAATAAAGACCGCCTTAAAACAAAAACGAAGAAAGGGGGAAGAAAAGGCCTAAAATAAAAGCCCCCCATAAATAGCAAAGGCGGGGGTGGTGGAGGGACTAAAAAAAAGTACTAATAACGTAATGATAATAATACTTAATTACAAAATGCATAATAACAATAAACATAATCCTTATCAACATAAACATAAACATCAACATAACATAAAAATAATGAAAATGTAAATAAGAATAATGAAACAATTACATGGTCCAGCCAATGCAACCAACGCCATCTCGGCAGGGTATACATGGAAGGGAGGCCAGCGCGGGACAGGACTTCTGTGTTGGTCACCCTGTCTCGCCGGCAGATACCCAGTATACGCCTGAGGCCTCTGAGGTGGAAGGAATTTTGCTACTAATATCAAACATGATAATAACAACAATGATGATAACAATGAACATAATAGTGGTTATAAACATAATAGTAAATATAATATTAATGAACATAACGGTGATAATCATCACTAATAAAAATGGTAAAACAATAATGATAAACATAATAAACAAAACCAATTATAACACTAATAATGATAATGACAATAATAATAACAATGATAATAAAGACCGCCTTAAAACAAAAAAAGAGGGGGGGGGGGTGGAAGGCCTAAAACAAAAGCCCCCCCCCCCCCCCCCCACAAAAAAAAAAAAAAAAGCAAAGGCGGGGGTGGTGGAGGGTTAAAAAAAAGTACTAATAACGTAATGATAATAATACACCTAATCACTAAACGCATAATAACAATAAAGGTAATCCTAATCAGCATAATAATAAACACGGCAATAATAAACATAATAAACAGTAAGATGATACACATAATAAACATAATAATAATAAGTAATAAACATAAAGATCATAATAACAAACCACAATAATAGTAAACATGATAATTATAATGATAAACATAATAAACATAAACACTACTACTACTACTGATAATAATGATAATCATAATAATTACATGGCCCAACCATGGAAGGGAGGCCAACGCAAGACAGGACTTATGTGTTGCTTCCCCTGTCTCGCCGGGAGATACCGAATATACGCCGGAGGCATCCGAGGTGGAAGCGAAGGAATTGAGCCTAATAACAAGCATAACAAACTTAACAATGATGATGATAATAATAATGAAAATAACAGTAATGGTGAACAAAATAATAGTACACATGATAATAATAATGAACATAATAATGACAACAACTATAACAAACACATAATAATAATAATAATAAACAAAAACGTAAACATAAATACAATAACACTAATGATGATAATAATAATAATAATAATAATAATGATAAAATCAATAATAATAATAACAGTAATAATAAAGACCGCCTTAAAAAAGAATGGGGATAAAAGGCCAAACACAAAAGCCCCCAAAAATAGCAAAGGCGGGGGTGGTGGAGGGACTAAAAAAAAAATGATAATAACAAAATAATAAACATGATTACAACGCGCATAATAGCAATAAACTGAATAACCATAATCAACAGAAAAATAAACAAAAAATCGCGCACGCACACACATACACGCATAGCATGCGAGTCCATTGCATCTGCTTAGCACCTTGCCTAAGATAATGTTCCTCGTGGTCAGCTAGGCTTTAAACATGTATTGAACCTGTTTCTTTAAAGCACCGACTTCTGAACAAACTGATGTTGGCATTAAAGGTGGCAGCCTTGATACGACCTTTTTGGGTGGATAGGCCACAAGCTACAGGCATTGTCCTCAGCAAGAGATCATCAGATCATAAGCACTTTTTTTCTTCTTGCATTTGCAGAAATATTTATGCAGAAAAATTCTTGAGCATTCAGGTTCTGACCCTCAAATGGTACAGTGTAAAACTCTGTCACTGCCATCTGTCTGCCAGCATGTCTGTACCTGCCTTACCTATTGGGGCAACAGCACGGTGTCCTACTCGATGGGTCTGGGCACAAAGCAAGGCGTAGTTATGTCTCCTTGACCAAACCTTGTATAGAATCGAGGCAGGACGTGGGACTGCTGAGGCCCCTTGTGGGCCCTGGGGCATCTGTTGTTCCTCTTCCACACTGTCCTGGAGCATCTGTTGTCCCTCTTCCACACACTGTCCTGGGGCATCTGTTGTCCTCTTCCACACTGTCCTGGGGCATCTGTTGTCCCTCTTCCACACTGTCCTGGGGCATCTGTTGTCCCTCTTCCACCTTCTATCCTGGGGCATCTGTTGTCCCTCTTCCACACTGTCCTGGGGCATCTGTTGTCCCTCTTCCACCTTCTATCCTGGGGCATCTGTTGTCCCTCTTCCACACACTGTCCTGGGGCATCTGTTGTCCCTCTTCCACCTTCTATCCTGGGGCATCTGTTGTCCCTCTTCCACACACTGTCCTGGGGCATCTGTTGTCCCTCTTCCACACTGTCCTGGGCCATCTGTTGTCCCTCTTCCACACACTGTCCTGGGGCATCTGTTGTCCCTCCTCCACCTTCTGTCCTGGGGCGTTTGTTGTCCCTCTTCCACCTTCTGTCCTGGGGCGTTTGTTGTCCCTCTTCCACCTTCTGTCCTGGGGCATTTGTTGTCCCTCTTCCACCTTCTGTCCTGGGACATCTGTTGTCCCTCTTCCACCTTCTGTCCTGGGGCATTTTCATGTCCCTCTTCCACCTTCTGTCCTGGGCATTTGTTGTCCTCTTCCACACTCTGTCCTGGGGCATCTGTTGTCCCTCTTCCACCTTCTGTCCTGGGGCATTTGTTTTCCCTCTTCCACCTTCTGTCCTGGGGCATTTTCATGTCCCTCTTCCACCTTCTGTCCTGGGGCATTTGTTGTCCCTCTTCCACCTTCTGTCCTGGGGCATCTGTTGTCCCTCTTCCACCTTCTGTCCTGGGGCATTTGTTGTCCCTCTTCCACCTTCTGTCCTGGGCATTTTCATGTCCCTCTTCCACACTCTGTCCTGGGGCATTTTCATGTCCCTCTTCCACCTTCTGTCCTGGGGCATCTGTTGTCCCTCTTCCCTTCTGTCCTGGGGCATTTGTTGTCCCTCTTCCACCTTCTGTCCTGGGGCATCTGTTGTCCATCTTCCACCTTCTGTCCTGGGGTATTTGTTGTTTCTCTTCCACCTTCTGTCCCGGGGCATTTGTTGTCCCTCTTCCACCTTCTGTCTGGGCATCTGTTGTCCCTCTTCCACCTTCTGTCCTGGGGCATCTGTTGTCCCTTTTTTTTACCTTCTATCCTGGGCTGAACGAGTTGCAACACGGACGTCAGTCTGCTAGCAAAGCTCGACTTCTACGCTGTGACAGCCCTGACATGGCCCTTTGCGGTCGGCTGGGCTACAAGCAACATTACCTTACCGTACAAGAATAATTCTAATTAAGTCGACAGCAAATCCTTTTTAACAATGGCGTTCTAATATTAACGATGGAAAATGATCGCTTTTTTTTTCTGAATATGATATGTATCTGCTTTGATCCCAATTGACAATGCACTACTCTTCTAAGAAGAAAGAACGTGCATTCTTCATTCATAATATGGCAGTTTATTGTATTTCAGAGGTGCTTGCGTATTTGTGTTTTAAACTGGAATTGACTTTGAAGTTGCAGCCCCGATATGGCCTCATGGTTGCCAGGGCTCTGAACCAGAATTGAGCATGCTGCCCTTTCTGTGGGCCTATCTGCCAGACCGTAAACATGGTCATGTTCCCTCCTTTCCCATGAACAACTCCTGTAATGAATACTGAAAAACTGCTCAGGTGAGTTGGTGAAACGTTCCAAGGCACTGCTTGAAAGACTTAAGTGTGAAGGTATCTGGGGAGAGGTGTCTTCAGATTTTGCCTGGTGGACCAAGTTCCAGTCCACCCTGCATGCCTTGGAGATGACTGTCCATACTGATGGTGTCAAGTTTTGGACATGCTGTAACACCAAAAGCAAAAGCGTAAGAGATGCTTTCCACTATTAGTACTTTTTTGTTCTTTATTCAGTGACCTTGTTGTCTTTTGCACCACACTCTCTGACATCCATGGGCAGGAGTTGGGTGTACCGCAAGGGAGCATCCTTTCTCCTGCACTTTTCAGCATTAAAATCAATGACATTGTCAAATCGGTAAGCCAGGGTTCCGAGTCCTCTATATTCGTTGACGATTTTGCGCTGTACGCAGTTGGAGCTTCTTACGCCAGCGTACAGCTTCGACTCCAACTTTGTGTCAACAAGATCCAACAGTCGGCCGAGGAAAACGGGTTTACCTTCTCACGTGCCAAAACTCGGTCAATCCATTTTCACAATTTTCGTCAATTTTTTGCTGATCCTGAAATTCGTCTGGACAAGTCCACCATTCCAGCTGTAAAAGAAGCCAAATTCCTAGGAGTTATTTTTGACCAAAAACTCAACTTTCTCAGCCACATTAAAAATCTCAGAACTTCTTGCCAGAAAGCTCTGAATATTCTGCGGGTCGTAGCACACACTGACTGGGGCGCTGATAAGAAAACTTTGCTGCACCTCTACAGAGCCCTGGTCCGCTCCAAACTGGACTATGGTTGTGCTGTGTACGGCTCTGCAAGACCCTCTTATCTGAAACTCTTGGACCCTATTCACCATCAAGGGCTTCGTCTCTGTCTTGGAGCATTCCGCACCACCTCTGTGTACAGCCTGTACGCAGAGGCAGGTGAACCCTCACTGTCCAACCGCAGGCTGAAAATGTCTCTAAATTACTATATCAGACTGTTCTCAGAACCGCAGAATCCTGCCTATGACTGTGTCTTTGACCCCCAGTTTCAAAGCAAATTCGAAAACAACCCTAACTGTATTCCGCCGTTTGGTGTTCGTATGCAGCCTCACGTGCGCAATGCAGGTCTAGACCTAGGAGTTGTCTGATTTTTCCAAGTTCCCAGATCAGCCTCCATGGACCTTTTTCACACCAGAGATTCGTTTTGATCTTGCAGCTTTTTCGCAGAGAGTCTACCAGCTCTCTGGCATACAAGGCCTTGTATGCTGATCTCTGTTCAAAATTCCCATCTTGTCAGAAAATCTTCACTGACGGTTCCAAGTCTGAGGATGGAGTGGCCTGTGCAGCCTATTGCCCTGGTGCTCCTTCTCAGATACTGTTAAAACGTATACCTCCAGAGGCTTCTGTCTATTCTGCTGAACTTATTGCTCTGGTTCTGGCATTGAAGATAATTTCACAATCTAAGAAGAGGGACTTTCTGGTTCTGTCGGATTCGCTGTCAGCTTTGGAGGCCATAGCTGGCCGCAACCTTCAGCATCCAGAACTTTTACATTTCTTTGAACTTTTTAGCAAGTTGAAAGTGGATGGTTACAACATTATTCTAGCTTGGGTTCCTGGTCATGTTGGCATCGGAGGGAACGAAATGGTTGATCGTTTAGCCAAGAATGCCACAAGAGAGAAATTGTCCAACATATATATCCCTTGCTCAGATCTGAAACCCAAAATTAACGATTATGTGAGAGACCTCTGGCAGGAGGATTGGAATACACAGACGGATAACAAACTCTTTCAGATCCGTCCAAACCTTAAGGAGTTCCTCCCATCTACGCCTGGTGGTCGTAAAGAAGAAACAGTTCTGTGCCGGCTACACACCGGCCATTCGTATTTTACCCATTCGTACCTTTTAAAGAGTGAAGAAGCGCCATGGTGCATTCCATGTCATGTGCCTCTCACAATGAAACATATTCTTTTAGAGTGTTGGGACTTGCACGATGCGAGACACAAACATTTTACAGCCGAGTCCATGAAAATCCTGTTCAGAGATGCCCGCCTGACGTGATCTTCGAGTTTTTGAGAGAGATTAACATTTTTCATCTGATTTAAGATTTTACGGAAGAAAGATTTTTAACGAAGTTTCTGGTGCGTTTTAGAAGATGTCGTTTAAAGAGATGTATGAAAGGTTTTTTTTTCTTTTTTTTATATTTTTTAAATGACTTGTGAGTTGATTTTAACGTGATGACAGCCTGATGTGGCCCTTTGCGGTCGGCTGGGCTATAAGCAACATTATCTTATCTGTTGTCTTTTTGTTGACCGCTGTGCTTTATACATGACTTGGCCATAGCCAAATTCTGGCCCACACCATACAGAAACAAATGACTAATCGTCTTCTGACCTTCACTGTGCAGATTTTCAAAACTACTTTTGTCATGTGGCCTTTATTGTGCAGTTAGCATATTAAATTTTGAACTTTTATTTTAGCAAGGATCTTGCAGATGTATCTTTCGAGCTGGTTTATCAGCATTAACCTAAGCTTTTGTTTGCTTCTGAAACAGAGAGAAAAAGTTTAGAGCAATTTTGTTTTGGAAAATCTTTCATTTGTGGAATTTCTTCTTTCAACCATCTTGTGTTGAGAATTAATTCCTGGAAGCTCTGACCCCTTGCGATTGGCTGGACTCTAAAAAAAAAAATTCTTGCCAGCCTTAAGAGCTTTCCTATGGACAGTCGGTGGCGTCAGACTTTTTTCTTGTCGTGGCACATAGGATCTTGAGGTCCCATTGATGTCTTCTGTTGTAAATATTCTTGACTTGTGGTGATGAGAGGTTTTGATAAGGCTTTCAATGTGTATTTTAGTTCCCATTTTGTTCCTGCTAAACCTTCATTCATTAGACTATGACAAAGCCCCTCTAAGGTCACCCGTGATGGGTTGAGAGGAAACTAAGGCCCGATCTGTACACATGGTTTGGCTTCAGTCCGTGCATTTGTAAGTTTCTTTTAGACGAAGCCATTGATATTTGGTGTGGAGATACTGATCAGGGGCGGATCGAGGAGCCGTTGGACGATGGTGAAGGTTTGTGCTCTCCTGAATGCCTTGGAACTCTCTCTCTCTCTCTCTCTCTCTCTCTCTCTCTCTCTCTCTCTTGTGTAGCTGGTCATCTTGATATTGCTAGTTTGTGTGTGTGTGTGTGTGTGTGTTGTGTGTGTGTGTGTGTGTGTGCGCGCGATATGTATATGTATAACAGACAACGTGCTCGCGCGCGCGCGCGCGCGCGCGTGTGTGTGTGTAAACTCGTTGTCTATGTAAGTAAGTGTTTGGGGGAGAGAGAGAGAGAGAGAGAGAGGAGAGAGAGAGAGGAGAGAGTTTTATGAACAATCCAAGAGCTCGAAAAATCAACAATGCATTTTCATGACTGTATTTTCTTGTCACAAGGAATGTTTAATAGAGTGGAGGTGAGGCACGATTTGTTGCTTGTAGGATTAAACAACACACACACACACACACACACACACACACACACACACACACACACACACACACCAAGTTGTAAAGGGCAGCCAAGATGGAGAAAGTCATACAAAATATAGAGGAGGGAAGTCCACAGTATAGAAAAGGCGAAAATACGACATTCGTTTTCCATTGGTTTGTGAACACAGTCATACTAATTGCATCCATAATTCAACTTTGACAGTATTCACTTGATGACTGCTCATAGTGGGCTTAGTAGTTAGTAGCAGTACTAGTAGAAATGGTAGTAGCTTTTTTTTAACAGGTTTAGAAATCAAGCAACACATTTTCTTCACCAGTCATGGTGGTAGTTTACTAACGGGTTTGAAAACAAAGCAACATATTTTCCTCACTTTTATAATCATGTTTTACAGATTCTTTTTTTGTTTTGCTGAATAGACATATATTCTTTTGTTATAGTATTTAAAGACAAATGAAAGTTGTAACAAAGACAAATGAAAGTTGTAACAACCTTGTGAATTCTGATCAAGTCTATAGACTTTCTCTTCTTTTTTTTCAGGGGAAACAATCCCTTGTCGTGCAATTCGAGTGTGAACGAAAGGGTATGAATGGGTTTGCGAATTATGGGACGTTGTTCTCGACGATACTAAATATAGAATTAAAGGAGGGGGAGGGATGAGGATATCAACAACGCAAAAAATATTACTTTTTTTTAGAGAGAGAGAGAGAGAGAGAGAGGAGAGAGAGGAGAGAGGGGATACATGCCTAAATGAATAAATATGAATATGAATACATAGACAAAATGAATCAACGGAGAAAAATCCATTTTCCATTTGCTGAATGGTTGTTGAAAAAATAACACCAAAAATATGTCAACTGTTTTTAAAGTGTCCAGCACAATAATATACTTTAAAAAAAAAATCCTATGTTATGTTTCATGTCCTTCCCTTATGAACGCTACATCTCAACATGTGCCCGTCAGGCAGCTGCAAGCCCTGGTCAGAGGCACTGTCGTGAACGGTGGTGTTCGTCGTTGACAGCTGCTGCTGTTGCTGCAGCTAGAGGCGATTCTCCAGCATCTCAACTATCCTCCATCAGCGGTTCGTTGACGTTGGCATCGGCAGAAAATTTTCTGCAACACACAAACAAACAAACAAACAAAAAAACCCTCTGATATCAGTACTTGTACGCTTCTTTTCTGAAGCGATGTCGCTGATGGAGATTTTCCTTGGGGAAAAAAGACATGTCATGATACGTGCTTTTTCATGTCAAATAAGATCAAAGGTGTAAACGAAGTGAGAGCAACAATGTTTATAGACATGTAGACCTCCGGGGTCACATTAGCGCTGAAAAGCGTGTTCCGTCCAGTGCATTACACTTAAGAATGTCCAATATACAATAAGTAAAGAATCTCTAGGGGTGCAGGGGCTGAGGGATGGGAAGAAAAACCTGAAATGTCAGATAAACACAGTTTGTTTTTATTAGACATCACATAATTGGAAGTAATCGCAATTCTACTGAGACTAAGTAAGCTGGAAAATGTGTTTGGGTATTAATTTTGGTTTCGAAAGAATGCAAGAATCTTGCATTAAATTTTTAACCCCCCCCCCCCCAAAAAAAAAAAAAAAAAAAAAAAAAGACATGGAACTGGAATTTGCTTCTCTCGGAATTTTCTGAAAACACCTGGAACCGAAAACATTTTTGTGTGTGTGTGTGTGTGTGTGTGTTCATTCGCTGGAACGAAAAATAGCGAAAATTAAAAAAAAAATACTGGTGTTCCATACCAGACGTTTGGAAAAGATGTTTTAAAATATCAAAACATACACCCTTCAGCATCATTGAATGTCTTCAGAGCGCTCTAAACTAAGACACATTCTAAGGTATGTGTGGAAGTTTTTTTTCCACCTCTGAAAACAACGTGACGTGAATTTGCCACCAGAAACAACATGTATAAGCTTAAGATGTACCGTTTTAAAAAACAAATCGAGAAATATTTTCCCCTCCGTCAGCCCCCATGGGCCGGCCTTCTCGTGGCGGGGGTGTTTCTCGACTAACCTGAGCCCACCCCTTTTTCTTATCTTTCCTGTTTTTCTGCCTACTGTGTCTTTTACTATCTCTTTTTCCCCCATAAAGTCTCCCCACAGAAACTGCAGCCTCTGTTTCGTCTAGTTTCTGCCTACCTGGCTCTTTACTCTGTACTTTAATCTTTACTTACAAGCCTTCTTTGGAACACTTCTTCTTTTCTCTGCGGTCTTCTTCAGACCCACCGTGTTTGCCGTGCGGTGCGTCCTGTAAGTGGGGGGGAATGAGGTCCTGGTGATTGAGAGAACCTGCTGTTCTCAACACATCACTTTGGCTCGGACCTCCTCTAAGACGGGTGGCATACATTGGCCCGTGTATGTCAATCGGCTGCCTCTACGTGAGGTTGGGTCAAACTGGGTAGTTCTTGGCTGGCCTTGGAAACCTTGTAAGTGTTCACCGTCTGTCCCCGGCGGTGTGTCATGATCTTGGCGGAATAGGTTAGTTATGTTCTATCTGGTGTATATCTCTGCTGAAACCCGGATGGGGTCAAGAGTTGGATTTCCCCTTGACCCTGGCCCCTTGTTGGACCCCATGGTGGGTGGGTAGGCAGGGATGAACTTTAAAAACTCAAAACTATGGCTCACTCCCAACAAAAAAGGAAAAGAAATTATTCCTCAGGCTCGAACTTGGACTCGGACTCGGATAATGAAATAAGGACAGCAACTGGTTTTTGGCCTTGTTGGTTGGTGATGGAGGGTGTGGACGAAGCTCGCCCTCTCTGTGGGGTGAATGGATTGAGTCCTTTTGCTATTTCGAGAGGAGTAGAGGGACTCTCCGGCGTACCCAAATCCATGAAACGGCTACGAAACGGTTCCTTTTTGATAGAATGTGCAAAACAGAAGCATTCTGAGTTGCTTCTCAAGTCGACGACGTTGATTGACAGGCCAATCAGAGTGACACCTCACAAAACTTTGAATTCAAGCAAGGGCGTCATCAAGTGTCGTGATTTGAGAGGCGTTTCCGAGTTAGAAATAAAGACGGAACTGGCTTCCCAGGGTGTGACCCACGTTCACCGGGTTCTAGCACGAAAAGATCAAGACCGTGTGCCAACAGATACTTTTTTTCTAACTTTCTGTACAACAACTCTCCCTGTGTGTGTGAAGGTCGGATATTTGAGGGTTCCCGTCTCTATGTACATTCCTTCACCTTTGCGATGCTTTAAGTGCCAAAAGTACGGACACATTAAGGACAGGTGTACAGAACAGGAGGCGTGTGGCAAGTGCTCAAAACCAGTGCATGAAGGTCCGTATGATTGTCCGCCCTGTTGCATAAACTGTAAAGGCAACCATCCTGCTTTCTCGAAGGACTGTCCAGTCTGGCGCGTCGAGTCCGAGATCCAGAAGGTACGCACGGAGAATCGAATTTCGTTCTTTGAGGCAAGGAAACCTGTGCAGAATAGACAGCCCTCCCTCAGCAAGTCATATGCTGATGTCGCCAAGGGGAGCATGGTCAGTGTTGGTGTTCAGACTGAGACTGTTCAACCTCAGGCCGGCTGTCAGCATCAGGATCGGCAGACGCAACAGGAGCCTCGGCATGTACAGAAAGACAGTGGAAAAAGAAAGCAAAATTCAAACAGTGCCTTGGGTGGAGGCTCAATATCCACCTCTCCCGGACTCCTCGAGGGTCTGAGCCCCCTTCCTCCAATCCCAGACCCTCTGGGAAGGCTGCACAGGTAGCCTCTTTGTCTGGGGAACACTCCAGAAGTCGACCTGTGATGAAGCCTCCTCTTCCACCTCGTCCATCTGGGGGTGGAAATAAGTATCGTCCTTCGTCAGCCAAGAAGGTGGTATCTCCATCAACTTCTTCCAATCGCTTTTCTCCTTTGGAGATAGAAGGTGATGAGGACAATGAGATGGAGTAATTTTCTTTTCTTTTTTTTTTTTTATTGTCATGGCCCTTATTCAGTGGAATATAAGAGGCATTAATGCCCAATATGAGGAACTCCAGCGGTTGTGTTCTGACCTCAAACCTAGTGTTGTTGCGCTGCAGGAAACATTGTTGAGACCAGGAAAACATTTTTCATTGGCAGGCTTTAGTTCAGTAGGTTTTCTTGCTTTACCTACAGATACTGGCCATGGGGTCACTGGGGGCGTTTCCCTTCTTATTCACAGATCTTTGTTATTCAGCCAAGTTAACTTAAATACCCCATTACAAGCTGTTGCGGCCAGGATTACTTTCAATAAAACAATAACTCTCTGTTCAATTTACTGTCCTCCTTCTGGTACAATATCTAAGCAACAAGTCATTGATCTAATAGATCAGCTTCCACGTCCTTTTTTATTTTGGGAGACTTTAACGGGCACTCCCCCTTTGGGGTAGCTCACATTCCTCACCTCGGGGTCTCATGCTGGAAGAGATCTTTAACGAACTGGACCTGTGTTGTCTAAATGACAAATCACCAACATACATGCATTCTTCAAATGGTACTCTTTCGTGTTTGGATTTGTCAGTGTGTGATCCTTCATTGGTTCTAGACTATGATTGGTCAGTTCACGATGATCTGCACGGGAGCGACCATTTCCCTGTAATACTTTCTCCAGTTTTGAAGGAACCTGTTTCTTTTCCTCAGTATTTTAGCTTTAAAAGGGCTAATTGGGATTTCTTTCATTCAGCCATAACTGATAAGCTAGATGCTGAAATCGTCTTCCGATCAGAAGATCCAGCGGAGTCCTTCACTAATGTTTAAAGGTGGTTTTTTTTTTTTTTTTTTTTTTAATGACTTGAGTTGATTTTAACGTGGTGACAGCCCTGATGTGGCCCCTTGCGGTCGGCTGGGCTATAAGCAACATTATCTTATCTTATCTCACTAATGTTTTGTTATCATGTGCGAGAGATACCATCCCACTCACAAAACCAGGTCCACAATTACCTGGTACACCATGGTTCAACCAGGATTGTAAGAATGCTTGCAACATTCGCAAGAGGGCCCAACGTTCAGTCTTTCAGCATCCTGTGGCCCCGAATGTTCGATCTTATCAGAGGAAAAAAGCAAAGGCGAGGTTTGTTTGTAGAGGAAGTAGACGAGTGTCTTGGAGAAATTTCTGCTCTTCCCTCACATCAAACATATCCAAGAAAAAAATCTGGAGAGTTGTTAAAAAAATTCGGGGCAAGAACAGCTGCCCTTCAATCCACCATTTAAAACTTGATGATACACTCATCACTGACAAACAAGCTGTGGCTAACTTGCTAGCTTCCACCATAGAAACCAACTCTTCCTCTAGTCAAAAATCCACCGCGTTTTTCCCTCCGGGGGTTGCAACCTTGCCGTGGTCGGAGGGCTTGCGTGGTCCAGTGATCTTTTAGGCTTTGCTGACGGGGGCATCAGTACTCAGCTAGATGGTTAGTTGTTGTGAACGCTTCTAGGCCTGTATAGCCAAGTTGCTGACTGGCCAAGCATTACGTGGTAGGAATTGATGCCCCTGGTAGGGTCTCCCATGTCAGAAAGGTTAGGAGTGAGGGCCCAGACAAATAGTAACCCACCTTTTTCCTATTCTGTCTTCTGCCTTTCTTAACGGTTCTTTTCTTTCTTCGTCTCCCTTTCAAGTCTTCTTTTCCACACTCCTTTTCTCTCTGTGGTCTTCTTAAGATCCGCCGCGTTTGCCGTGCGGTGCGACCTGTGACGGAGGGGGATGAGATCCTGGTGATTGAGAGGGCCAACGCCCTCAACACATCACTTTGGCTCGGACCTCTCCTAGACAGGAGGTACACTCTGGCCCGCGTGTACTAATCGGCTCCCCCTTCTTGGGGCTGGGTCAAGACAGGCAGTTCTCCCGCTGGCCAAGTTAACCCCTGCAGTGCTCGGCTCTCTGTTCCCGGGAGTTGAGCATGATCAGGGGGGATAGGGGTAGTGGCGTTCTGTTTGTCGTATATCTCTCCTGAAGCCTGGAAGGGGTCAAGACAGTGATTTCTTGGCCCTGGCCCCTTAGTTGGACTCCAAGGTGGGTGGGTAAGGGAGAGACGAAATATAATTAAACTAAACATGGCTTCTTCAAAACTCATCCCCCCAAAAAAGAAGAGGAAGGCAGCAGCCCCTATTTCAGGGGATTTCGAATCGGACAGTGACTCAGATATAGAGATAAGAGAGAGGACAGGTTTTTGGGCTTCCTGGCTCATGATAGAAGGGACGGAGCAGGAAAAGCCCATTTCAGCTCTGAGTCCTTTTGCGATCCAGAAGGGCTTCCAAGGTCTAGCGGGTGACCCTCAGTCCGTGAAAAGGCTACGGAACGGATCATTCCTCGTCCAGTGCAGGTCAAAAAAACAATCGGAACAGCTGTTGAAGGCAAAAAAGCTCGTGGACAGAGAGATTCGGGTGACTCCCCATAAGCAATTGAATTCATCCAAGGGAGTTATTCGGTGCCCGGATTTGAAAGGTGTCTCGGAAGTGGAGATCAAGACAGAACTTGCATCCCAAGGTGTGACAGAGGTGCATAGGGTGACAGTCAAAAAAGGTGCAGAAAGAGTGCCCACCAACACCCTCTTTCTGACATTCTGCAACCCTGTGCTGCCTCAGGTCATTAAAGTAGGGTACCTAAATGTCCGTGTGCAATTGTATGTCCCATCCCCGTTGAGGTGTTTCAGATGTCAGAAATTTGGACATGTCAGAGATCGCTGTTCTGGGGAGGAGGTGTGTGGTATTTGTTGCAAGGCAACCCATGATGGGCCATGTAAAGACCCGGCTCATTGCGCAAACTGCGGTGGCGACCACCCCTCCTCTTCACGCAACTGCCCTGTCTGGATCCAGGAGTCCAACATTCAGAAAGTTAAAACAGAAAAGAAGATCTCATTTTTTGAGGCACGTAAGCAGGTTGTTGGCAGTCAGACACCAACAGCGTCTTCATATGCTTCAGCAATAAAGAAAGTAACGACCCGTTCAGTCTGCTGCCAGACTGATGAATTTATTTTCTCAAAGACATTACAAGGAAGACCGTTAAGCTCGGGTGGAAGCAAGTCCACCACCTCCCAACCCAAAGTGGGTGCCCCTGGTGGAGGCAAAAAATCCGCCACCCCTCAGACTGCCCAGCAGTCTACTCCATCTGCTGCTGGGCAGATGAAAAAGCCAGGCCTCCCGCCTCGAACTTCCTCGAGCAGTGCCCGTGCGGGCAAGGGAGTTCAACCAAGTGTGGAGATGGTGGAGATGAGGAAGAAACCTCCACCATCTCCAAAATCCAGACCTTCTTCACCTGTGGGCAAGTCTGCCAGCAGGTCTGAAGACCCAAACAGTCCAGTGAAACTAAGCAATAAATTTGCTCCACTGAACGCAGACGATGACGAGGAGATGACTTGATTTCTCTCCTGTTCATCCTCTGCACCATGGATAGTAGTAAACTAATCCATTGGAATATCCGTGGCCTAAATTCAAATTTTGAGGAGCTGCAGCTTCTGTGTCAAACAGTAAAACCTTCCGTCGTGGCTCTTCAAGAAACTAAAATTCAAAGCCAGAAGACCTTCACTCTTTCTGGCTTTAATATTCTTTCTAAACCTGCACAACCATCCACATTGGGACTGTCAGGCGGTGTTGCCCTTCTTTTACACAAAACTTTGCTGTTTAGTCCTGTCGCTCTGACTACCTCCCTTCAGGCTGTAGCTGCGAGAGTCACTCTCCACAAGACTGTTACAATCTGCTCACTGTATCTGCCACCTTCTGTCCCGGTTTGTCGTCAGGACCTTGTCAGTCTGATCGAGAACTTCCTCGACCTTTTTTGCTGTTGGGTGACTTTAATGGTCACAATCCTCTTTGGGGTAGTGTCAGTTCGTCATCCAGAGGTCTGCTTCTTGAGGATGTCCTTTCAGACTTTGATTTGTGTTGTCTGAACGATGGAGCTCCAACTTACCTCCACTCTTCCACAGGTTCACTTTCGTGTTTAGATTTGTCGATTTGTGACCCCTCGCTGGTCCTGGACTATGAGTGGTCTGTCCATGACGATCTGCACGGAAGTGACCATTTCCCTGTTCTTTTAAAACCCTTATTAACTGAAAACATCTGTGTCTCACAACATCTTAATTATAAGAAGGCCAACTGGAATCTTTTTGCCACCAATATTTTGAAAGAATTCCAGGACACTGATTTTCTTCAGAGTCCAGACCCAGCTGAATCTCTGACTAACACTGTGATAAAGTGTGCTAAAACCTGTATTCCAATGTCTTCCAATAAACTCCAAATGCCCAAAACACCCTGGTTTAATTTCAGACTGCCAACAAATTTCAAAAGTTCGCAAACGGGCTCAGCGTCGGGTATACCACCGACCTTCAGGTCCCAACGCTCGAGCCCATCAGAAACTCCGCGCCAAATCGAGACACACTTTCAAAATCAGTAAACGTCAGTCTTGGAGAAACTTCTGCTCCGGGCTGACATCAAAAACTTCAAAGAAAAAAGTCTGGAACATCATCAGAAAAATCAAAGGGAAAAACACCAACCCCTCCATTCATCACTTGAAACTTGCCGATGCTCTGGTCACTGACAAACAAGCTGTTGCCAATCTGTTGGCTTCCACCATCCAACAGAACTCCTCATCTTCAAATAAATCTGCAGCCTTTTTAAAAAACAAACAACTCAGAGAGAAATCTTTATACAATTTCACATCAGACAACTCTGAAGCCTACAATCTCCCTTTTTCAATCAATGAACTGAAAACAGCTTTACAAACCTGCACTGATTCTGCCCCTGGTCTGGATGATATTCATTATCAGGTTTTGAAACATTTTCCAGAAACTGTCTCCAGACCCTTCTTAAAGTATACAACCA
>CM065736.1:35000519-35025519 GCA_033310375.1 Conus canariensis
GTAATCTGATGGCAAAAAGTGAAAGTACGCAATCACGAAATATCACGTTTGAGGGCATGGAATAATTTTTTTTTTTTTTTTTTTTGCATTATAAATGCTATATGATGCTGAAAATTAAAGTAGCCATGCTTAGTATCAAGCAATTGTACTTGATTCTTCAATTTCCAGGCTATTCCAGGCCAAAGCGCGATTTTCCAGGACCTGGAAAATGGACATCAAATTTCCAGACTTTTCCAGACTTTTTAAGACCTACTTGAGTCCTGCTTGAATAAGAGCCAACCCAGGATACAGTCTAGGAGAGGAGGGGTTTGCAATACGGTGTGTGTGCGTATGTGTGTGTATGTCTGTGGGGGGTAACCATGGGTTAATCTGACAATAAATTGGTTTCGTCAGTCAGTGTGTGTTTGTGGTGGGGTGGGTGGTTACGGACCAGGTGATGCCGGATTACATTTCTATTTACTTTGGTTTTGTTAAGTCTTATGTTGATTTTTCCTCCCTTTCATTTTGAGAGAGAAATAAAAGCCACTGTCAGAATGGGTTCACTATGCAAATCATGACACAGAATAGGTTCAGTATGCAAGTCACAGCACAGAATGAGTTCAGTTTCAAGTCATGACACACAAATGGCTTCAGTATTCATATCAATTATCATTACACAGAATGGAATCAGTATTCAATAACAATACAGAATGGTTCAGTATTCAGGTGATAATACAGAATGGGTTCAGCATTCAAGTCATGACACAGAATGGGTTCAGTTTTCAAGTCATGACACAGAATGGTTCAAATATGTTTAGTATGCAAGTCATTACAGAATGGGTTTAGTATTTAAATCATGACATAGAAATGGGGTCAGTATTCAAGACATGACACAGAATGGGTTCACTATGCAAGTCATGACACAGAATGGGTTTCAGTAACGCAATTCATAGCACAGAATGGGTTCAGCATTCACGTCATGGCACAGAATGGGTTCAGTATTCACGTCATGACAGAATGAGTTCAGTTTCAAGTCATGCCACAGAAATGGGTTCAGTATTCATATCAATTATCATTACACAGAATGGGTTCAGTATTCAAGTAATAATACAGAATGGGTTCAGTATTCAAGTCATGACACAGAATGGGTTGAGTATTCAAATCATGACACAAAATAGGTTCAAATATGTTTAGTGTGCAAGTCATTACAGAATGGGTTTAGTACTTAAATCATGACACAGAAAAGGGTTCAATATTCAAGACATGACACAGAATGGATTCAGTATTCAAGTCATGACAGCCATTCATTGTACCAGTGGCTCTGGTAACAACAGCAATGCTACAAGTTGGAAGGATGTGTGTGTGACTCACATGGAAGGCCATGGCTGATATTAAGTGAATGGTCTGGGGTGGTACAAGAATCAATCTAAATCACTCTGTACTTGTAGAGAAGTCCCCCTCTCCATCCAGTCAGCCCCCTCCCATGGATGCCATAGTCCCCTGACAAGATGTCACTCAGACACACACCAGAAACGTGTGTGGCTTAAGTCACAGGAAAGACAGTACCACTACCAACCCAACACCACACAGACTCACTACAGGCCATGATACTGTTAACAGTTCTTTAAAGTGAGTAAAACTTCATCCCCATGTGATGCCAGAGGGGAATGCTAACCTCCCTGCCCTTGACATCCCGAGTTGTACTGAATGTTAGTGAATCAGACCCTGGAGAAAGGCCAGCAAACTTGCACAAGGTCTCAGGTGCAGTGTACTCAATGAAATTTTGAAGTGCATGACATGGCAGGAGAGAAACGTAGGGCCTGTTCATGGGCAGGTAAGTCACCTGCCTCCTTAGTCCTTAAATAACCAGCCTTGTCCGGCCATGACCATATAAGCAACAGACTGGCTGAACTCATCCTCTGTGAGCAGCTGTGTGACACAATGTCCTCCATAAATTACCAGCCTTGTCCGCCCATGAACAGATAACTGAGGGACTGTCTGAACTCCTTCTCTGTGTCGCAGCATGAACACAGATGTTCTAATACTGATCGCATGACAGACTGAGGACTGTGAACTCCTTCTCTGTGAGCAGCTGTATGACACAATGTTCTCCATAAATTGCCAGCCTTGTCGCCCATGACCAGGTAACTGAGGGACTGACTGAACTCCTTCTCTGTGAGCAGCTGTATGACACAATGTTCTCCATAAATTGCCAGCCTTGTCTGCCCATGACCAGGTAACTGAGGGACTGACTGAACTCCTTCTCTGTGAGCAGCTGTATGACACAATGTTCTCCATAAATTGCCAGCCTTGTCCTGCCCATGACCAGGTAACTGAGGGACTGACTGAACTCCTTCTCTGTGAGCAGCTGTGTGACACAATGTCCACCAGGTTACAAACTTTCATGGTGGAACAAGGTGCTTCCACCATAGCTGATCTGATCAAGTTGGCAGGTACACCACCTCCCATGAGACAAAATCTCACAAAATGAATGTGTGACAAACTCAACAGGGATCTGAACTCCTCACAGTCACAGCATCAAACCCAGAACCATGCACCAAGGGGAGAACCCAAAGTGTGAACTCGGCCCCTGTTGGCCCAAACAGTGCACAGCAGCACGGCTGCAGGCCCTGTACAATGAAGTCCCACAACATAGCAGCACTGCTGCAGGCCCTGTACAATGAAGTCCCACAACATAGCAGCACTGCTGCAGGCCCTGTACAATGAAGTCCCTCAACACAGCAGCACTGCTGCAGGCCCTGTACAATGAACAACACAGCAGCACGGCTGCAGGCCCTGTACAATGAACAACACAGCAGCACTGCTGCAGGCCCTGTACAATGAACCAACACAGCAGCACTGCTGCAGGCCCTGTACAATGAAGTCCCCAACACAGCAGCACTGCTGCAGGCCCTGTACAATAAGTCCCACAACACAGCAGCACTGCTGCAGCCCTGTACAATAAGTCCCACAACACAGCAGCACTGCTGCAGGCCCTGTACAATGAAGTCCCACAACACAGCAGCACTGCTGCAGCCCTGTACAATCAAGTCCCACAACACAGCAGCACTGCTGCAGGCCCTGTACAATAAGTCCCACAACACAGCAGCACTGCTGCAGGCCCTGTACAATGAACCACAACAAGCACACTGCTGCAGGCCCTGTACAATGAATCCCACAACACAGCAGCATGCTGCAGGCCCTGTACAATGAAGTCCCACAACACAGCAGCACTGCTGCAGGCCCTGTACAATGAAGTCCCACAACACAGCAGCATGGCTGCAGGCCCTGTACAATGAAGTCCCACAACACAGCAGCATGGCTGCAGGCCCTGTACAATGAAGTCCCACAACACAGCAGCATGGCTGCAGGCCCTGTACAATGAAGTCCCACAACACAGCAGCATGGCTGCAGGCCCTGTACAATGAAGTCCCACAACACAGCAGCATGCTGCAGGCCCTGTACAATGAAGACCCTCAACACAGCAGCACTGCTGCAGGCCCTGTACAATCAAGTCCCTCAACACAGCAGCACTGCTTCAGCTGCAGGCCCTGTACAATGAACAACACAGCAGCACTGCTGCAGGCCCTGCACAATGAAGTCCCACAACACAGCAGCACTGCTGCAGGCCCTGTACAATGAACAACACAGCAGCACTGCTGCACGCCCTGTACAATGAACAACACAGCAGCACTGCTGCAGGCCCTGTACAATGAACAACACAGCAGCACTGCTGCAAGCCCTGTACAATGAAGTCCCACAACACAGCAGCATGGCTGCAGGCCCTGTACAATGAACAACACAGCAGCACTGCTGCAGGCCCTGTACAATGAGTAACCACAGCAGCACTATTGCAGGCCTTGTACAATGAAGTCATTCAACACAGCAGCATGGCTGCAGGCCCTGTACAATGAACAACACAGCAGCACTGCTGCACGCCCTGTACAATGAATAACACAGCAGCACTGCTGCATGCCCTGTACAATGAACAACATAGCAGCACTGCTGCAGGCCCTGTACAATGAACAACACAGCAGCACTGCTGCACGCCCTGTACAACGAATAACACAGCAGCACTGCTGCAGGCCCTGTACAATGAACAACACAGCAGCATGGCTGCAGGCCCTGTACAATGAACAACACAGCAGCACTGCTGCAGGCCCTGTACAATGAACAACACAGCAGCACTGCTGCAGGCCCTGCACAATGAAGTCCCACAACATAGCAGCACTGCTGCAGGCCCTGTACAATGAGCAACACAGCAGCATGGCTGCAGGCCTTGTACAATGAAGTCCCACAACACAGCAGCATGCCTGCAGGCCCTGTACAATGAAGTCCCTCAACACAGCAGCACTGCTGCAGGTCCTGTACAATGAACAACACAGCAGCACTGCTGCAGGCCCTGTACAATGAAGTCCCACAACACAGCAGCACTGCTGCTGGCCCTGTACAATGAAGTCCCACCACAGAGCAGAAAGTTGCCCCGACCAAACCACCAGACAACTGCAAAGTGTCAAGCAGGGTCAAACTCTAAAGGCTGCAACACACATGTAACACAGTGACCTACTGACCATGGACAATAGTGTGGCGGCCATTCAAATTTGAATCACTGCCACGATAATGAAATTATCTTTCTATAGAAACAGATTAAACACATTTTTAGCAGTAAAGGGCAACTTTTACAAAATGAACTTGCCAAACCAGTTCGTAATACTACCATTTTAAATGTGGCTTGGGGCACATCTACTGATGTGCAAGATGTGCAGTTTCCCCTTCCGATTCTAAGTAAAGATAATTCAAACAAGACTATTAAAAAAACACAACTTGGCTGACTGCCGCCAAATGCATGTGCAAGCTGTGGTCTGACGATGGAAACAGCTTGAATATGATTAATTATCTTTGATTTCATTGTTAGAACATTGAACTAAATGCTCTATATGACGAACCTAGTGATGATACTACAACAGCCTCAAGGAGGCAAAAAATAGGGGGTTTGGTCACACTTAGGGCACCCACCACCCCCTTCCCTCCCCGCCCTATTCACTGTGCTGACAACTGCGTTTAGCCCCTTCCTCTCACAATCGCATGCTTGTGCGCATGTGCACACTGCAGAAAAAGGGAGGAAGGGACAGACAGACAGACAGAGAGCAAGTCCCTATCAGACCCACTGCCTAAACAGATGGAACGTCTTTAGACTGGCACAGAGCGAGAGAAGTAATGCCTTAGAACTTGACAGCCCAGCAGTGCAGCTTCTCAACATTATTACCCTTACTGGCATGTAGCAAAAACCCACATACCTGCCTTTGAGACCAAACCGAGGATTCTGACACAACAAAGACCTGCTCGTGTACTCCAAACTGAACAAAATCTCCACACTTAAGTCACCAGGTACTTTTCCTGGATCAAACCTCAACTGCAAAATTTCCCCTCTCATCAAACCGGACACAATCCTATGTAGTTCCAAAAGCTCATTCAAAATGAAATGCGTGAACTCTTGTCAGAGCCACAACACTGTGTATGCTATATCCACTGAGAACTGTGTGGAAAGATTATGTGGGTGAGACATCCCACACACTTAAAGACGCCCATCTCTGAACACTGATATCGCCATCATAGGCCCAAACCAATCGCTCTGCACTTCAAGCATCCCCAACACAACAGCAACCAGGTCAAAGTCCTGGCACCTTTGCAATCATCGAGTGACAACTTTGAGCACTCTATACAGGAATCCCATCTCATTGCCAGACCTGGAATCCTCTACCCACTTGGCATCAATATCAAAAAGTAGCATGTGCCTGTCAACCTCCACAACACCAGCCCACAGTACTCCCCCCAGATTCATTACCATACTAATTATTTACCTTATAATGTAAGTTACAGCTAGCTTCCTTTCTCCTCTCTTTTCAATCTCTCCACTTACTGCATCAGCCTATTCTTCACTCACATATTTATCCACTCTCTCTTCTTACTCTAATTTCTTTCATTTCAGTTTACATAGACTACCTCTTATACATACATTTGCCCCTCCCATTTTTGTCAGTTATACTTCCTTTCTTCCCCTGTTCTGACAGTACTGTTAGCTTTCTACTCATTGATCATTTCTATTCCTTTCCACTGACTTCTACTATTATTACTAATACTACTATTGTCCATTACTTATATCATTATCACTGTCATCACTATTATTACTATCATCACCATCCTCTCCCAATTCACATAGCACTATTAGCTTTTTACTCATTGATCATTTCTATCCCCTTCCAACTACTACTATCATTATTACTAATATAACTTTTATCATTATTACTATCATTATTATTTTCATCGTTATCATTATTATCATTGCTCTCATCAACATCTTCCTCCTCCTCCTCCACATCATTACTGTTGTCATTGTTGTGGTTGCTATTATCACGTTGTCACCATCAAAAGGATTACAATTTCTATTATCCTGTTATCACTAAATCTCTCATTAATATTAGAAGTGTTAGTGGTAGCAATAATACTATTAAACTTTTTTCATCTTGTACAGAAATTTCCCTTCTTTCTCTCTCTCTTCATCCAGTATAAGTATTTGGTGTCAGTGAAACAAGATTACACTCCTGCATCGCAGATAATCTTATAAGCATCCCTGACTACAGAACAGAAAGACACGACAGTGATCAACCCCAATGTACTGGCCTAGCTGTAAACATTCATCAGTCAATTGCCAATATTACCTGATGCAGAACTGATCTTGAAACTAATACTGTTGAATGTATCTGGATTGAAATAAAAAGATTCAAAATCACAGCCATTAATTATTGGAAATTTACATAGAAACCTGTCTTCCACATAAGAATGGTACGGCAACTTTGTACAAATGATGGATCGGATCTGTCACAAAAATTCAAATATTCTATTGTTAGGAGATTTTAATACTGATATGTTAAAACAACAACCAGCTTAGACAAGCACTTTCACCTTATGCACTTCATCAATTAGTACAAACCCCAACAAGAATAACCTGAACAACTGCGACTCTTATTGATCATATATACACAATAACAAATCTGCAATATCAGACGTGTCAGTGGTACATTCTGGTATTAGTGGTCATTGTGCAGTCTTCTGCACATGGCTCTTCAGGCTTCCAAAGCCACCAACCAAAGGTCACATGACCATCAGTACCGCTCCTTCAAAAAGTTTTTAAAGAAACAGCATATCTCTACGACTTAAGCATTTCCCCATTTCACTTTACTTACAATTACTCTGACGTCACTGATGCACTATCATTCTGGTATCAAACTTTCCTCACCATCATAAATAAACATGCACAGTTACATAAAAAAAAAAGTAAGGCATCTGCAGATGAACCTATGGTTAACACCAGAAATGCTGCAAGAAAGATTCTACGTGACCAACACAAGGCAGCAAATTCATTTGACGAATACAAAGAGCAGATAAACTTTTTTTCAAATGAAGTTGAAAAAGCCAAAAGAGAGTACTTCAGTCAAATGATTACGGTGCAAAAACCACAGCGCCCCTCTGGAAGGCAATAAACACTTTTGTAAACAAACTGCGTACAGATTCACAAAATTCAACTACAAACATCACTCCACACAAATTTAACGCACACTTTCTGTCGTTATCAGATATCCTTCCTCAAGCTTCACAGATCAGAAGGGTATCTAATAAATATACATGTCCGACTTCCCTAATATCATTTTGCAAACAAAGACTTGGATCCAGCAACTCACCTAAGATTCCCCCTTTTACTGTAGTGTACATGAAGAAGGAATGCACAGAGCGCAGTTAAAGAATAAGAAACCCATGGGTCCAGATAACATACCCGTTTTTCTTCTCAAACTCGCTCTACCATACATTGTTGAGTCTCTTACGTACATTTTTTAATCTATCGACACTAATGTCTTCCCTCAAGCGTTCAAAAATGCCAGAGTGATCCCCCTTCCAAAAATCAAACGATTCGTCGGATCCAAATAATTTCAGATATATATCCTTACTATCAGTTCTATCCAAACCCCTCAAAAAAAACATGCACACATATCTCAGTTCATGGAGGAAAACAAACTATTTCACCCACTCCAATTTGGATTCCGATGTAATCGCTCCTGCCACACAGCATTATCACGAATGTGTGATTCATGGGTTTCAAATTTGAACCAATCACAAATGACAGGGGTTGTCTTTCTTGACTTCAAAAAGACATTTAATCTTTTTGATCATTCCATTCTTTTAAAGAAACTCTATCTGCTTACCATTCCTCTCACCAGTCTCATTATTCCAATCATACTTGAACAATAGGACTCAGTATGTGGTGCTTAATGGCAAAA
This sequence comes from Conus canariensis, assembly GCA_033310375.1. NCBI lineage: Eukaryota > Metazoa > Mollusca > Gastropoda > Neogastropoda > Conidae > Conus > Conus canariensis. Next base: position 35,008,832 of record CM065736.1, read on the forward strand.
CCTCTGCTTCAGACTTTGTCAGCATGATGGTGAGACAAAATTGTCAACCACACCCATCTGTACTAAACCCACTCCTCCCGCATAAAACCCTCCTTCTACTCCCCCCCCCCCCCCCCCCCCCCTTTCGCTCTCCCTTTGTCTCACAAACAGCAATCAAGATTTCAAATCTATATCAACTCTCAGTCTCTCCCCCTCACCCCTCTCCTTAGCCCCTCCACCTCACTCACCCTTCCCGCCATCTGTTAGGTTGGTGTTGAAAAAAGCCACCCACACCATTCTCCCCTCTCCAGACTCTCAGTTACTTAACTATAGACCAGGTTATGTTTGTTTTTGAACCTGGGTTCCTACCTATCCTGGGCATGCCTGGTAGTGAACACACACTGCAGCCCAGCACTTGATCAGCAGGTCTACAGAGAAGTGGATCAGTCACCAGCATCTAGAGAGATCATCTATCCTCTCCGAAATCAGATAAGTTCTGATATTCCATGTGGACTCCAGCTCAACTCATGCAGAACTTTCCCTCTCTTAATGATGAGACAGTGGGAACAAACAACAACAAAAAAAACCAACAAAACAGCCTGACTAAATTTGTGAAACTGATTTGAATATTTCACCCTTGTATGGACAAATACAGCTGATGTGCGAAAGTGCACTTGAATTTTGTGTCAGTCCCTTGTTGTGCCTTCAGTATTGAATGTTTGAACTTATCCCTAATTCTGTCTCTCGGAGCTACAAGTACTTTTAAGTGTACAAGCCTACGGAAAATTCTTCCTGAGCTACTCTTGAGTAGTCTTAACAGTCCTGAGCGAAACATAAATTTCTTTCGATGACTAGTACAGGAAAGTTGCTCCTTCCATAATTAGCACGTGAGAGGATGGAGGTGAAATTTCAATATAACTCTAACAGAGAAAATATTCAAAATCCTTCCCCTAGAGCGCACATTTGACCCATTTCCAACTCTTGTCACACATGGAGTCCAACAAGGCTCTGTACTAGGCCACCTCCTATTCTGCATCCTCATCAATGATTTACCATTGTCCACATCAGATGAAAAAGTCACAACAGATTTATTTGCTGATGACTCGTCACTCCAAACAAATGGTAGCGATCTACAGACAATAGAAACATGTTTCCAGGAAAGCCTAAATGACATGCCAGACTGGTGTCATTCAAACTCAATGGTCATACACCCATGATAGCTACCCGACAAAAACACCAACTGACTCCTCTTTGCCTAAAACTTCAGTTGAATGGCACTCCTGTTGAACAGGTAGATAAGCATCATGTTTTAGGGGCAACAATAGACAAAGAATTGAAATGGCAATCTCATCTCAATAATGTATGCAAGGTAGTCTCAAAAAAACTTTTCCTGTTATCTCAATTAAAGCACTATGTCAACAGTACTGTGCTTAAACTTTTCTTCAATGCACACATAATGTCACATATCAATTACGCTTCAACAGTGTGAGACAGGAGTAGTGATGGCTACAAAAGAATGCTGAATTCTCTCCATAGACCTGCAGCACAGCTACTCCATCCAACCGTACCTCTATCTACAGATGAAAAACTATAAATGCTGAACATACTTCCTCTGAGTAAGCAACTGGAATTCAGCATGGCATCATTTATACTTACAATCTCGACAGAATCTATGCCATGTTACATGATATATCATTGCTCTTTTTAACGAGATTGAACAGCTCTTCTGGCTTGAAGAAATTCCTTTTCCCCTACCCATGCACTGACCAATACAAAACAAGCCTAGCTTACTCTGGACCATAAATCTGGAACTCACCCCCACCTAGTCTACAAAATATGAATACGTTAAAACTTTTAAGAAACATTTACACAAACATTTTATGTCTCAATTATTTGATTACTCAATTAAAATCATTAGCGTCCATTCGCAAAGTCTTCTGTAGTGTAAACCATACTTTGAATACACTGTCTAAACATATAACCTACTTCATTAAATCGCTCATTCCCACTCCCACTCTGTCTACCATCCCTCTTATCTTCCCCTTACCTATCATTCTTTCCACCCTCCCTCCTGTCCACCATGTCATTATTATGTTTATGAATAGTCCGCTCATCATTGTAGAATTGTAGATATTGTTGCTATGTTGAATTGTCAGTAAGCATGACAAGGACAGATTGTATGACTAGGCTTTGGCCTAAAATCTTCATCCTTGCATATCACAGGTCAGTCAGTCAGTCTGTGTGTGTGTGTGTGTGTGTGTGTGTGTGTGTGTGTGTGTGTGTGTGTGTGTGTGTGTGTATGTGTAATTTCCCTCCCCCCTGCTTTCTTATTTTTCTCTCTTTTTTTTTTTTTTGTCTGCCTGTTTTGACGGTACTATCTGCCTGTTACTCATAGATCATTTCTTTTTTTTTTCATTTACTATTATCATCACTAATATTACTACTATCATTATGACTATCATTATCATCACCATCATTACTAATATTACTACTATCATTATGACTATCATTATCATCACCATCATTACTAATATTACTACTATCATTATGACTATCATTATCATCACCATCATCACTAATATTACTACTATCATTATACTCATTATCATCACATCATACTAATATTACTACAATCATTATCACATCATTATCATCACATCATACTAATATTACTACAATCATTATACATCAACATAATCATTATCAATCACCATCATTACTAAATATTACTACAATCATTATCACACTATCATTATCATCACCATCATTACTAATATTACTACAATCATTATCACTATCATTATCATCACCATCATTACTAATATTACTACAATCATTATCACTATCATTATCATCACCATCATTACTAATTACTACTATCATTATACATCATTATCATCACCATATTACTAATATTACTACAATCATTATCACATCATTATCTTCATTCATCATACTAATATTCACTTAATCATTATACTATCGATTATCATTACCATCATTACAACCTCCTTTTCTCATGTTCTATATTCATTCTTTTCTTCATTGACATCTCATCCTTACCACCCACTGTAGTCATTACTAATACAACTTTTATCATTATCTTCATTATTACTATCATCATCATACCATCTCATTATCATTTTGTCATTGCTGTTCCTAATAACATTACAATCTCATATCATTATGATTAATTACTATTGGTCTATTACACTAATCTTATCATTATTATTAGATATTAAATTACTATTGTCCTATCGCTAATCCTATCAGTATCACTATCATTAGTGGTACTGTAGTAGTAATAGTAGTAGCAGTACCATTAAACTTTTTTTTTCATTATTATCCTTATTAGCATCATTAGTATTAACATTATTATTATCATCATCACTATGATGATTACTATCATTTTTATTAATATTTCTAGTATCAATACTTTTACTTATACTACTACTATTATTATTGATGATATTATCATCATAACTGTTATAACTATTATTATTACCATCATTATTATCATCATCATGCATCAATACATTCCTTAGATTCTAACCTACTATCTTTCCATTTCCTACATATATTGCTGCGTCATTAATCTATGATGATGATGATAACGATTATTATCATAGCCATCACTATATTTCTCAGATTCTAGCTTTTTCCTCCTCTTTTCTTCTTCCCTCCTCCCCCTCCACCTCCCCCTCCTTCTTCATCTCTTTTCCTATTATTAATATCATTATCATCATTATCACTATCATCATTGTTATCATCATCACTGCTATATAACTACATTATTTAACTATCCTCTAACCCCTCCCCTTTCCCCCCTTCTGTCAGTATAGTCACGATTATTACTATCAATAACATCACCACTTTTGTTATTATGACTATATGACTATACTACCATCATTCTTAATATTATAAAAGTAGTGGTAGTATTATTCTCTTTATTTCTTTATCATTGCTATTAATTAAAGTATTATTATCATTCTAACCCATACTGTCTCCCCTCCCAGCAGTCACATTTCCATTCCAGATCTATTTCGCACCTAATTGGAGAGATAAGTGACTGTTCTTGCTTTTTCATTGTCTTGAATGTGGTGTGGCATTCCTGAAGAAGGCCAAAGAGATTCAAATGCGTAGCGTTTGTTTTGTAGTTTGTTCACTGTTGTGTCGGGCAGCACCGAAAGTTTTCTGGTGGTTGTATTGCTTGTGCATGCACGCTGTGTTGATGTGAGTGCGTGCATACATGCATGCGTGTGTCTGTGAACGTGGGTGTGTGGTCATGCGTGAGTATGCGTGCGCGCACGCTCCCACATGTGCACACGAGCATGTGCGTGTGTGTTGTTGGTTATGTAAAGCGCTTAGAGCCCTAATATTTAGAAACAGACGCTATATAAATTGACATTATTATTATTATTTGGAAATGACTACCCTGGTAACCCTGATGTCCTTGATTTCCACACAATGCTAAGTTTCATGTGATTTCAGTGTCCTGTCTTACACAGAGGGGAAGAAAGGGGTCTGGAAGAGGGAAGAGTGAGAGGATGCTGCAGAAGGGGTGTGCAGATAGGGGTGGAGGTAGGGGGAGGGTGCTGACTGAGGCCATCCTTTGTGATGGAAAACACAAGCTGAAAACTCCACTGCTGAACCACTATAAATTCAGTCTTTGGTTGTTGTTTTGTTGCAGTCTGTACACATTACAATAAGGATACATGTTTCTGGCCTGAGCAGGATCCTCCAACTTTTTATTTTTTCCTGTACTCCATTACTAACTCCTTTTACCCTACCAACCTCTATCACCTTTGGTCCACTACACGTATATATCACTGGTTTTTGGAGTAGTGATATATCATTGTAAGAGCTAGTTTAGAGGGTCTTCTTTTGTTCAGTTTTGTTGTGTTTTGAATGGAAGAATTACAGTTGTTCTTTTAAATTAGCATGACATTACCGTGTGCTGATTCCGACTGCTTAAACTGTGTCCAATATCTGGTGTTATGCTGGCTAAACAGGATGTCCAACTTTTTTTAACCATTGCTCTATGCTGCTTTTCTTAACTGTTTTTTTTAGCCTGCCTTGACACCACCACCACCACCACCACCCCCGTCACTCTATCCCTTTCCTTTCCTCCCTCCAGTCACAACCTTGCCATTCCCTTTTCACATGCACGCACGCACCACACACCACACGCACACACACACACACACATACAATCCTTTTGATTGTGATCCAGCTCACTCTTTACCACCATCCCCCCATTCCACCCTCTTTTCCTCCCTTTCTCCCCCCCCCCCCCACCCCCCTGTCATTCTCTGTCCTCACTTCCCCACTCCTCTTTCATAAACTGTCATCCTCAAGCTGACTGCTGGTCACATGAATGGTCATTTTGCCTTTTCAGCATCTTAAAGAAGAGACAGACACATCCAATAAAAACTGTTTTGTGTTTAACTGGTATCATTTTAAATGTACCTTTGTAGAAGGAATATGTCAAGAGAACAGACAGACATATCCAGTAAGAACTGTTTGGAGTTAACACTAATAAGTAATATCATTTTGAATGTACCTTTATTGATGGAATATGTCATTCTCATGTTGATAACTTTCCAACTAAACTAGCCGAGGTACATTTTCTGTGATGCTAAAACATCATTTTAAGTTCTGAAGTGTACCTTCACCTAAGCAGCGAAAGATAAAAAGTGATCTGTTTAGTCCATATAACTTAAACTGGGCCTAGATTTTTTTTTCTAAGTGTTTGCTGAGTTCCACAAGAGCTGATAAGTTCTTTTTTTCACCCCCAAAATCATAAGTGCTGAAATGGGGTATAAGTGGGTTGCATGAGCCACTGTTGCTCAACCTGCTGTCACCTGTCATCAGTTCTGTGACCCTTATGTTGGTGGACACCTGACCCCGTTTTGCACTGGTACCTAGTGCATTGCAACTTTTCTCTTTTCTTCTTTTGGAGGGGGGGTAACTCTGAGTAACAAACAAACAAAAAAAGCTTTCTTGTCATATGTCAGATTTTGATATTTTTTGCACAATTTGATTGCATTTTTTTTTTCTTTTTGCTTTCTGGTGTGGCGTTTATTCTTTGATCTGGTAACAAAAAATGTTTGGACACATTCCTACCAAACATGTTTAGAGTACAAGCCTGAATACAATGACCACCCCAATCCAGTTTTCCACACTTCCTCAGCCTCAGCCATTACCCCGGCCTGCAGTTGTTACTCGGCATAGCAAAAACAAACACGAGGGAGAACGTGTCAGGTAAAACTTTTCCCGAGTTTGAAAATCAAAAAATAACTAAATGGAAAATTGGACGTGGCACATCCTCACACATTTCAATATAACACGAAACCTCCTCTCTTTCCTGTTATGGGCTGGAGTTGGGCTAAGTTGTTTTGATACAACGCACCAAATCCTGATCCTGATCCTGATCCTGGAATGAGCGACAAACAATCGCGAGTCCTCAGCGAAAAAAAGGAGGGGATGTGATCTCTGCATCTAGCCTAGTCGCTGAAAAGCCACTAAAATTTGCCAGACGTTTATGTCACTGATCAAGGAAAGTTACCTCTGGAAGGAGTTGCAGCAGTTCAAACACACAATGAATGCAGCGTCTATGGTGAAACACAGAATAACATTTGCCCTCACTTCACATTGAGGCCATTTTCGAACGGCACGTAGGCCTACACTTGAAAGTCAGTCAGCATTGCTTCCCCTGTTTTCATGGCGTTTTGTAGGCCTAGAGATGGTGACCGTTAAAATTTGGTAGTTCGTCAGTTCATTGAGGCAGTGGGCCTTCCAATCAGGAGGGATTTCAGAATTCGTTTATACACTGACGGAGACTTACGCATTTCTTAATTTACTCGTTTACTTTTATCAGTTTTAACATAAAGACTTAACAAATTTTAAATGTAATTATTAGCCAACCCAAAGAAAACGGAGACAAATCGCAAGACAAAAAAGGAAGGATTTGTCTTGTGATTCTGTGTCCACGTTTTCTTGGCGGTTCGCTATTAATAACATTTAAGATTTGTTTAGATTTCTTCCTGCAGTCGCCTCACTTTGCAACTAGATCTAATAAAGACTTACGCTTACATTATTTTTTTCAAATCGGTGCGCAGATCTAATGACTACGGAAATGTGGTATGGGCCCAAATCTAAGAAAGCATATAAACTTAACAGAAAATGTTAACAAATGCTTTACCGAGCAAAATTTAGTACACTGACATCCAAGGAGAGATTGAATTTCCATCAACTTCCAAGCCTATGCATCAGAAGCTAGTAGGCCTACTTCATATGTCTGAGGCCTGAATGGCCATGATGGTAACAACGCCACACGAAATCTTTTCACTTTCAACAACAGTGTACACACAAGGGACACCCACTGAAACTGGCAACATTTTTCTCTCATTTCATTTCTGCATCTTTTTACTAACAGAGTTAAAACTGTGTCACAAACCTGCCAACTCACACTGCCACCATGAAAACGCTTAACAGTTTCAATAACGCATTATACACTAGGATTTTAGTCGCTTCCAGACCAACTTCCCTACAGGAAACTACCTATCACACAAGCAACACCGCACTCATGTTAAAAAATTGTAAGTTCATTATTTCTGTCTGAATATTCAGGCAAACGGCTGATAAAGCCTGTAAGATAAATCATTGATTTGATTTATGATAAAAATGTCAGTGCCGTTGGTGTCACAGTCAAGGTCACAAGGAAGTAGCTCTTATTTTCATTATTTTATGCTAAATTATACCAGTACAGGGCCCAGATAGGGTGACCACTTTCCGGACCAGCAGTGCAAATATTGGTACATTTGAATACATGACCAATAATTACATTTCCAAAACCCCACACCATTACCCTTTCTCCTCCATAATACCACGTTCCCCACCCTCCCTTAACCTTCGCCCATATATGAAACGTAATGCTGGTATAACAGTTATTTGTCACCGCAGATTTAGAAGCCATTAAAACCTAACTTAATTTTTCACTGAAGAGACCAAAGCTAAGTGACAAACTCGTTCATTTTCGTTGTCCTATTTGTTTGTGTCTTGCCTGAAGAAGACCTACGAGGTCGAAACGCGTCGTGTTTTGTCTTGTGACTCTTTTGTCCACGTTTCTCTTGGCGGTTCGCTAACATATATGTAAGATTCGTTTTTCACATACATCTTTAGCTTTAGATCTAGTCTTTTATGTGCAGATTGTAGAATACCATTAGTTTATTCTTCTATGAAGATTATGGTGATCATGGAAAAGTAAAAGAGGGAGAAGAGGCTTTCATTTCTGCGTATGCATATTTTTTTTTCCCCAGCAGCATGGTATTTCATTGCCCTCTAAATACGGGTCTCTTCACCCGCCGCCTCCCTCAATACAAGAAGCGTGCATGTGTGTGTGTGCGTGTGTTGTGTGGTTGCGCCGTCCACTGACCATTATTATCATTATTAATAGGCCTACTATATCTATCATTATGACTATCAAGGTCAGTCTAGTGGCAGACACGATCGAAGATGGTCAGAAATGCTCAATTCTAATCATCAACGCAGGGGTTGCAGAACTGATGAAGGGGGACATATGTGTTTGTGGTGGAGAATGGGGTGGGGTGGGTGGGGGGTTGCAGCGCGCTGGATGCACGAGCATCCTTCTCCGATTTAAAGACGAACATGATTCCATACTGGAACTGAATCTGCATTGAACAATCACCGAATTGCACTCTGAGATTAGAGCTTTTAAAAACAAATATATGGGGGTCATCAGTTTACACTTTAAACGTCCAAGAGAATCACCCGCCTTTACAAAGTAATCAGCTCATTTTAACTAAACATCAAGGTTGTTGTTTTTTTTCCTACTTCTTCTTCTTCTTTCTTTTGGTGTCCACAATCATCATGTTGATTATCCTCTGACACTTTTGTGTGTATGACCATTTTTTATCCCGCCATTTGGCAGCCATACTCCATCTTCGGGAAAGTGCATGCCATGTGTAACGTGTCATCCATACCAACAGCCAAACTGGCCTTTTCTTCCGAAAGTTGGTGATGGGATTTTACGTGTGTGCAAGATGTTGTGTGTGTGTTTACACACAGAACTCAGTTTATAGTCTCATTCGAAGGACTGTGGTGTGTGTGTGTGGTGTGGGGGGGGGGGGGGGGGGGGGGATGGAGTCAGAACCAATATTAACCCCGAGGGAAAAATCCCCCTGTACCGAAACGGCCCGGCGGAGATGCGAACCCGCAACCCCAAGATTACGAGTCCGATGCTCTACCAACTGAACTATTCCGGAGAGGGGCATGGAATGGAATCTTTTCACGGCAATCAGCCTTAGGGTGGATTAAAGCAGGTCGTGTTGAGGGTGCCGGCTATTCTCAACTTATCGGTATCAGCTTGTGAATGATCGTGTGTGTAGGTATGTAAAAAAAATCAATCATTTAAAAACACGTCTGCACACGAAAAAAGGCGGGAACTTTAGGCCTAGCCCCTTTTTATTCCAAACACTGCTTTCCGTCATTTCATCCAGATCTTTTCAGCTTTAGAAATCATGGAAATACTGGAACATGACACAACAGCTTCAGATTTCAACTATCAGTTTTAGCATATTTTGATGAGAATAGAAGCTCTTGTACGGGAGGGGAGTATGAAAAAAAACACCAACATTTTCTTTGCCGGAACGGCAGCCATTTTCTGCAATATGTGTACTGCACCAGAAAAGACCCGTTACCAACTGGATGATTACGACGATGAACCTGATAAGAATTTTTCTTTAAAAATGGTATCGTTTCTTCCCATTTACAACGTTTCTCCAGAGACGGGAGTGACGCGAGGGACGTAGGGGGTGGGGTGGGGGGGGGGGGGGGGGGGAATGGGGGATGGAGTATTGGGGAGAAGGGAGGGGAATTTAGGCTGTACGGAGGGAGTGGGGACGGGGTTAAGAGGTAGTGGAAAAGGTCGTCTGTATGCCATAATTATAGAAACCCCCTTTTTTTCCCCTCCCAAACACGCGTGTCTTGTCACCTTGTTTTCAGGAAGTGGCATTAAACTGGCCAGTGAGCGATTCTATATCCTCTCTCTGCTGACTTGTACAGGCCTTTTTTTCTCTCCTATTTTTCCCCTGCATAAGGAGCAGCGTTCCCTCCCCCCTCTCCCCCCCCCCCCCCCACCGCCACCACCCCGAAACAACACAGTTTATAGAGGCCAACATGATGCAGACGTGACATGGTAGCAGAATTAAAGTCCACACAAAAGGAATTCATGTTACAGAAAATCTACAGGGAAATCATAACGATAACAGAAACGCGTAAGAGAGAGAGAGAGAGAGAGAGAGAGAGAGAGAGAGAGAGACGGACAGACAAACAGGCAGACAGACAAATTGGCAGACAGACAGACAGACGGAGAAGGGGGAAGGAGTAAGAGAGAGAAAGGATGGTCTTTGGTCATGTACGATGACATTCAACGTACTTTCTTCAGTGGTTGAAACGTTACATGCTTAGTTATTTCTCATGCCTTGAGCAATCCATCAAAATGTTTTATTATTAATTCACCTTTTTCTTTAATTAAACCGAAATCAGAGGCGATGGACAAAATGAAGAGTGGAGGGACCAGGGGTAAAGTAAATAGCCTACACATGTTGAAATAAACTGAAGTTGCACATAGGTGGGTCATATATGCATAAAGAAGGGGGCGGGGGGGGGGGGGGAGAGGAGCAGGGGGTGGGGATGGGGGTTAGGGGGCGATTGGAAGCTGAAAGTGTAAATCGTGGACGTGACAGCCCCTAAAATTTCTATGGAATCAGGGGGCAGCAAGAACACATACTAAGTCAGTGGCGTCGGAAAACATTTCACACTGGGTGGGCCAGCCTGACTGACAGAAGCAGTTGAGGGGGAGGGGGTGGGGATGAGGTCAGGGATGGGTGGGAATTCTTCACTTTAAACAAGGGGGTGGGGAGGGGGGGGAGGCAAAATTCTTTTAAAAGCGGGGAGGGGGGGGGGGGGTCTCTCATTTTACAAATTCTCAGAAAGAGTATTCTTTTCCAAATTCCTGTATGAAGTAGGGAGAGGGAGAGGAGAGAGGGGCGGCAGGGGTGGGGTGGGGCGAGGCAAGGCGTATCATAATAATTATGCCGTTCGCATTTTGAGGCTTCAAATATTTGGGGAGCCGAAAGGTACTCTGTCTCCCCCCCCCCCCCCCCCCCCCCCGTTTTTTTTGTTTTTGTTTAATAGGTGGAGGGCAGTGCCCCCCTGCCCCCTCTCGCTCTTGTCTGCCCCTCCCCCAACACACACACACACACACACACACACACACACACACACACACACACATACAGGCACGCATATGTGTATGTTTGCAGTCAGAGGCAAGGGTAAAAAAAGAAAAGAAAAAGTCCTACATGCTCCACAAATGGCAAATAAACACATAAGTGGGCCATTTTTGGACTTTAATGGCAGCCCTCTTTCAAAGAGAAGTTAGTTGGGGATGGGGGGGGGGGGGGGGTTTGAACTGGGTTCCCCATGAATCAAGTACTGCCAAAGAGGGGGTCATGAGAAGCTGAAAACCTTGTTGCAAGAGTGAAGGAACATTACAAGTGACAACAACACGACTTACGAGAAACTGACTGGCCCATCCTAATCCTGAACAGAGAAGGCAGCCACAACCAAAGAAGCCACGAAGAAGCCCACAGACCACAAGAACAACAGAACACACGAAGAAACAGCGTACAGAAGGCAACAGTAAACCTCGTTCACCGCTTTTATACTCCGACGTTATGGTTACCCGTTCATCCAGTATTCTCGAGGCTTCTTCTGTCTCTTCTAACACCCACGGGTTTCACGTGCTCCAACGGCGTGTGATCAGCTGCTGACTCCGTCAAAGTCTGTCCACTTTCCTTCCTCTCACCCTCACTCTGTGTGTGTGTGTGTGTGTGTGTGTGTGTGTGTGTGTGTGTGTGTGTGTGTGTGTGTGTGTGTGTGAGTGGGTGTAATTGTGTGTATGTGTGTGTATGTATGTGAGTGTAAGTGTATGTGCGTGGATGAATGTGTGTGTATGAATGTGTGTGTGTGTGTGTGTGTGTGTGTGTTGTGTGTGTGTGTGTGTGTGTGTGTGTGTGAGAGAGAGAGAGAGAGAGAGAGAGAGAGAGAGTGTAATTATGTGTGTGTGTGTGTGTGTGTGTGTGTGTGTGTGTGTGTGCGTGCATGCGTGTGTGTGTGTAAGTATATGTAGGCCTCTGTGTGTGTGTGTGTGTGTGTGTGTGTGTGTGTGTGTGTGTGTGTGTGTGTGTGTGGTAAAGTAGTAGAGGTAGTAGTGGTACTTTCATTTTACGTGTATTCACAAAATTATGTGATATACATAATATATATATATATATATATATATATATATATATTGGGTATCTATATAGCGCATATCCTCGGTCACAGACCAAGCTCTAAGCGCTTTTAAGCGCTTTACAATAAACACACTACCTCACTCACTCAACGGGCTGCCTACCCAGGTAGAGCCGGCCGAAGAGCAGCCTACTGGCGCTCATTCAGTCGTTTCCCGTACAATTCAAATATCAGTCACTCATTTTCATTTATCTCATTCATTCCTCCAGTTTCTCACACAGGATGCATGCGATGTTTATATACGTGTCCACCATTTCCACCGGTACACGATGGCACACGATAACAGTAAGTGACAATTTTTGTCACCATTTTTAACCATGAAAGTAGGAAATACATAAAAATTAACAGTCATAACTGTGAGAATATTGTAATCTATGCTATACATGTACGTACAAACTCACTTATATAACCAGGCAGACAGACAGACAGACACACATACAGATGCTGTTACATGTAGATGCACAGACCCACACCCACTTTCTCGCACCCCCACCACCCCCACATCCGCACAAGCACACGTCTGATCAAGTCAGCATATAGTAATAGTGTAGAAGTGTATGTCATTTATTCAATAACTCTTGGGGCTTGTGGATAAAAGTGTTCCTTGTTCTATGTGTTCTGGATTTGGAAAACCAAAATGGATGAATTCGTAGTATTTTGAAAGGAGATGACTATGATAATTCACAATCTTTCTTGTTTTCACGCTCACACACTGTTTATATAGCTTATATAGATTTACCTGTGTCACACTCACCATCCTGCTGCACATATTTACAATCTGTTTAAAACATTCTTATTTCTAAAATGTGAACGAAAACGTCTAAAAATGAATGGATTGAATAAAACAGTGATTAAAAACCTTCAAGGACTTATGAATCAACGTGGATGTTTCTTAGTTTTTGAAGAAAAGATATCCGTGACTGGCACTTTCCGTTAATATGAATCGTACTGGATCTGAAGTTGAAGATTTGTTTGTTACTTTGTTTTATTTGCTACTTACCATTTCCTCTCACTTCTCTTGATATGTCGTCCATAGCAGCAGAGAGAATAAATATCTCTGTTAGCATCATTATGGTCTTTTGTTGTTGTTGTTGTTGTTGTTGTTGTTGTTGTAAATGAGGGATCTTAGCCTCACGACAGCGATAAGTTTCTCGTCGTCAGTGTTGGAAAGAAAGATAACAAGCGTAAAAATATCAGAGGAGAAGTTCGGTCCCTTCAGCTGGACGGCTTTGGGAAGTACGGTACGGTTTCTATGACCAGCAAAATCACGGCTCTCTTCACACGGGTCGGGCCTGGCGCACCATGCACGGCTTTGCGTCGCCAGTAAGTTGGAAAAGAGTTGAACCGTAGCAGGGTTTTTTCTCCCGTACGGGCGGCGCATGGCCACGTAAAGCACGGCCAGGTCTGGGTCGACTATGCACACAGCCTACGACAAACTGCAGACAACCGGAGTTTTGTTGAAGGAAAAAAACCAAACTATTTGCAGTATCAAGAGCATGCCCAGTATCAAATGATAAAGTCAATGTAGATTTCTTTTTAGCTCTTCAATACCCATACACGGTGCCATTAGTATTCTCTCTCTTCTCTCTCTCTCTCTCTCTCTCTCTCTCTCTCTCTCTCTCCATTATTTTAATCCACTGGATGTCTCGGTATATTTGCTCCGACTCTTATTCTTTTTGTCAATGTCCCATTTCCCCCACATCCCTCACCCTTCCAATTTGGATGTACAATTCGTGGAATAGATTTCAATTTAAGCGTGATATGTAGGCCTACAAGACCGAAGTGCTCAAGCCTTCATTATCTGCACATCTGACAAAGGATTCGTCGTCCAAGATGGGAATGTATTGTGGAGTAAACGGTTTTCAATCTGAATACATCTAAAAATGTCTTCAGATTTTTTCTTTTCTTTTTGAAATTGACAATGCAAAGTATGAAGGAATTCTGTTTAACGTCTCGTCACACTTTCAGATAACCAAAGATATCTAATTGAGATAAACATTTTAACGTTAGATTAATATTCTTAAAAGAAGGCGGAGGGTACGTGGGTGGGGAGAGAGAGAAGGTTGGGAGGAAAGCGAAGGAAGGGTAGAGGAGATGGCGGGTAGAAAGGGGAGTGGGGGGGGGGGATAAGACTGGGTGAAGGGGCGGGCAAGAAAAGTGCAAAAAGGAATCAATGATGCGTATTTGAAGTGATCTTTAAAAAAAATACGATTTAAGAATATTACTGTGTTAACTTTCTAAAAGGCGAGTCGTCATTTTAACAAGAGAAACAATCAATAATGAATCTTCAAACACACACACACACACACACACACACACACACACACACACACACACACACACACACGCACGCACGCACGCACTCACGCACGCACGCACACACACACACACACACACACACACACACACACACACACACACACAGGCATGCACGCATACATACACGCGCGCGCACGCACTCTCTCTCTCTCTCTCTCTCTCTCTCTCTCTCTCTCTCTCTCTCTTTCTCCTAGTGTCTGGAGATGGCACACAATTGTATAAGTAAGGCTCGATTAAATCACAGTCAAATCTGATGTGCTAAACAGTAACATGACTGTGAGAGACACGGTTGATAACATGGCAATATTTCAAAAGTTATGAATTACATGAAAGTCTGAAGATTAGACTTGAAGTAGGTCGGCAAATGAAAACAAAGTCTGAAACACTCCTTTGACGTGGTATTGACTATGATTTGAAACACACAAACAGTGTCTTTCAAGCATAGTACTCATCCCTTTGCATGAGAGCCGGCACTTGAATTGTTTACCACCTGAGAAATTTCTTGTTTCTCTTTTTGCAGTTTTGTCTGCTTGATAGTGAGAAAGGAAAGCCAGTGTGGGATGGCTTCCAACAAACATCAACATGTGCGCCTTTCATAAACAGAGAATGTATCAAATGCTTGATTCCAAGTAAAAAATTCTTCTCGCTGAATGCTCTCAAAAACAGCAATCTTTTTAAGTGAGAATCGACACAAAACGTGATATTAATGATAGCCATTAGCAAGAGAACAAGACACGGACTTAGGGTTGATTCCTGTGAAAACAGATGTGGTATTAGTCTTTACAGAATTAAGCCAACCAAGTGAATAAACAGACTGAGTATGATTAAGTAAGTACAATTAGAAGAACAAAAGAGCACAGTTATCGTCAATTCTGTAAAACTTAAGCGTTTGTAACAGTACACTTATCATGATTAATTAGATCAAAAACTTTTGACACGTCAATGAACACTACGCCAACTGTTCTGCTGTTGTTGATATTGTTATTTTGTCAGTAATGCTATCGTTATTATGTCGGTATTCTAAACGAAGCCGTTTTACAGATATGTGAAAAGACATATAGGGGTAGGGAGGAGTAGTGTGTGTACGTGTACGCGCGTGCGTACTTGCATGTGCGTGTGCGTGCGTGCGTGTGTGTGTGTGTGTGTGTGTGTGTGTGTGTGTGTGTGTGTGTGTGTGTGTGTGTGTGTGTGTGTGTGTAACGACTAGAAGGTACCTCTTTAAAGGAAAAAAATCACACAAAAGTGTTCATTATACAAAAAAAAATGTTATCTGTTGGTTAGTTTGATCATAGAAATAAAAAGAATATGATAAGGAGAGAAGGAAATTAGTCACATATAATACTTCTTAGTTTTCTTCTTAGAAATGGGTTAAAGGACTGATATTGAATCAGACTTCTTTTCAGAGATTCTCCACCCTGAGCAGTTTTAGGTGTTTAATAAAAATGGAACTTTGGCATTATTTATGGCAACAGCTTTGTTGTAAAACAAAGCATTTGAAGTAATCGAACTGACCACTCAAAAAAAACATGGAAAAAGAAAGAAGAGAGAGAGAGAGAGAGAGAGAGAGAGAGAGAGAGAGAGAGAGAGAGAGAGAGAGAGAGAGAGAGTCAGTGATCAACTGTGATAATCAATGAACAACTGTGAAGTGGCGCCTATATAATTTGTCTTACATGAAAGTTGACGTTATCCAAAAATTCTTTAATCAAGTACTGAAAGTAACGCTTCAGCTTGTGTTCGTGCTATACAGGAAACGTTTTGGCGTTGAGAAACTCTTATTCGACGATCCAGTTCGAAAGCTCTGGCAGAATGTTTTATTTGTTGTCTTATACTCTTCGTTTTAACCTGTTTTGATTTGTTAAGCAATTGATGCATAGAGTGTTTTGCTTCGAACATTTTTCTGGGGAAAAAAAATCAATATTTCAATCGATTTAATTTATGACTAACCGTTAACGTTTTAGGGCAACGAGATTCTTCAAACTTGATAGATTCTGTACACTCCTACCCTGTAT
>CM065736.1:35030519-35058169 GCA_033310375.1 Conus canariensis
GTTTCTTATTAATGAGCATGTTTCGAATGAATTGAGGATGAAGTTTACGGAACCATGGCGGAAACCGAAATGAGAAATATGGTAAACGTTCTTCAAATATCCCTTGGGCAGTTGCTCGAACGTAGTTAAATCTAGCACCATGATCAGCCATTAAAATCATCAGAGTAGAATTCAGATGTCCTTCTTTTTCTAGCTCTTTCAGAAAGACGACCAGATCATCATCCAATGCCTGAACATCGTTGTTCTGATCGTGACTCATTTCTGCGTGAAACCTGAAGAAGAACTTTGGAAAATCTCTGTACACGTCAAACAAACTCCTAAACCAGTCCATGAAATTCACGCGACGTGGTTTAGACCCCCAGCAGAGCTTAGCATTCTTAATGTCTGACCCCTCTGCTGCTAGGAAGAATGGACGCATGAAGTGGTCGGTTGGCTGGTGGTGGAAACCCAACATTCTGTAATGAAACGTTCCCACGTATTGCTTGTCTTCTGCATAAGCTGTGACGTAACCATGCTTAGAGAACTCTCTCCATATCCATGGGTGGTTGTCTACTGGTCTAGCCCCATGGAAACCTCTTCTGGCCTCTGGCAGCTCCTCTTCTGTCTTGCCTGTCAAAATAGGTAGCAGTGCGGCTGGTGTGCCATCTCCCACAATATTGTATGCTTCCAGTTCTATTGCTCCCGTTGTGTTAGTGAAATAGGCGTGTGATTTTGGCAAAAGGCGATGCCAAGCCATGCGTGACACCGAGTCAAAGCCAAACATGAAAACACTCAGATTGAGATGATGGAAGGACTGTGGCAAGGAACTGTCATTGGATGACCTAAATGACGTGGTCTCCTGCTTGTTCGAGGGCAAGGAGGATCTTCCTGCAGAATGATAGCTACGAAGTTGGTCAAGGACAAGATTGTTCCTGGCCACACCAGCGTGAAGGTTCATGTACTCCTCACCACTTGCAGACTCACAGGTCACGCGGAAAAAGTCCGAGGGTAAAGGCATGCCATCCCGCATCGACTTCACTGGTGAAGCATAGCGAATAGAGAAATCTCCATGGCGCTCGATTGAAGCATGTTCGCACTTGATTTCACCGTGACGGCGTATAGCATCAGGTGATATGTGGAATGTACTGTTGATGACGTAGACCCAGTCTTTCTCGGCGGAGCTGCAGTCCACTGCTGGTACTGGTTTGTAGAACTGCGTGATAACAGGGTCATAGGGGTCAAGGACAGGTTGCACGCATTTCCCGACGCGCTCACTGTCTTCTGTCTCTGCTCTGACAGTTGGCTTGGCTGAAATTTACCAGATGTCTTTCAAGACGCTGCCTGGGCAGGGTCACTTTGAAGTCACGTGCAAGCTGGACGTCCAGTCCCGACAGTTCAGCGTCAACGCTAAACACATCAGCAGGATCAACAGGTTTGGATCTCAGCCTGCCACACCTGCGACCATACTGCAACTGCGTTAAGTGAGACGGCCCAGTGACTCTTCCTTATTTACAAACAGGTCTTTGAAAAGTTGCTTTGTTTGCAAAGTTCTTCTGTCAGCAGGCTGAAAGACATCCATTTCGAGGAGAATGGGTGGTGAAGGAGGTGATCACGAGTTTCTTGTGTCGTACAAAATGAGCAGAATATTCTATATCGAAAAGCTAATATCATCATCATCAAAACCAGCAGCATAAACAGCAGCAGCAGCAACAGCAGCAGCTGTCGCCATAGTAGTTGTGGTAGTTGCAGGATAGAATAGCAGTGGTAATGGTAATTTTTATAACCATTATTATATTTGCTGTCGTTAGTCATCATTCAGTTTCCTTTTTTTTTTTTTTTTTCAAATTCATGATTTTGTGTTTCAGCTTGCTGCTGTGGTGAGATTCCCTCTAAATAATGTCACAGCCACACACACACACACACACACACACACACACACACACACACACACACACACACACACACACACGCACGCACGCACGCACGCATTTTTCGCACGCATGCACACACACATACGCGCGCACGCGCGCACGCATGCACGCACGCACGCACGCACGCACACACACACACACACACACACACACACACACACACACACACTCACACACATATTAATTGATAAGATTGAAGTCGGACTTGGTAGGTAATTCGCCACGCGCAGTCAAACGCTCTACCAGCTGAGCTATGGACGCAACTGGAAGTTCCTGAAAATCAGTAACTTGATATATATATATATATATATATATATATATATATTTTATATATATATATATATATATATATATATATATATATCACGATTGAATGGACAAACGAGTGGATACTCGCAGTCTGAAATGTAGGAACGAATTCTGATTTGTGTATACATTGCAAGAATAATCAAAAACAGTGAATCATAAAACAATTGAACTTAACCCAATCTAGATATTAACTTTCGAAACTATCTCTGTGTTGCCTTTTGCTATTGTAGGCTATTTGCTTTAATCGTCGTGAGAAACGCAGTTTCTGTATTTATTTTCGTGTGATGACATATAATCAAAATGAAGATCAGTTATCTTCTCTGCGTGAACAAAAATGGTTCCTTTGTTATTAGAACTATAACAGCTTTCAAACATAGCACTTCATGGCTTAGTAGATGCGGAGTAGGGACCAGTCTCCATTCAGTAAGGCCTCCATAATAAATGACACTTCAGGTTTTCAGTACTTCTTCCCCAGGTGGTTATTCGTTTCATTCGTCGTGCATATATTCTGAAGTTCTAATTTGTTTCTCGAGCTGTGTTTATGTAGGTATATGTTGAACTTGGGTTTGTTTTATTCCTTCGTGTGCGACCCCCCCCCCCCCCCCCCAAAAAAAAAAAAAAAAAAAAAAAAAAAAAAAGCATACGACTGAAGTAAAATCTGCGTAAATGAATTCTTGGACGGATGGGTGGATGGACGGAATAATTTATTATCATAGGCATTGATTCCTGTTTAACTTGGTGCAGTTTATTAATTACTTATCAACTAGACCACACACACACACGCACACGCACACACACACACGCACGCACGCACGCAAACGCACGCACGCACGCGCGCGCACACACACACACACACACACACGCACGTATGCACGCACGCATACACGCAGACACACACACACACACACACACACACACACACACACACACACACACACACACACAATGAGAGAGAAAGATGGTATCACACACATACCACCCCTCCCCTCTGCCTCCCCACTCCAGTCGCACCCGTCATCTCCCTCTTCCACATCTGATTTCCTTTCATTCCTTACGTCGTAGCTTGTCTTATTACACCTCTCTTGTTTGGGAGCGTCCAGTTACTTCTCATTGCTGACATTTATTATTTCAGTCATCAGGCAGTATGGTACGCTTTTATTTATTGATCCATGTGTGGATTTATCTATTTCTTTATTTACTGATCATTCGTTCATTTGCAGTATGAAAGCATGGCTAAGTTAGAGTTCTTTTCTTTTCTTCTTTCTGCCTCACCCCCCCCCCCTTCCTCCCCCCCCCCTCCCCCCATCATTTTCCTCAAAATTCCTCCATGCTTCTTGTCAAAATTTTTGTTTTGTTTTTGTTCGCTTTTTTAAATACAAATGCGTAAATCCATCGTAAATGTGACTTTATCTCTGAATCAAAAATACGCGAAAATCAACAGATTGTGTACTAAAGACAAACTGCAGATTGCCAGAGTTTTGTTGAAGGAAAAAAATATTTGCAAGTTGATAAGCATGCTCAGTATCAAATGATAAAGTCGATGCAGATTTCTTTTAAGCTCTGCAATAGTACCATTAGTCCACTCGCCCTCTCTCGCCTCTCTTCTCTTTGTCTCTCTTTCTTTCTCTTCCCTTATTTCAACCTACTTGATATCTCGGTTTGTAAGTATTTGCCCCTACGCTCATCCTATTGTCAAGGTCCCATTTTCCCCACATCCCTCACCCTTCCAATCTGGATATACAACTCGTGGAATAGACTTTAGTTTAAGCGTGATAGTACAAAGATCAGAGTGCTCAGGTGCTCGTTATCTACACACCTGACAAAGGATTCGTCATCCATGATGTGAATGTGAATGATGTGATTATGGAGTAAACGTTTTTCCAATCTGAATACATCTAAATAAGTCTTCAGATTTTTTTTTCTTTTTGGAATATACGACACACAATATGAAGGAATTATGTTTAACGTTCTTTCACACTTACAGATAATTGTAGATTTCTAATTAAGATGAATATTTTAACGTGAGATTATGATTTTTAAAAGAAGGCAGAGGGTAGGGAGGAGAAAGAGAAGGTGGGGAGGGAAGGGGAGGATCGTTGGACGGGCCGAGAAAAGGGGTGGGGGAGTAAGATCGGGTAAAGGGGCGGGCAGGAAGGGTGGGAAAAGGAATCAAAGATGCGTGTTTGATGTGATCTCTTAACTTTGTAAAAGGCAGGTAGTCATTTTAACATAAGAGAAACGATAATGAATCTTCACACACACACACACACACGCGCGCGCGCGCGCACGCACGCATGCACCCACATTTGTCCGAGTCAAACATCCACCTTTATGACACACTCAAACACCCATCTTTTCAAACCACTGTCATAACTTTTATCTGTCATGAAATCTATAAACGCTTTAACTGTAAATTGGTCGGTACCATATGATACCTAACAAGTCTAGGTCTTCAGAAACATCAATGTGCGATATCTTTTTACATTGGACACTAACATTCCACGACCATTTCAGAGTGGCTGGTTGGTTGATTACGTTGTAACGTTACAGCTACATCGTGTGATGTGACGAATGGCGTACCTCCTCCAGCGGATTCGGGGAAGAAGACACCCTGGACACTACATACACGGACATTACTGTTGCACCGCTGTATGGTGGGCACCCAGAATTGGAAATGGAAGCTTTATGAATGTGACCTGTATGCTTTGAACAGTTGAGGTATTGTGTGCTGGAAAGTTTCAGTCACACTGTTTTCTTCCGTCAGAGGCAGCCAACAGGGGTCTGCTAACGATTCGTCTGCCTTCTTTCTCCTCTTTGAAAGGAAGATAACTCTGAATGGCTTGGTCCTGTTACAGCGATCTTGGTCCTTGGTGTGGAATTGTAATTTGTGTTGAGCCAAATTATTTGAATTTCGTGTTCGATTTTGTGAATACAGCGATCGTTTGACACCAGAAAACAGTCGATCGAAGTAAACACAAAGACGAACAGCGTGCAACAGAGAGAGACACATTCAGATATTTCATTCATATATAGTCCTTGGCCCTTTTGATTTTTTTTTTCTATGAGATAAATGTTTCTCTAAGTTTAAATGTTTTATACAGAAATCAGGAGAAATTTCGAACACGTTTTGTGAAAGTTGAAGATATTTGTAAACACAGTTTGAATAAAGAAGGCTCTCTGAAGTATTTAGGACTAAGAAACATTTCACAAATCAATGGTCTTGAGAGGAGGACAGCAAAGAACAAAGTGGATCTCGTGTTCTTGCGATTGTTCACACAATGGACAATTCAAATTTGTGTCTCTGAAAGATCTATATCAATATATACTGACATATCACACAGTACTCACATCCTGTTCTTGTTTTCATTATTTCTTCCCAGATTTAAGATGGCATGCCTCGACAAGGATAGTGTCTTGATTAGGGTTTTACTGCTTCATTCGTCTCCCATGTCCCAAAGCCAGTAGCATGGCTGGAGAGAGAAGGCAAATATAATTTCAGTGGTGTACTTAACCAGGTCAAAGTCATTGAGCTTGTTGGCTACGGGAGGATTTGTGTTGGTGTACTGTCCATCAACAGAAAGACCTGGCTTTCCACATTAGTAGTTTTTTGTCATTGAGCTTTGTCGTCCTTGTTGAAACCCTGTCTTCAGAGCATATCCTCAGTGCGAGACCAAGAAGACAGGTGGCACTTTTCACAATGTCTAGTCCATCCCCGACAGACAATGTAGAGGAACCAAAGGAAAACCAATGCGAAGTTGAGGTATCCACAACGGAAAACAGATACAAGACAAGATGAAATATCCACAGGTGGTTTAGTCAGCAAAGGCTAGTT
The DNA here is from genome assembly GCA_033310375.1 of Conus canariensis. Lineage (NCBI taxonomy): Eukaryota > Metazoa > Mollusca > Gastropoda > Neogastropoda > Conidae > Conus > Conus canariensis. The sequence goes on from CM065736.1 coordinate 35,036,571, forward strand.
GGGATGGGATGGTATCCCTCAGACAGACCGGCAAAACATTTCAGACTGTCAAAATTGCTTATAAGTGCACAACCTGCTGCGTTCGCTGAAAGTCGAAACAGTGGGGGAAAAACGGTCAACAGTTGCATACATACATAGAATCAATGTGCCATGGAAACAACAGACTCAATCAACACACACAAAAAGGATGATGTGGTACGGCAATCCGGAACGGCATGAAGCAGTGCAATAGGTCCAGCTGGATAACCTTACGTTTCATAGAACATGAACGAGCCACAAGCTGGCCAAGAAGCGTTTGAGGGGACGGGAAGGAGAGGGGGAAGGGAAAGGGGATGTAATCGTGGTAAGTTGCTTTCACCTAGAAAAATCTGATGGACTGATGAAGCAGGATCGAAGACAGAGAATGCAACACAAATATTCAAATACTTTATGGCGCTTATCAATAGTGATAGAGGAACGTCATTGCAAAAACATAGAGCTAAATTAAGAGTTTTATTAAAATTAGCTGTCAGAAAGAAAAGAAGGAAAAAAAAAACTAAAATTGATTTTTTTTTTTCTTCTTTTCTTATATTGACTATAAACAAGAAGGAAAGGAATCATACTTGATGACAGGTTTTTGAAAGATATAACAACACATGTTCGGGACAAAAACAATCGAAACGTAATATAAATTAATTTTAAGAATAGTCTCTTAGTCAACTGGTCAAACATACAGATTCAGTTTCATCAAGGAGGTGTCACAGCGTGCGGACCAGTCCATATACGCTACACCACATCCGCTAAGTTTTGAGACCACATTACGCATCATTCTAAGCTGATGGATAAATGAATTAACAACTGAGATGGAGAATTGAAGAAGAGGGTCTCATGGCAGATGTCTGACCTACGCATTAGCCCAATGCGGTTCTCAGACCTTGAGTGCCTACCTAACATTGTTTTTTGTTTGTTTGTTTGTTTTTATTATTATTTAGAAAAAGAGGGGGTTAGTTACTGCCAAGGACACAGTACAGGACAAGACACAATGCATTTCGGTCTCTTGGGTCTTCTTCAGGCGAAAACAAATAACATTTAGGACAGTCAAAACGACGTTCGGTAATTTCTGCCCATTTGAGGAATGGTTTTCTTTGTTTCTTTCCTTTTTATCCTTTTATTCGCATGGATCCAGAACTTCATGAGTGCTGTTTCTTTTGATACCATCGATTCATTCCCCAGGACCGCTTTTGCTTCCTCGTGAGTGTCCTAATGCTGTAAGTGAGGTTTCAACAAAAAAAAACAAACCTTTTTCCAACATAGAGAAGACAATACAAAATGTACACAGTGGTATTGTTTACAAGACCCGGTCATGTACACAGTGTTACTGCGTTCAAGAACTAGTCAACTTTATCCTGACAAGAAGCCAGTAAGGCTCTGACACGGTCCGAGGAAACCAGTTGTGAGTTCAGCGCTCCGTGCAACATCTGTAGGGTTTCTGTCTCCGTCTCACCTGTATCTTGTATGCTTGAATCCTGGTGTGGAACACGGAAACGCGAAACTGCGAGAAGAAGAAGAAGAAGAAGAAGAAGAAGAAGAAGTTGACGATTCTACTGTCGTTTCAAGAAACTTCATAACTCGCGCTTCATTCTCTTTCCTGCACCGTTCTGAGAGCATATTGAACGTATACAGGAAAGGATTGAGGGCCGAGTTTAACGGTAACACGAAAACAGACACTGACACGTTGACTTCTGAATGTACTGGAATTCCTGCGGATGACAGAAGGCCCAGCAGACCAATAGGGAACCAGCAGAGAAAATCAGACATGGCCACCATGATCAGACGACGAGCTATGATGACATCCTTCTCTTTCTTACTCGTACCAACAGTTAGTGTATTGCTACGTACTGACTGATAAATAAAAGCCTGGCCTCCAGCGATGAACAAAAGCAGGATAAAATTCAAAACTATCATTACACCAAAGGAATAGTCATGTCCACTGAACTCCTGCTTGGTGATGGGCAAAGGGATACATATTCCTATCTGGCTGTAAAATTCCCACTGAGGTATGAAGAGAGGAGTTAAAGAGAGGCTAAATCCTATAGCCCAAATCAAAGTAGAAGTCACAACAGCTGATTTTCTGGTGAATCTCTTGTACTGAAAGGAAAGCGCAGAACAAGGAACCGATCCAATGTGATAAACCAGATGGTGAGAGCTGACACTTCGCTGGACAGCAAGGCCAACACTCCTGACACTTTGCAAGGAATGCTGGAGAGCCAGGTATCTTCATATAAATAATAAATCCCTCGATACATATTGTCAGCCACACCAATAATTACTAAGTAGATTCCCATCAAACAGTCTGCCACAGATAAATTGCTCACAAAGATGTTGAAACCAGAAACAGACTGATTTCTCAGAATGAAGTTTCTGAAACAAAAGCAGCTTAAATTTCCTAGAAGAGAAGCAACTCCCACGAACCAAAGGAACGCTCTGAACACATCCAGGAACAACAGGTCTTCACAGGATGATAGCTCATCTGTGGGAGCTCCGCAGAAAATGTCAAATTTATCAGGTAATATATCTGGGCAGCACAGCTTATAATCGTCTGCATATATCCTTCTGACGGATCTCATGTTTTTGAATATATTTCGGGGGTATTTCATTTTTCCATTACCTCTCAAATCAAGTTGTTTTAAGTTTGAAAGAGACTGAAATCCCTCTGCAATGGCTGAAAGTCGATTGAAAGACAGGTTCAGAGTCTGGAGTGACATGAAGCGTTTGAATACCTCACCAGACAACAGAGTCAAATGAGTGTGAGAAATGTCGATTGATGACAGCTTCTTATGGACGTGCTTCACATCACCCTTTAAATCACTCAATGGATTACCTTTCAGGGACAGTGTTGTTAGCTGCTTTAAGGAAAGGAAAACGTCCATATTTACATATTTAATTTCATTCCATGAAATATCTAAGTATTTCAAATTGGGAAGCACTATTGGATTGATTCTTTTTATTCTACATAAAGCTAAGTTTAGGTACACAAGAAAAGAATTCACGACAAAATCATCAACTGTCATCATGGACTGACTGCCATCCAGATAACGGAGCTGAGGAAGGCTCACTGCAGGGAAAGGCTGACGACAGACGAAGGACAGACCCTGACACTGACAGTGCTGGGGACACTCCTCCACATCACACCACATCTCATCATCATGCCAGGGACATTGTGCTATTCCGTCACACAGATGGGAGACATGGACACACGTTTTTGTTCTCCTGCATCTGAAAAACCCTGGGCAACTGAAAACGTCGCACAACATTTCATCTTCATGGTTCAAACAATCCTTAACGCCATTACACAACAGGTAGACTGGTAGGCAATGGTTTGACCGTGGACAACGGAAATGGGTGTCTGGACAGGGTTGGTTTAAAGTAATTGAAGTGTGTACATAAATTCCATCTTCCATGAAGTCCAATATGGTTGGTGTAGCTGATGTTGCTGTTACTTGGCAGAATATTTCGGCAAGTAACCAAAGATCAGGACAGTTCTGCTTGACGCTGCCGTCTAAACAAGCCATGTCAGTTCTATCCAAACAATCTGCTTTCAAATCGCGTGTGCCAGTCCCACGAATACACTGACCACTGTTACACCGAAACATACCATAAGAGCATACGACTGCCGTACAGAATACCTCATCTGAGCGATCTGAACAGTCGTGTATGAAATCACAAACTAGACTGTACGACACTATCCTTCCGTTGTCACAGTTGAATCCTGTAATATTGTAGTAAGACAAAGTAGACTGTTTTAATAACGATGAAATCTGTGAATTTTCTACCTCCACTGAAACTGTTGAGTCGTTTTTAAGTTCTATGGGACAGAAGTCAGAGATCAGACGAACAAAGTCTTTATCTGGACAGGGAATTAGTTGGAGATGTTGGGCTACATTCCTTGATACCGATGTGTTTAATTTAAAAAACTGCAGTGACGTTCTGTCTACCTCAGATTTTGTAGTAACAGTCCGACATACGAACTGAAAGCAGGTCATATGATCATGAGGGAAACAGTGTAACAGCCGTCCTTGTACCATGACAGCAAGAAAAGGATCTATTTGGACGTCAAATGGTACCTGCGTCACATTCACATTAAAGGCAACAGTGTCGTCTATCCAAAACCAAGCACGACTGTACACGTAATATGAAACGCTGAGATTTTTGTATAAACCGATATAAGCACAATCTGGTATTCTGTCATAAACATTCCAGAAAGCTGTCCATTCTTCACCGCTTTTCATCATGGCCAAATCCCCACCTCTTCTCTGACACTCTGCACGTGCATCTGACCAAGTCACAGGGCTGGTGGAATGCACTGGAAAGAAGCATTTCCCCCCAGCATCAGCCATGCCCTGACACAACGAGCTGCTAAATGGGCAGTGTTCCCCCTCATCCTCTCCTGCATCACATTCTTGCTGCAAGTTACAGTGAAGGTGGGTCTGAAAACTAGGGTAATCAATCACTGAACAATTAAAGAGCCCATCACTTACCTTGCGAGGAGCTGCAGCCAAGTCGTGGAGGGAGAAAGACATGTTGAACCCTGCACCGTGTGCACCCAATTTATGATAGTTTACATGTCCGTACGAATCAGTGGAAACGTTCTGTATTGGCGCAAAGCGCACAATGAATTTCGTAGCGCGACAGCCTTTGGGTGATACATTTGGATAGTCATTATAAGTGTAACGCAATTGTCTCCCATCCTGGCAAATTCTCTGGGCCTCAAAATAATCCACCCACATCACGGTTTTGAAATATGAGAAGCTGACCATCATGTCAAGCCCTTCAGGAATGGTTAGTGTGCAGCTGGCATCTAAGGACAGACCGTGGGGTCTTGTCAGATCAAATGCTGGGGATGTTATGAACCCAGATCTTCGTGAGGTCCAAACGGGAATCATTTTTGACCACCACTTCTTTGTTGTGGACTGAAACACGATTTTGTAACTGGGTAATGTGTTTCCCCACATGTGGCCTATGATCCAGACTTTCGCTGATCTGTACGTTCACTGCATTCGTCCTGAAGAGAAGCACTGGAGACCTCCGCCTCGAAAAATCCATGAGGTACTTGCTGTGAGTGATGATAAGCTGAAAAAAGATATGGCAAAACAGTTGAACATCCTGTATGTCCACTGTCATGATCAGGAAACGGTCTTCTGGCGCAGTCAATGCTAACCTACAGTAAACAGATAGGTGATCCACTTCACTGCTGTTGCTATGCCTTATAAAGCCTGTTACCAATCCCTCTTCTCCCTGGATACTAATGACATTGCCAGACGAACAGTCCGCGGCACGTACACTGCGCTGTACAGCATCCTGCGAAAGTGACAGGTCTGGAAAGGTCCTCTGTGACACTTCATAACATAATCAGAACGTGTTTACATTCCAGAAGTGTGCAGGGTTGTCCAAAATGTGTTCATTGGCATGCGGTCAGTTCAATATGAGCAGGACCGATAAAGGAATGAGGAAACAATGATTATTCTGTTAGATAAAAAACCCCAAAAAACCATGAATTTCATTCGCGTCAGAAATTACCCTTTTGTTTTACTCTCTCTCTCTCTCTCTCTCTCTCTCTCTCTCTCTCTCTCTCTCTCTCTCTCTCTCTCTCTCTCTCTCTCTCTCTCTCAGATGTTTTATTCTTACAGGCCTTGGCCCCTCAGAAGGTGGACATACATGAAACATAACAAAGTCACATTGCGAAACTCATAATAATGATTACAACGCACAGGTGCTTCGCCGTTTCAAAGCTTCGAATAAAATTACTGGGAACTGCATCTGAATCTGAATCTGAATCTCTCTCTCTCTCTCTCTCTCTCTCTCTCTCTCTCTCTCTCTCTCTCTCTCTCTCTCTCTCTTCACAAACACGTACACAAACGCGCGCGTGCGTACACACACATACGCGCCCACACCCACACCCACACCCCACACACACACACACACACACACACACACACACGTGCCTTGTATGCGTGCATGTATGCGTGTCTTAGTGCATGCATGACGACATGCATGCTTATCTATGTGTGTGCGAAGGGGAGGCTTGTGTGCGAGTGCGTGCGTAAGTGCGCGAACGCGTTTGTGCGTGCATGAGTGCATGCGTGCGGGCGTTCGTGCGTGTATGCTTGCGTGCGTGCGTGCGTGCGTGTGTGTGTGTGTGCGTGCGTGTGTGCGTGTGTGTGTGTGTTTGTGTGTGTGTGTGTGTGTGTGTGTGTGTGTGTGTGTGCTTGATAAAGAGGTAATTTGGTAGAAAAAAAAATAGTACAAGAAAATATTGCCTCCGTCAGTTTAACCATGACATTGAAAAAATTTGTTTGGGAAGAGCGTGGGAAGGATGGGTCCCTGCGCACTCTTTTTTATGGCCGTGCGTCCCTGCGCACTCTTTTTATGGCCGTGCTCACTGCGCACTCTTTTTATGGCCGTGCGTCCCTGCGCACTCTTTTTATGGCCGTGCGTCACTGCGCACTGTTTTATGGCCGTGAATCCCTGCGCACTGTGTTTATGGCCGTAAGTCAATGCGCACTGTTTTCATGGTAGTGCGTCACTGCGCACTGTTTTCATTGCAGAGCGTCACTGCGCACTGTTTTCATGGCCGTGCGTCACTGCGCACTGTGTTTATGGCCGTGCTTCACTGCGCATTGTTTTCATGGCCGTGCGTCACTGCGCACTGTTTTCATGGCCTGCATCAGTGAGCACTGTTTTCAAGGTAGTGCGTCACTGCGCACTGTTTTTATGGCCGTAAGTCACTGCGCACTGCTTTTATGGCAGTGCGACACTGTGCAGTTTTTATGGCCGTCAGTCTCTGCGCACTCTTTTTATGGCCTGTGCGTCACTGCGCACTGTTTTTATGGCCGTGCGTCACTGCGTACTGTTTTTATCGCCGTGCGTCACTGCGCACTGCTTTTATCGCCGTGCGTCACTGCGCACTGCTTTCACGGTAGTGCGTCACTGCCCACTGTTTTCATGGTAGTGCCTCACTGCGCACTGTTTTCATGGAGTGTGTACACTGCGCACTGTTTTCATGGCCGTGCATCCCTGCGCACTCTTTTTATGGCCGTGCGACACTGCGCACTGTTTTTATGGCCGTGCGTCCCTGCGCACTCTTTTTATGGCCGTGCGACACTGCGCACTGTTTTTATGGCCGTGCATCCCTGCGCACTGTTTTATGGCCGTGCGTCCCTGCGCACTCTTTTTGTGGCCGTGCGTCCCTGCGCATTGTTTTTATGGCCGTACAACACTGCGCACTGTTTTTAATGGCTGTGGTCCCTGCGCACTGTTTTATGGCCGTGTGTCCCTGCGCACTGATTTTATGGCCGTTCGTCCCTGCGCACTCTTTTTATGGCCGTGCGTCCCTGCGCACTGTTTTATGGCCTTGCGAACTGCGCACTGTTTTTATGGCCGTGCGTCCCTGCGCACTCTTTTTATGGCCGTGCGTCCCTGCGCACTCTTTTATGGCCGTGCGTCCCTGCGCACTCTTTTTATGGCCTGCGTCCCTGCGCACTCTTTTTATGACCGTGCGTCCCTGCGCACTCTTTTTATGGCCGTGCGTCCCTGCGCACTCTTTTTATGGCCGTGCATCCCTGCGCACTGTTTTATGGCCGTGCGATACTGCGCACTGTTTTTATGGCCGTGCGTCCCTGCGCACTCTTTTTATGCCGTGCGTCCCTGCGCATCTTTTTATGGCCGTGCATCCCTGCGCACTGTTTTATGGCAGTGCATCCCTGCGCTCTATTTTTATGGCCGTACAACACTGCGCTCTGTTTTTATGGCCGTGCGTCACTACGCACTGTTTTTATGGCTGTACAACACTGCGCACTGTTTTTATGGCCGTGCGTCCCTGCGCACTGATTTTATGGCCGTGCGTCCCTGCACACTGATTTTATGGCCGTGCGTCCCTGCGCTCTATATTTATGGCCGTGCGTCCCTGCACACTCTTTTTTACGGCTGTGCGTCCCTTCGCACTCTTTTTATGGCCGTGAGTCCCTGCGCACTCTTTTTTATGGCCGCGCGTCCCTGCGCAGTTTTTATGGCCTTGCGACATTGCGCACTGTTTTTGGCCGTGCGTCCCTGCGCAGTTTTTATGGCCGTACAGCACTGCGCACTGTTTTTATGGCCGTGCGTCCCTGCGCACTCTTTTTATGGCCTGCGTCCCTGCGCACTCTTTTTATGGCCGTGCGTCCCTGCGCACTCTTTTTATGGCCGTGGCCCCTGCGCACTCTTTTTTTTATGGCCGTGCGTCCCTGCGCACCCTTTTTTTTATGGCCGTGCGTCCCTGCGCACTCTTTTTATGGCCGTGCGTCCCTGCGCACTCTTCTTAATGGCCGTGCGTACCTGCGCACTCTTTTTATGGCCGTGCGTCCCTGCGCACTCTTTTTATGGCCGTGCGTCCCTGCGCACTCTTTTTATGGCCGTGCGTCCCTGCGCACTCTTTTATGGCCGTGCGTCCCTGCGCACTCTTTTTATGGCCGTGCGTCCCTGCGCACTGTTTTATGGCCGCGCGTCCCTGCGCACTCTTTTTATGGCCGTGTGTCCCTGCGCACTGTTTTTATGGCCGTGCAACCCTGCGCACCTCTTTTATGGCCGTGCGACACTGCGCACTGATTTTATGGCCGTGCGTCCCTGCGCACTGATTTTATGGTCGTGCGTCCCTGCGCACTGATTTTTATGGCCGTGCGTCCCTGCGCACTGATTTTATGGCCGTGCGTCCCTGCGCACTGTTTTTTTTATGGCCGTGCGTCCCTGCGCACTCTTTTTATTGCCCTGCGTCCCTGCGCACTCTTTTTATGGCCGTGCGTCCCTGCGCACTCTTTTAATTGCCCTGCGTCCCTGCGCACTCTTTTTATGGCCGTGCGTCCCTGCGCCCTCTTTTTATGGCCGTACAACACTGCGCACTCTTTTTATGGCCGTGCGTCCCTGCGCACTGTTTTTATGGCCGTACGTCCCTGCGCACTCTTTTTATGGCCGTGCGTCCCTGCGCACTCTTTTTATGGCCGTACAACAGTGCGCACTCTTTTTATGGCCGTGCGTCCGCGCACTTTTTTATGGCCGTGCGTCCCTGCGCACTTTTTATGGCCGTGCGTCCCTGCGCATCTTTTTATGGCCGTGCGTCCCTGCGCACTCTTTTTATGGCCGTGGTCCTGCGCACTTTTTTATGCCGTGCTCCCGCCCTCTTTTTATGGCCGTGCGTCCCCGACCTTTTATGGCCTCCTGCACTTTTTATGGCGGCTCCCGCACTTTAGCGGCTCTGCGCACTGTTTGGCGTGCGTCTGTTTTTGCGGGTCCTGCCAGTTTAGCGGCGTCCTGCACTTTTTGCTGTCCCGCCATTTTTATGGCGTCTGGCTCTTAGCTGCTCCTGCACTTTTTGGCCGTGTCTGCGCCTTTATGGCCGTCCCGCATTTTTGCGTGGTCCCGCGCTTTTATGCTCCTGCGCCTCTTTTTATGCGTGGTCCTGCGCTTTTTATGGCGTACAACATGCGCACTCTTTATGGCGTGCGTCGCGCACTTTTTATGGCGTGTCCCTCACCTTTTAGCTCCTGCACTTTTGCCGTGCCCCCATTTTATGCGCCTGCCACTCTTATGGCGGTCCGCCTTTTGGCGTACGCTTTATGGCGTGCCTCGCACTTTTTTATGCGTCCGGCTTTTATGCGGCGCTGCGCATTTTGCGGCCCTGCGCATTTTATGGGTGCGCCTGCGCATTTTGGCGGTCCGGCATTTTTGGCCGTGTCCTGCCTTTTTATGCCGCCGCATTTATGCCGCCTGCCACTCTTTAGCGGTCTGCGACTTTATGCGTCCTCACTTTATGCCGTGCTGCGCTTTATGCACCTGCACTTTATGCGTCGTCTGGCGTTTAGCGCGTCCTGCGACCCGTCGCGCACTCTTTTTATGGCCGTGCGTCCCTGCGCACTCTTTTTATGGCCGTACAACACTGCGCACTCTTTTTATGGCCGTGCGTCCCTGCGCACTCTTTTTAATGGCCGTGCGTCCCTGCGCACTCTTTTATGGCCGTGCGTCCCTGCGCACTCTTTTTATGGCCGTGCGTCCCTGCGCACTCTTTTATGGCCGTGCGTCCCTGCGCACTGTTTTTATGGCCGTGCGTCCCTGCGCAATCTTTTTATGCCGGCTTGCGACACTGCACTTTTATGGCCGTGCGTCCCTGCGCACTCTTTTTATGGCCGTGCGTCCCTGCGCACTCTTTTTATGGCTGTGCGTCCCTGCGCACTCTTTTTATGGCCGTACAACATCGCGCACTCTTTTATGGCCGTGCGTCCCTGCGCACTCTTTTTATGCCTTGCGACACTGCGCACTCTTTTTATGGCCGTGCGTCCCTGCGCACTCTTTTTATGGCCGTTTGGCACACTGCGCATCTTTTTATGGCCGTGCGTCCCTGCGCACTCTTTTTATGGCCGTGGTCCCTGCGCACTCTTTTTATGGCCGTGCGTACCTGCGCACTCTTTTATGGCCGTGCGATCCCTGCGCACTCTTTTTATGGTCCGTTGCGACACTGCCACTCTTTTTATGGCCGTGCGTCCCTGCGCCCTCTTTTTATGGCCGTACACACTGCGCACTCTTTTTATGGCCGTGCGTCCCTGCGCACTCTTTTTATGGCCGTGCAACACTGCGCACTCTTTTTATGGCCGTGCGTCCCTGCGCACTCTTTTTATGGCCGTGCGTCCCTGCGCCTTTTTTTATGGCCGTGCGTCCCTGCGCAGTTTTATGGCCGCGCGTCCCTGCGCACTCTTTTTATGGCCGTGTGTCCATGCGCACTTTTTTATGGCCGTGCATCCCTGCACACTCTTTTTATGGCCGTGCGACACTGCGCACTGATTTTATGGCCGTGCGTCCCTGCGCACTGATTTTATGGCCGTGCGTCCCTGCGCACTGATTTTTATGGCCGTGCATCCCTGCGCCCTCTTTTTATGGCCGTGCGTCCCTGCGCAGTTTTATGGCCGCGCGTCCCTGCGCACTCTTTATATGGCCTTGTGTCCATGCGCACTGTTTTTATGGCCGTGCATCCCTGCACACTCTTTTTATGGCCGTGCGACACTGCGCACTGATTTTTATGGCCGTGCGTCCCCGCGCACTGATTTTATGGCCGTGCGTCCCTGCGCACTCTTTTTATGGCCGTGCGTCCCTGCGCATTCTTTTTATGGCCGTGCGTCACTGCGCACTGTTTTCATGGCCGCGCATCAGTGAGCACTGTTTTCAAGGTAGTGCGTCACTGCGCACTATTTTTATGGCCGTAAGTCACTGCGCACTGTTTTTATGGCAGTGCGACACTGCGCACTGTTTTTATGGCCGTAAGTCACTGCGCACTGTTTTCATGGTAGTGCGTCACTGCGCACTGTTTTCATGGTAGTGCGTCACTGCGCACTGTTTTCATTGCAGAGCGTCACTGCGCTCTGTTTTCATGGCCGTGCGTCACTGCGCACTGTGTTTTATGGCCGTAAGTCAATGCGCACTGTTTTCATGGTAGTGCGTCACTGCGCACTGTTTTCATGGTAGTGCGTCACTGCGCACTGTTTTCATTGCAGAGCGTCACTGCGCACTGTTTTCATGGCCGTGCGTCACTGCGCACTGTGTTTATGGCCGTGCTTCACTGCGCACTGTTTTTATGGCCGTGCATCACTGCGCACTGTTTTTATGGCTGTGCTTCACTGCGCACTCTTTTTATGGCCCTGCGTCCCTGCGCACTGTTTTTATGGCCGTGCGTCCCTGCGCACTGTTTTTATGGCCGTGCGTCCCTGCGCACTGTTTTCATGGCCGCGCATCAGTGAGCACTGTTTTCAAGGTAGTGCGTCACTGCGCACTGTTTTTATGGCCGTGCGTCCCTGCGCACTCTTTTTATGGCCGTACAACACTGCGCACTCTTTTTATGGCCGTGCGTCCCTGCGCACTGTTTTTATGGCCGTGCGTCCCTGCGCACTGTTTTATATGGCCGTGCGTCCCTGCGCACTCTTTTTATGGCCGTGCGTCCCTGCGCACTCTTTTCATGGCCGTGCGTCCCTGCGCACTCTTTTTACGGCCGTGAGTCCCTGCGCACTCTTTTTATGGCCGTACAACACTGCGCACTCTTTTTATTGCCGTGCGTCCCTGCGCACTCTTTTTATGGCCGTGCGTCCCTGCGCACTCTTTTTATGGCCGTGCGTCCCTGCGCACTCTTTTTATGGCCGTGCGTCCCTGCGCACTCTTTTTATGGCCGTGCGTCCCTGCGCACTCTTTTTATGGCCGTGCGTCCCTGCGCACTCTTTTTATGGCCGTACAACACTGCGCACTCTTTTTATGGCCGTGCGTCCCTGCGCACTGTTTTTTAATGGCCGTGCGTCCCTGCGCACTCTTTTTATGGCCGTGCGTCCCCTGCGCACTCTTTTTATGGCCGTGCGTCCCTGCGCCCTCTTTTATGGCCGTGCGTCCCTGCGCACTCTTTTTATGGCCGTGCGTCCCTGCGCCCTCTTTTTATGGCCGTGCGTCCCTGCGCACTCTTTTTATGGCCGTGCGTCCCTGCGCACTCTTTTTATTGCCGTGCGTCCCTGCGCCCTCTTTTTATGGCCCTGCGTCCCTGCGCCCTCTTTTTATGGCCGTACAACACTGCGCACTCTTTTTATGGCCGTGCGTCCCTGCGCACTGTTTTTATGGCTGTGCTTCACTGCGCACTCTTTTTATGGCCCTGCGTCCCTGCGCACTGTTTTTATGGCCGTGCGTCCCTGCGCACTGTTTTTATGGCCGTGCGTCCCTGCGCACTGTTTTTATGGCCGTGCGTCCCCTGCGCACTCTTTTTATGGCCGTACAACACTGCGCACTCTTTTTATGGCCGTGCGTCCCTGCGCACTCTTTTTATGGCCGTGCGTCCTGCGCACTCTTTTTATGGCCGTGCGTCCCTGCGCCCTCTTTTTATGGCCGTGCGTCCCTGCGCCCTCTTTTTATGGCCGTACAACACTGCGCACTCTTTTTATGGCCGTGCGTCCCTGCGCACTCTTTTTATGGCCGTGTGTCCCTGCGCACTCTTTTTATGACCTTGCGACACTGCGCACTCTTTTTATGGCCCGTGCGTCCCTGCGCACTCTTTTTATGGCCGTGCGCACTGCGCACTGTTTTTATGGCCGGCGTCCCTGCGCATTTTTTATGCCGTGCGTCCCTGCGCACTTTTTTTTGGCCGTACAAAATGGGGCACTTTTTATGGCCGTGCGTCCCTGCGCACTGTTTTTATGGCCTGCGTCCCTGCGCACTCTTTTTATGGCCGTGTGTCCTGCGCACTGTTTTTTATGGCCGTGCGTCCCTGCGCACTCTTTTTATGGCCGTGCGACACTGCGCACTGTTTTATGGCCGTGCGTCCTGCGCACTATTTTATGGCCGTGCGTCCCTGCGCACTCTTTTTATGGCCGTGCGTCCCTGCGCACTCTTTTTATGGCCGTGCGATCACTGCGCACTTTTTATGGCCGTGCGTCCCTGCGCACTTTTTTTATGGCCGTGCGTCCTGCGCACTGTTTTTATGGCCGTGCATCCCTGCGCACTCTTTTATGGCCGTGCGTCACTGCGCACTTTTTTATGGCCGTGCGTCCCTGCGCACTGTTTTTATGGCCGTGCGTCCCTGCGCACTCTTTTTATGGCCGTGCGTCCCTGCGCACTCTTTTTATGGCCGTGCGTCCCTGCGCACTCTTTTTTTATGGCCGTGCGTCCCTGCGCACTCTTTTTATGGCCGTGCGTCCCTGCGCACTCTTTTTATGGCCGTGCGTCCCTGCGCACCTTTTTATGGCCGTTGCGTCCCTGCGCATTCTTTTTATGGCCGTGGCGTCACTGCGCACTGTTTTCATGGCCGCGCATCAGTGAGCACTGTTTTCAAGGTGTGCGTCACTGCGCACTGTTTTTATGGCCGTAAGTCACTGCGCACTGTTTTTATGGCCAGTGCGACACTGCGCACTGTTTTTATGGCCGTTAAGTCACTGCGCACTGTTTTCATGGTAGTTGCGTCACTGCGCACTGTTTTCATGGTAGTGCGTCACTGCGCACTGTTTTATTGCAGAGCGTCCACTGCGCTCTGTTTTCATGGCCGTGCGTCCTGCGCACTGTGTTTATGGCCGTTAAGTCAATGCGCACTGTTTTCATGGTAGTGCGTCACCTGGCACTGTTTTTATGGTGTGGCGTCACTGCGCACTGTTTTCATTGCAGAGCGTCACTGCGCACTGTTTTCATGGCGTGCGTCCCTGCGCACTGTGTTTATGGCCGTGCTTCACTGCGCACTTTTTTATGGCCGTGCTCCCTGCGCCCCTGTTTTTATGGCTGTGCTTCATGTGCCCCTCTTTTTATGGCCCTGCGTCCCTGCGCACTGTTTTTTGGCCGTGGTCCACTGCGCACTGTTTTTTGGCCGTGCGTCCCTGCGCACTGTTTTTATGGCCGCGCATCAGTGAGCACTGTTTTAAGGTAGTGCGTCACTGCGCACTGTTTTTATGGCCGTGCTTCCCTGGCGCACTTTTTTATGGCCGTACAACCTTGCGCACTCTTTTTATGGCCGTGCGTCCCTGCGCACTGTTTTTATGGCGTGCGTCCCTGCGCACTGTTTTTATGGGCCGTGCGTCCCTGCGCACTCTTTTTATGGCCGTGCGTCCCTGGCACTCTTTTCATGGCCGTGCGTCCCTGCGCACTCTTTTTACGGCCGTGCGTCCCTGCGCACTCTTTTTATGGCCGTCAAACCTGCGCACTCTTTTTATGGCCGTGCGTCCCTGCGCACTCTTTTTATGGGCCGTGCGGCCCTGCGCACCTTTTTAAGGTCTTGCGCCCTGCGCAATCTTTATGGGGCCCTGAACCCTGCGCACTCTTTTTATGGCCGTGGTTCCCCGCGCCTTTTTTTTATGGCCCCCCACAAACCACGGGGCACGTTTTTATGGCCGTGCGTCCCCGCGCACCCCTTTTTTGACCTTGCGCACTGCGCACTTTTTAGGCCCTGCGTTCCTTGGCACTCTTTTTATGGCCCTGCGTCCTGGACTTTTTTATGGCCGTGCGTCCCTGCGCACTCTTTTATGGCCGGTGTTCCTGCGCACCCTTTTTTTGGCCGTGCGTCCCCCGCGCACGTTTTAAAGGCCGTGGGTCCCTGCGACTGTTTTTATGGCCGTGGGGTCCTGCGCACTCTTTTTATGGCCGTACAACACGGCCCCACTCTTTTTATGGCCGTGCGTTCCTGCGCACTGATTTTTTGGCCTGGTCCCTGCGCACTCTTTTTATGGCCGTGCGTCCCTGCGCACTCTTTTTATGGGCGTGCGTCCCTGCGCCCTCTTTTTTTTATGGCCGTGCGTCCTGCGCCTCTTTTTTGGGCCCCTGGTCCCTGCGCACTCTTTTTATGGCCGTTTCGTCCCTGCGCACTCTTTTTTGGCCGTGGTCCCGGGCCTTCTTTTTATGGCCGTTTCGTCCTGCGCACTGGTTTTTCATGGGCCGCGCTTCAGTGAGCACTGTTTTCAAGGTAGTGCGTCACTGCGGGACGTTTTTATGGCGTAGTCACTTTCGCCCCTGTTTTTTGGCAGTGCGACAGGGGCACTTTTTTTTGGCCGTTTTAAAATCACTGCGCCCTGTTTTCATGGTGTTCGTCACTGGCACTGTTTTCATGGTAGGGCGTCACTGCGCCCCTGTTTTCATTGCAGAGCGTCACTGCGCTCTGTTTTTCCCGGCCGTGCGTCAATGCGCACGTGTTTATTGGCCGTAAATCAATTTGGGACTGTTTTCTGGTAGTGCGTCACTGCGCCCTGTTTTATGGTAGTGCGTCACTGCGACTGTTTTCATTGGCCGAGCGTCATGCGCACTGGTTTCATGGCCGGGCGTCACTGCGCCCCTGGTTTTTATGGCCGTTTCTTCACTGCGCCCCTTGTTTATGGCCGTGCTTCACGGGGCCTGTTTTTATGGGCCGGTGCATCACTGGCACTTTTTATGGCTGGCTTCTCGCGCACTCTTTTAAGGCCCAGCGTCCGCGCACTTTTTATGGCCTTTCGTCCCTGCGCAATGTTTTTTTTTTGGCCGGGTCCCTGCGACTGTTTTCATGGCGCGCATCGTGAGCACGGGTTTTAAGGTAGTGCGTCATGCGCACTTTTTTTTGGCCTGCGTCCCGGCGCACTCTTTTTCCCCCCTGGCCCCCCGCGCATTTTTTTTTTGGGGCCCTTGGCCCCCGGGGGCCCTTTTTTGGGCCCCCGGGGGTCCCTGCGCTTTTTTTAGGGCCCCTGGGGCACTGCGAAATTTTTTTTTTTTGGGGGCAAAATTGAGCATTTTTTCAAGGTAGTGGTTTGCGAAAATTTTTTTAGGGCCCCTAAGTCATGCCCCTTTTTTTAGGGCCCCAAATGCGACATGGAAAATTTTTTTTATGGCCCCTTTTCCCTGCCCCTTTTTTAGGGGTTTGGGGGGGCCTTTGCGAAATTTTTTTTGGGGTGGTCCCGGGGAAAAATTTTTTAAGGGCCTGCCCCCCCATTTTTTTGGCCCCCTTCGCACTTTTTAGGGCCCGTAAGCCCTGGAAATTTTTTTTGGGGGTGGGCCCTGGAAAATTTTTTAAAGGGTTTGCGAAAACCTGCCCCCTTTTTTTTTGGGCGGGGCCGCGCACCTTTTTTTTGGCCCGTGCGTCCTGGCCTGTTTTTTTTCGGGGCCACGCGCCCCTTTTTTAGGGGTCCCTGGGCCCCTTTTTAGGGTTTTTTACCCTTTTTTCCCCCCTTTTTAAGGGGGGGTTTCCCCCCCAAATTTTTCTTTTTTTTTTTTCATTCCCTTTTTCCAATCCTTTTTTTTTTTCCCCCCCCTCCCCAAAACCCCCTTTTTAAAACCCCCCCCCCCCCCCCCAAACCCCCCCAAAAAACCCCAAAACCCCCCCCACCCCCCCCCCCCCCCCCCCCCCCCCCCCTCCCCCCCAAAACCCAAAAATTTTTCCCCCCCCCTAAACCCAAAAAACCCCCCCCCCCCAAATGGCTGTGCGTCACTGCGCACTGTTTTTTTGGCGTGCGTCCACTGCGCACTTTTTTATGGCCCGTGCGCCTGCGCCACTGTTTTTATGGCCGTGGTCCCTGGCACTCTCTCTTATGGCCGTGCGTCCCTGCGCATCTTTTTTATGGCCGTGCGTCCCTGGGTTGTGGAGTGCCAGTGAGAGAGGATAAACAAGGGCTTTTAAGAGAACATATAAAATCTTCACTGAGAGCATTTTGTGTCTTACGTGAGCGTCCCTTGTGAATATTAAGCCATTGTTCTGCATGCCTTCAGTTGTCGTTCTGTCTGGGTGAAAAGAATCGTTAGACTTGGTCCTGGTTTTCGGAAAACCATCCATAGTAACACATATAAATCTGTGCTCTATTCTAGCGTAAGGAGAAAAGCTTGAATCAATTGGCCTTCTTAAAGACAACTGTTGTGCGGTTGTGTAAGGAAATGGGATGCATGTAACAGAATGAGATGTTCATGGAAGTCTGTTACCCATATAGCCTTATAATGCAGGATGCAAGGGGGTATGAAAATGTCCAGTAGCTAGAGTGTCAGCTCTACAGTTTGGTGACAGTGACGATGACCGATCTATCAGTACCAACATGGAGAAGGTGCAGTATAAAACAACTATTACTTGGACCATTAGGAGATGGTGGCCCAAACCGATGGAATAGTACAAATACGTTATGGGAGCAAACAAGTGTTGACTAAGCGCAATCGTCTCTGTCAATAGTGCGCACGCTACGCTCTGCGCGTGCCAACACTCACACCACACACACACAACACACGCGCGCGCGCGCGCGCGCTGCGCAGCTCGTGTGTGTGTTGTGTTGTGTGTGTGGGTTGTGTGCACGCGCGCGCGATAGACGCACTATTGGACAGAGACATTGCTTGTCAAACACTTGTTTGCTCCCATAACGTATTTGTACTATTCCATCGGTTGGGCCATACCAGTTCTAGTTGGTCCAAGTAATAGTTGTTTTAAATACGCTCTTCTCCATTGTTGGTACTGTGTTCGGTCAGGTCACTGTCACTAAACTGTAGAGTGACCTATCAAGCTACTGTGAATTTTCATACCCTTGCATCCAGCATTATAAGGCATATGGGTACAGACTTCCATGCACATTCTCATTCGTTACATGCCATCACATTTCCTTACAAAACCTATCACAGGTTGTCTTTAGAAGCAATTGAGTTCAGCTTTTCTCCGTACGCTAGATTTAGAGCCACAGGATTATTTATGTGTACTATGGATGGGTTTTCCGAAAACCAGGACCAAGTCTAACGATGCTTTTTCACCCCAGTCGAGAACGTAACTGAAGGCATGCAGAACAAATGGCTATATTCACAAGGAT
This sequence comes from Conus canariensis, assembly GCA_033310375.1. Lineage (NCBI taxonomy): Eukaryota > Metazoa > Mollusca > Gastropoda > Neogastropoda > Conidae > Conus > Conus canariensis. Next base: position 35,054,873 of record CM065736.1, read on the forward strand.
CGCCTCCCGAAGACTCAAAAATGCTCTCAGTGATGTTTTAATATGTTCTCTTAAAAGCTCTGTGTTATCCTCTCTCACTGGCACTCACAACCCCGGGACCCGCCACGGCCATAAAAAGCACGTGCGCAGGGACCGCCCCCACGGCCATAAAATGAGTGCGCAGGACGCACGGCCATAAAACAGGCGCTGGGAACGCACGGCCATACAAAGAGTGTGCGCAGGGGACGCACGCCATAAAAACAGTGCGCAGGGACGCACTGCCATAAAAACAGTGCGCGTGTTGTACGGCCATAAAAATAGTGCGCAGGGGACGCCACGGCCATAAACAAGAGTGCGAGGGACGCCACGGCGCCATAAAGAGTGCGCAGGGGACGTCGGCCATAAAAAGAGGTGCGCAGGACGCACGGCCATATAAAGAAGGGCAGGGACGCACGGCCATTAAAAGAGTGCGCAGGGACGCACGGCCATAAAAAGAGTGCGCAGTGTTCGCAAGGCCATAAAAAGAGTGGCAGGGACGCACGGCCATAAAAGAGTGGCAGTGTGACGGGAAAAAAAAAAGAGAAAGGGGCGACGGGCATAAAAAGAGTGCGCAGGGGACGGCATAAAGAGGCGAGGCGCAAGGCCAAAAAAAGAGTGGCAGGGAAGACCCTAAAAAGTGCCCAGGGACCGGCCTTCAAAAAAATTTCGAAAGGGGGCACAAGGCATAAAAAAAATGGTTGTGCGAGGAAAACCAAAGCCATAAAAAACGTGCGCAGGGACGCACGGGCCATAAAAAAGGGGCGGCCAAAAGGGCGCACGGCCTAAAAAAATGGCAGGACGACGGCCATAAAAAACGTGACCCTGCGCCTGCCTTTAAAAAAGTGCCCAGGACACGGCCATAAAAAAGTGCGCAGGACGCACATTAAAAAGTGCCATGTGGCCCGGGCCCCAAAAAAAGTGCCGAGGACGCAAAGGCATAAAACATTTCGCAGTGACGCAAAGGCTTGAAAACAGTGCGCGGACAAATGAAAAACGTGCGCCCGGAAGCACGCCATAAAACAGTGGCAGGAGCCGGCATAAAAACAGTGGCAGGAACAGCCTAAAAAATGTGCGCAGTGAAGCAAGCATAAAAACCGTGCCGGGAGTGATGCACGGCCAAAAAAACAGTGCGCAGTGAAGCACGGCCATAAACACAGTGGGGCAGTGACGCACGGCCAAAGAAACCCGGCGCCCGTGACGCTCTGCAATGAAAACATGCGCCAGTGACGCACTACATGAAACGTGGGGCGTGACGCCCCCTACCATGAAAACAGTGCGCATTGACTTTAGGCCATAAAAATAGTGCGCAGTAACGCACGGCCATGAAACAGAGGGGCAGTGACGCTGCAATGAAACAGTGCGCAGTGACGATACATGGAAAACAGTGGCGGACGCACTAAACCCTGAAAAAGGCTAGTGGCTTTCGGCCATAAAAAAAGTGGCAGGTACACTGCCCATAAAAAACAGGGCAGTGTCCCTTACGGCCATTAAAATCGGGCGCAGCGACGCACTACCTTGAAAACAGTGCTCATGAAAGCGCGGCCCCTGAAAACAGTGCGCCCGGACGACGGCCATAAAAATGCGCGGACGCCCGGGCCATAAAAAGGTGCGCCGGCCAAACTGCACAAAAAACAGTCGAGTGTTGCCGGCATAAAAAAAGTGGCAGGAGCACCCGGGCCCTAAAAGATGTGGCAGGGGATGGGGGGGGCCCCGGGCCCTAAAAAAAAGTGGGAGGGACCACGGCCATAAAAAGGGGGCAGGGACGCACGGCCATAAAAAAGTGGGGAGTGGACGGCCATAAAAAGAGTGCGCAGGGACGCCGGCCATAAAAAAAAGTGCGCAGGGACGCACGGCCATAAAAAAGTGCGCAGGGACGCACGGCCATAAAAACATTGCGCAGGGACGCACGGCCATAAAAAGATGCGCAGGGAGAACGGGCCCTAAAAAGAGTGCGCAGGGACCACGGCCATAAAAAGAGTGCGCAGTGTTGTACGGCCATAAAAAGAGGCGCAGGGACGCACGGCCATAAAAAGAGTGGCATGTCGCAAGGCCATAAAAAGAGTGCGCAGGGAGCACGGCCATAAAAAGGGCCTCGCATATAAAATGCGCAGGACCACGGGCCCTAAAAAGGAGTGCGCAGGGACGCACGGCCATAAAAAGAGTGGCCCTGTGACGGGCCCTAAAAGAGTGCGCAGGACGCAAAGGCATAAAAAGAGTGGCCGCAGGGACGCACGGCCATAAAAAAGTGCGCAGGGACGCACGGCCATAAAAAAGTGCGCAGGGCGCACGGCCATAAAAAGAGTTGCGCAGTGTTGTTTCGGCCATAAAAAGAGTGCGAGGGGGGCCAAAAAGGCGCAGGGCCATAAAAAGTCCAGTGGGGCCCTGGGCGCAAAGGCCATAAAAACAGTGCGCAGGGACGCACGGCCCTAAAAACAGTGCGCAGGACGCAGGGCCATAAAAAGAGTGCGCAGTGAGCACAGCCCCTAAAAACGTGCGCAGTGATGCACGGCATAAAACAGTGCGCAGTGAAGCACGGCCATAAAACACAGTGCGCAGTGACGCAGGCCATTAAAACAGTGCGCAGGACGCTCGGGAATGAAAACAGTGCGCAGGACGCACTACCATGAAAACAGTGCGCAGTGCGACTTACCATGAAAACAGTGCGCATTACTTACGGCCATAAAACAGTGCGCAGTGAGCACGGCCGAAACAGAGCGCATGAAAGTTGCAATAAAACAGTGCCCCAGGACGCACTCAATTTAAAACAGTGCGCATGCGACACCCAAGAAAAACAGTGCCCCAGTGTTAGGTCACCGGCCATAAAAACAGTTTCGCGTGACTTACGGCCATAAAAACAGTGCGCAGTGACGCACTACCTTGAAAACAGTGCTCATGATCGCGCCATGAAAACAGTGCGCAGTGGGCGCACGGCCATAAAAAGAATGCGCAGGACGCACGGCCATAAAAAGAGGTGCGCAGGGACGCACGGGCCCTAAAAAAGATGCGCAGGACGCCGGCCATAAAAAGTTGCGCAGGGACGCACGGCCATAAAAAAAGTGCGCAGGGATGCAAAGGCCCTAAAAAAGAGTGCGCAGGGACGCACGCCATAAAAAGAGTGCGAGGGGCGCCGGCCCATAAAAAAGTGCGCAGGGACGCACGGCCATAAAAGAAGTGGGGCAGGACGCAGGCCATAAAAAGAGTGCGCAGGACGCACGGCCATAAAAAGGTCGCGGGACCACGGCCATAAAAAGTGGAGGGGCGCACGGCCCAAAAAAAAGT
>CM065736.1:35058269-35143269 GCA_033310375.1 Conus canariensis
TTACAACATTATTCTGGCTTGGGTTCCTGGTCATGTTGGCATTGGAGGGAACAAAATGGTTGATCGTTTGGCCAAGAATGCCACAACAGAGAAACTGTCAAACACATCTATCCCCTGCTCAGATCTGAAACCCAAAATTAATGATTATGTCAGAGACCTCTGGCAGGAGGACTGGAATACACAGACGGATAACAAACTCTTTCAGATCCATCCAAACCTTAAGGAGTCCCTCTCGTCTGCGTCTGGTGGTCGTAAAGAGGAAACAGTTTCTGTGCTGGCTGCACACCGGCCATTCGTATTTTACCCATTCATACCTTTTAAAGAGTGAAGAAGCTCTGTGGTGCATTCCATGTTATGTGCCACTCACAATGAAACATTTCTTTTAGAGTGTTTGGACTTGCATGATGTGAGACAAACATTTTACAGCAGATTCTATGAAAACCTTGTTCAGAGACGTTCTGCCTGACACGATCTTTGAGTTCTTGAAAGAGATTAACATTTTTCATCGGATCTGAGTTTTTACAGTGGAAATATTTTTAACAAACTTTCGGATGGGTTTTTCAATGTATTTTAAAGAATTGTGTGAATGAATGACTTGTGAGTTGATTTTAACGTGGTGACAGCTCTGATGTGGCTCTTTGCGATCGATCGTCTGGGCTATAAGCAACATTATCTTATCTTATGATGTGTATTGTGACTGATGTATGTATTGTGACTGATGTGTGTATTGACTGATGTGTGTATTGTGACTGATGTGTATTGTGACTGATGTGTGTATTGACTGATGAGCGTATTGTGACTGACGTGTGTATGATTGCCACTGATTGTGTATTGTAAGTGATTGTAACTGATGTGTGTATTGTGACTGATGTGTGTATTGACTGATGTGTGTATTGTGACTGATGTGTGTATTGCCACTAATGCATGTATTGTAACTGATGTGTGTATTGTAACTGATGTGTGTATTGCCACTGATGCGTGTATTGCAACTGATGCGTGTATTGTAACTGATTGTAACTGATGCGTGTATTGGCACTGATGTGTGTATTGTTACTGATGCGTGTATTGTCACTGATGTGTGTATTGTCACTGATGTGTGTGATGTGTGTATTGTCACTGATGTGTGTATCGTAACTGATTGTAAGTGACGTGTATTGTCACTGATGTGTGTATTGTGACTGATGTGTGTATTGCCACTGATGTGTGTATTGTAACTGATTGTCACTGATGTGTGTATTGTCACTGATGTGTGTATTGTCACTGATGTGTGTATTGTCACTGATGCGTGTATTGTGACCGATGCGTGTATTGTGACTGATGTGTGTATTGTGACTGATGTGTGTGTTGTGATTGATGTGTGTGTTGTGACTGATGTGTGTATTGTGACTGATGTGTGTGTTGTGACTGATGTGTGTGTTGTGACTGATGTGTGTGTTGTCACTAATGCGTGTACTGTGACTGATGTGTGTATTGTCAGTGTACTGCACTCTTTGAATTGAATCCTGCTCTGCACCGTGTTTCTGGTGCAAGTGCTGGTAAACTGATGTGGACGTTGTGATTATGTTGCACAGGGGACCAGGGGACAGGGGAGCAGCCCCGCTCACCCAGCCCTGGACCATCCAGGAGGTCCCATACTTCTCCTCGCTTCTCCCCCTACGCCCGGACGGGTAATGAGGGTGCTGCCGGTCAGACGACCCGGGCCTCTAGGTAGATCCCCCGGCTGCTGCCGTAGGTCTGTTAGGCGCAGACAGTCATGGAAACGACTCCACCACATACAGCAGGCATGACCAGTCAGACAGCACTATGGAGTTTGGGAGTGCTTTGCAGTCCACTCCAACACACAGGCACACAAGCACACAGACAGACAGCACAGGGTTCACCTCGGCGCTAGAGGCCACCAGCCCTCTGCCCGATGGTGAACCCCAGCCATCCACATCTACCGCTAGGTCCCCAGGGCAGCAGCCAGGGCGGGTGCTTTCACCCGCCAATTCCCCTGTGCCTGTCATGTCTTCCACTGTCATGTCAGAGTCTTATGACCAGGATAGGGACTGGGAGGTAGAAGGGATGGAGGTGGTAGAGGAGTGGGAAGAGAGGGAGGAAGAAGATGCAGGAGGGAGGGAGGGAGGACGGAGGGGGGTGTAGATGTAGAGGGTGTGACAGACGCAGGGCAAGATAGGGAGGGGAGGGGGGTGGCAGTGTTAGGGCAGGATGTGGGAGGGTCAGGTCATCAGTCCCCACCTGCAGAAGATGCACCTGCACCACCTGTGGTTGTGGATGAGGGGGCAGACCATCAGCCCCCTCCACAGGCCCAACCAATACCACCTGTGGTTGTGGTAAGGGCGGTAGTCCATCAGCCCCCTCCACAGGCCCAACAAGTACCACCTGTGGTTGTGGTCCAGGGGCAGTCCATCAGCCCCCTCCACAGGCCCAACCAATACCACCTGTGGTTGTGGCAGGGGGGGCAGTCCATCAGCCCCCTCAACAGGCCCAACCAGTACCACCTGTGGTTGTGGCAGGGGGGGCAGTCCATCAGCCCCCTCAACAGGCCCAACCAGTACCACCTGTGGTTGTGGCAGGGGGGCAGTCCATCAGCCCCCTCAACAGGCCCAACCAGTACCACCTGTGGTTGTGGCAGTGGGGGCAGCCCAACAGCCCCCTCAACAGGCCCAACCAGTACCACCTGTGGTTGTGGCAGGGGGGGCAGTCCATCAGCCCCCTCCACAGGCCCAGCCTGCTCTGGCAGCAGGAGAGCCGCTGTTGCGTCGCTCGGCCCGTGTCAGAAGGCCCCCTGACCGGTATCAGTCTATTGATTTCAGAACAGATGCCTATTTAAGGCGCCAGGAACGGAACAGGAGGAGGAGGGCCCGGCGTTAATCGTCGCCTCCTGTTTCAGGCAACAAAATCTGCCCTGTTCCTGAGGTGGTGGTAAAGAAGAAACAGTCTTGTGCATATGGTGGGGGTGTGATGTAGGTCAGAGATCAGGTCAGGGTTAAGAGTTGTCATGTAGAGGGGTATAGTGAACAAAGGGCCAATCTACCAGTTCATAGCGTAGTTAACTTTAAAGGGATGGGAGTAGATAGTTTGTGTAGATAAAAAGATTTAGTCTTTAAAGTATGTTTGTTTTGATGGTGTTGCTGTATTAACCTTGTTCTTATTGTATATTCAGTTCTGTAGTGTTTTGTCTCTTTATTTTGATGGGCACAGCAGTAATAATTTTAAGAGCACTAGTATTGTAAATTTTTGTTGCTGCATACAATAATTTTAATTTGCAGTATTAAAAAAAATCCTATTTATTAGTTTTGGTGCTGATAAGATCAAAGTACCAATGAAAAAGAAAAGGAAACTTTTTTTTATATAGAATAGCCTAAAAAAAAAAGTAGATATGTTTATTCATGACCAGCAGCAACTATTATATTGAAATTTGAAGTGGCATTTTGTAGGAAATGGCCCGGGCATTAGGTATAGGTTGAATATTAGGGTCAGGTAGGGATAGATCATGATAGGTAGTTTAGGTTAGCTCAGGGAGACCGGCAGCACCACATTGAAATTTTGTACATTGAAATTTTGTATTTGCTTTTTTTTTTCAATTGACGTTATTGGTTTCTGTGTATGTGGCTTTTATGTATTTGCTCATCGCTTTTCTAGTGGACATGAAACATATTTGATTGTTAACTGTTTATGTAATTAAAGATTCCTTTAATACTTACTTTCTTTCAATTCATATTTTAGAAAATGTGTTGCTGTTTTCTTTCTTTCTGTCTTTAGTTTAACTTATTATTTCTGATGGGTTCTACAATCTCGTTTATAAAATAGTATACACACGGATGTACACGCACACACACACACACACACACACACACACACACACACACACACTCACTCACTCACTCACTCACTCACTCACTCACTCACACACACACACACACACACACACACACACACACACACACACACACACACACCACTTTGTATCTGTCTGTCTGTCTCACACTGAACATGCTCTGAACACACAAGACACACCACATGTTGGCACTGCACCTTATCTCTCTGATCTTGTGACCATGTACACTCCCTCTGACTCGTTCTGACTTGCAACTTGTTCAGCAACACCATTTCATGGATGAGATGTTTACATACTTAGCTGTTCCTATACCACTATTAATGTTTCCACCCTTCATCTGAGTACTCCTTGAAAGCCATTCTGCTCTCCTTCTCACCTTCCCAGACTTCACTTTTTTGTCTTGCCTGTCTTGTCTACCCCCCCCCCCCCCCCCCCCCCCCCCCTTCTGGTCTTTTCCCAGATTCCACTCACATTTCCACTTCTGTGCTATAAGTTTAACCCTCATTTGGCAGACATCTGTTCACACCTGTCGAATCTCCATTTCTTGCACTGCCCACTCAGCTGTTTTTGTTTTTGAAATCCACATTCCAGTCTGGCCATTCATCCTGACCCTCTGCTAATCCTGTTCTCGCTTCACTTGTCACTTGTCGCCAGTCTCTTTCCGCTCTGTTTTCTGATTCCCTGACTCCTGCTTCCAAGGTTTTGTTTCCCTTCTACAAGGTATTGATTTTGAGGATGCGCCTTTCCCTTCTTAGACCCACCTGTGCAGTCTACATCTGACCCTGGCTACAAATTCTTATTACTACCTTTCTTTGCATTTTGACTTTTTTAACCCACTAAATGTGTGTTACATTTTACCCAACCACCATCACTTATCACCTCTAACACCTATGCGTCCACCTGTGTTACATTTTACCCCAACCACCGTCACTTACCACACTTAACCCCTATGCGTCCACCCTTTCCCGTTCCCACCTCCATAGTATATCCCACTTTCTTCATAATGTTGTCTTCCCATTGTCTTAAACTCGTATTTCTGCCCTGCAGTTAATCCACTGAACGTGTGTTACATTTCACCCCAACCACAATCACTTACCACCCTTAACCCCTATGCGTCCACCCTTTCCCATTCCCACCTCCATAGCATACCCCACTGTTCTTCATAATGTTGTCTTCCCATTGTCACTGACTCATTTCTCTGCCCTGCGGTGGCACACCCCCTTTCAGTTGCCTTCGCTGATTCACACTACTTCTATTTCCTCTCATCTTTTCCTTTTTTTCCATTTTTTTTTTAACAGAGAAAAAAAAATCATGCTTTTCATCTGCATTTATTTTCATTTTTACCCTTTTCTGTCTTTCCTGTTTTTGATTTTGAAAAAAAATCTGAAATCATGTTTTCCCATATAACCGGTTTCTTCTCATTTACAGTTGTTTTGTTTCTCTTCGAACTGTTCCATCTGAAACCCTTTGCCTTTAATTCACTTTGATTCTTGGTTGCATCCTTTACCAGAGTCATTAACAACAAACAAAAGCATTAGTTTTAAAAGTAAAAATCTGTTAAACCAAAAATCGCAATAGTTGGATACCAAAACTCTAAACAAAAAAAATCGCAATAGTTGGACACCCATCACCTTCATTTGGGCAGTTATTTTATCAAGAAAAGTGCCACTTGGTTTTCTCTGTCCCCGACTGTCTATTCAGTGTCTGGCTTAAAACATAGTTGTCTCTCCTCTCTCTCTCTCTCCCTCTCTCTCTCTCTCTCTGTCAGGCAGCAGTTGTTTCCTTCACACAGTTCTCTCCCTTGATTCACAATCGGTGTAATACAGTCAGATATATATTCCAGCTGAATGTATCTTTTCAACCTGTATGACAATACACACACACACACACACACACACACACACACACACACACACACACACACAACACACACACCACACACACACACACTCATGCACACACACACACACACACACACGCACACACGCATGCACACACACAAATTTATCTTTAGTATGGTAATGATACTTGAATGCTGCTCAGCAGAATCTGTTTTTTGTGTTGTTTTGTTTTCTTTTCATTTTTTTAAATTCCGTGATCAGCATCTGGTGTGTCACTTTCTTAGTAAATGTTCAGAAAGTCCAACTGTGGCTATGATGTCATCAGAAGTGTGCGTGTATATGTGGGCAGGGGTTACTGCCCCCTGTGTTGCTTGCATTTTTGTTAGATTGGCCGCCAACCTTAAACTCGCATTTATGCGTGTGTGATGATGCAAGATTTATGCTTAGTTCATTGTTTCTTGTCCACTAGAAAGGCGATGTCATATTTGATTTTTTGTGTTGAGAAAAAAAGTTTCCTATGTTGATTAGGAAGTTCTGGAAGTGTTGTCTTTGTCATGTCTGTGTCAGTTTGTGTGTAGTTTATAAAAACAAAAAACAAAACAAAAAAAACTAAAGAGAATTTAGAAAAAAAACACAAAAAAACTTACAAAATATAAAAATGAAAAAAAAAAATGAAAAAATGACAAATAAGGAAAAAAAAGTTTCTTATATTGATTAGAAAGTTTTGAAAGTGTTGTCTTCGTCATGTCTGTGTCATTGTGTGTAGTTTATAAAAACAAAAAAATAAAAAAAAAACCTAAAGAGAATTTAAAAAAATAAATAAAAACTTATAAAATATAAAAATGAAAAAAAAAAATTAAAACATTGAAAAAAAAAAAAAAGTTGGTTGCTTGTTAACACACTTTTCTGGTGGTGAGGTAGGAAGACTTTTTGCCTTACCAGTACCCAGATCACGCATGCAGCTTACTAAAGTACTCCGCTGCTGCCATTTGGAGAGGGCCTCGTCAGATGTAGGCACTGGATGGTATGAATGCTTTCCTGCGTGATGCAAAGCTCATGTGTCCAGGCAGATGCTGAGCTTACTGCTGCGTTTATCAATTGAGACCAGAGAATGCATCCAGTCTGTAGGCTGACAACTTTGAAGTGTGGCTTTGGAAATGACTTCACTTTCTTTGGTCTTTCACAGCACCACTGGGGCGTATCACCCACTAGATACTGGATTTTGAAGGGGCTGGGATGGAGGGAGGGAGGGAGGGAAAGGTTAGGGATAGACAGGTGAAGGTGTGGGGAGTTTCTGCAGTTTGCAGAAAAAGGTTGTGTATGTGTGTCGGAGGGCATAGGAAGGCCGGTGGTGGGGAGGGGGCATGGCATGGGAGTCAAGATGAGGTGCTTATAATGGTGAAAATATCATTGTGTGTTCTCATTTGTAATCACCGTGTTGCTGTCACAGCACAGCTGAAGAATCAGGCAGTTAATTAAGAGGGCTCAGTGAGAGTACTCTGTGCACAGCACAGCTGAAGAATCGGCAATTAAGAGGGCTCAGTGAGAGTACTCTGTGCACAGCACAGCTGAAGAATCAGGCAATTAAGAGGGCTCAGTGAGAGTACTCTGTGCACAGCACAGCTGAAGAATCAGGCAATTAAGAGGGCTCAGTGAGAGTACCCTGTGCACAGCACAGCTGAAGAATCGGGCAATTAAGAGGCTCAGTGAGAGTACTTTGTGCACAGCACAGCTGAAGAATCGGGCAATTAAGAGAGCTCAGTGAGAGTACTTTGTGCACAGCACAGCTGATGAATCGGGCAGTTAATTAAGAGAGCTCAGTGAGAGTACCCTGTGCACAGCACAGCTGAAGAATCAGGCAATTAGGAGAGCTCAGTGAGAATACTCTGTGCATGCTTGCATATGTGTGTGTGTGTGTGTGTGTGTGTGTGTGTGTGTGTGTGTGTGTGTGTGATTGTTTCTTACAATTCAGATAAAAAGCTGACAGCAGTTGAAGTTCTTTAATGTTAACAACACAGCTTGGAAGAACATGGGGAGGGGCGAGGAGGGATGGGGAACGGGGGGTGGGGTGGGGGAGACTGGGGGGGGGATGCTGGGGGGGGAGGGGGGGGGGGGGGGGGGGAGGGCGGGGGGAGGGAGGGGGGGGGGGGGGGGGGAAGCGGGGAGGGGAAAAGGGGAGGGGAGGGGGTGGGGGGGGAGGTGTGTGCATGTGTGAGAGAGTGTGTTGTTCACATAGCGGGGGTTCTATGTTGCAGAATTGTGCACTTCGTGCAACAAGCACAGCACTTTGGTATATTGTTCTTTACAATGTTATAATTGATTTCAGATTTGAAGCCACTTCAAAAACGTTTTTTATTTTGAGAAATAAATTTTTTTTTAAATGAACCAAAATTGCAGACTATTTTCTAGCGCAAGGTGCCCGCAGTGAATATTATCAAGCAAAACGAATGTAAGCTAAAATTATTTTCTAATGACAACACATTGGACAAGAGAAGTTCATTATGTATATAAATGTCTTGGAAGATTTTTGTGTGTGTATGTGAGCGCGCCTGCGTGATTGCATGCGTGCCTGCATACGTGCCTCTGTGTGTGTGTGTGTGTGTGTGTGTGTGTGTGTGTGTGTGTGTGTGTAACTGTACGTGCCTGCCTCGAGGAAAAAGAAAGGCAGATAGAGGGAAAAGACAAACAGAAGCAGAGATGGAGAAAAAGAGAGTGTAGATGATCTAGTTGGAGGGCATAGAGAAAAGAGAGTCGTAGATGAGTCTTGTTTGGAAGGGGGCATAGAGAAAAAGAGAGAATGGTAGATGAGTCTTTTGTTTGGAAGGGGGCACTTGAGAGTTGTGTACAAGAAAGTGAGAGAGTGGTAGATGAGGAGTCTTATTCTTGGAAGGGGGCACTTGAGGATGTGTATGAGAGGAAAAATAATATATATATATATGTGTGATATAATATATATAATAAAAATGCATATAGATTGTTCACATGTGTATGTGTCTATGAGTATGCATACCTGGATGGTGGAGATGGTGTTTGCAGTATATATATCATGCTCTACATGTGATGTATGTTATAGATATGCTTTTTATGTACATGAGATGTACATAAGAATAAGGTGGGATGGGGAAATTGAGGGAGGGGGTATAGAGAGAAAGGGATGGAGGAGAGGTCGTGGGAAAGGAAAAGAGCTGGAATGATTCAAACTAATCCATAAATCATCAGTCATTTTCCTTTTTCCACCCCCAATCAGCATTATCACACCAATGCCACCACATTATCTCACTTATGACAATGATCATCATCCTGTAGTACTGCAGATCTTACTTATGATAATGATCATCATCCATCAGTCATAGCATATTTCCTCTATTCCCCCAACTGGCATTAACATACTAAGGCCAGTGCACTGTTCCACTTTTGTAAATGACCATCATCCCACACTACTGTGAATCACACTCACACCATGACAATAATCATCATCCATCAATTTTGTTTACCTCCTTCATTCCCCAACCGGCATTATTACACCAGTGCCACAACATTATCCAACTTATATAACAGTGATCATCATCCTACAGTACTGTTGATCTCGAATGATCCATGATCATCACCCATCAGTCATCCACCCTCTTCCTGAACCAGCAGTATTATACTAATGCCACCACATTATTTCACTTATCACAATGACCATCATCCTACAGTATCTCACTTATGACAATGATCATCACCCACCAGTCATTGATATCTTCCTTTATTCCCCCAACTGACACCATTGTACCAATGCTACATTATTCCACCTACATGACAATGACCCTCACCCTATAGTACTGCTGATCCCAAATATTCACCATCCATCAGTCACTGGAAATACTGTCATCCAGTGATCACCTTCATACTGCAATGTATATGGCAATGAGGAAGCTGACCATTTGGCAAAGGAAGGAAAACAGCAGCCCCAACTAGAACAGGAAGTCTCCTTCCAAAAAATCAAAAGCACTATCAAGGAGAACCCAAAATCAAAAAGGCAGATGGCTTGAGCAGCACCCTACTTCAACAGGAGGGATAGACACTACCGGATGCCCAGATCAGACCTTTGTGAGACTGAGGACAGGGCACTCCAGACTGAGACATCACATGTCCAGTATATTCCACAATGGCAAGTCATCCATGCAGTACAGCCCAACGACCTAGCCTGCCAACACACCGATGAAGGGAAAGCCCTATTGACCATTGGAGGGCCTTTGCCAAACAGCAGCCTTCGCCAATACCTCCAGGGTTCCTACCTAAGTGAACAAGGAAGAAGACCATCCTACAGTACTGTTGATCTCTATTGATCATCAGTCATTGACCCCCCTCCCCCCCCCCCCCCCCCCCCCCACAACCAGCATCATTATACTACTGCCACCACATCATTTCACCTGTGACAATGATCAGCATCCCACAGTACCTTTAATCGCAGTTATGATTCCAGTAACAACAATGATTATCATCCTGTAGCACTGTTGTTATCAAATGACCATCACCCATCAAGGTTCCCATTTAAAAAAAAATTTTAGTAACAAGAATGATTATCATCCTGTAGCACTGTTATTATCAAATGGCCATCACCTAATAAGCTTTATTATCATTATTTATATATTCATTTAAAACCCCCTCTGTGTGTGTGTGTGTGTGTGTGTGTGTGTGTGTGGTGTGTGGATGAGTGTTTGTACATATGTTTGTGTGTGTGTGTGTGTTGTGTGTGTGTGTGTGTGTGCTTTATATGTGTGTGATAGTGCTGATTTCACCTATGACAACGGTGACTATTCATCAGTCATTGACATTTCCAGTTTTCTGCTCAATTAGCATTATCATACCAATGCTATCATGTAATTTCACTCATGACAATGATCAACATCTATAGCATTGTTTATCCCACTTATGACAATGATCATCATCATCATTAAAAAACAAACAATATATATATATATATATTTATTTATATATAATAAATGGTGTGTGTGTGTGTGTGATGTGTGTGTGTGTGTGTGAGAATGGGTGTGTATGTGTGTGAAAACTCCCCACAATTAGTCTCTTTTGACCATAATTCACACATACCTTCCCTCTCTTCCCCCCTCCCCATCCCACCCCTTTTTTTCCCCCAACAACACTATTTGCATGAATTTCTCGCCCCCACCCCACGCATACGTTTGTGTTGGAGGAGAGATATGAACTCTTTCTGTCTCTCTCTCTCCCTCTCCCCCGTTCCCCGTTTCCACCCCCCCCCCCTCCATATTCTGCCCCCCCCCCCTTTTTTTTTTTCCCCTCTCCTAACGATATCTTACCACCCATTGTTCATTTCCATTCTCTTCCAATCATTACTATCATTACCCACACCCCCACATACAACTACCCACACATAACTACTATCATCACCATCACCACCCATTAAAATTGTTCATTTATTTAATCATTCATTTATATCTTTTATATTCTTTATTTACTTATTTTATTTTATTTCATTTATTTATTCATTTATTTATTATTATGATTTTTATTTATTTATTTTTTTAAAAAACTTATTTGGTGTTATGGGTGAAAATGAATGACTGTACAGCATACGACTCCCTTTTTTGCTGGCGGCCATCTTGGAAATTGCTCAAATACACAAATTTTCCTTCTTTTTTTTTTTACATAGACCTGTATCTGGTTATGTTCAAGGCATGAAATTGTCCTTCTCAGCCAGATTTGGTGTTTGTAGCATTAAATGAATAATTATGCAAAATATATTCCAATTTTTGTGTCAGCCATTTTGAATAATGCCAAAAAACACGTTTATACAATTTTTCATGGTGGCTCTAAATCAGGTTTTGTTCAGGACATAAAACTGGCCATCTCTGCCAGATTTGGTGCTTGTTGCGTGAAGTGCATGATTTTTCAACATAGAACCCCCGCTAAAAGGGGCAACATTGTTGGGGACATATACTAGCTCATTCTGTTTTCTGTGCAGGTGTTGCAAGACTGCTGAGGACGATCTAGGACTATTTGGAGGGCTGGTGATGAGATGAGGTAGGTGTGTGTGTGTGTGTGGTGTGTGTGTGTGTGTGTGGTGTGTGTGTGTGCGTGCGTTGAGTGTGTGTGTGTGTGTGTGTGTGTGTGTGTGTGTTATTTACAGAGATAACATTATTCTTGGGTTTCTGCATTACCTTTGTTGTATTTTTTATGTAGGTGTCTCAGGATGACTACAGACAGTAGACAAAGAGGAGAGCTGAATGTGAAACGAGTGTGTGCATTTTTTTTTTTTTTTAGGTAGAGATTATAGAAGTGGATGGGGAGACAGAGGTGTTAGGGAAGAAGGGAAAGGGAGGCAAAGGGGGGGAGGGGGTGGGGAGGGGTGGGATGGGGGCTGGAGATGGGAGAGGAGGGAAGAAGAAGAAGGGAAGGGTGACAGGGAGGGGAAGGTGTGTGTGTGTGTTCACAGGGGCAACATTTGGGGGGCATATGCTAACTTGCTGTGTTTCCTGTGCAGATGTTGGAGGACTGCTGAAGAAGACATTGGACCACTTGAAGGGTGGGAGATGAGGTGATGGGTGTGTGCGTATGTGCATGTGTGTGTATGCGTGCACGGGTGTGTGTGTGTGTGTGTTGTGTGTGTGTGTGTGCGTATGTGTGTGTTTGGTATTTACAGGGTTAACATTGTCGTTGGATTTCTCTGTTAAGTTGTGTTTTCTGTGCAGGTGTCTCAAGATGACTGCAGGCATTGGACAGGAGGAGTCCAACCAAGTGTGGAGATTAAAAGGCGACCTCCACCGTCTCCAAAACCTAAGCCGTCTCCACCTGCAGGCAAGTCTGTCTGAGGGTCTGGTGAACAAAGGGTCTGGTGAACGAAACAAAGCTGTCCATCTTCAAAGCAAATTTTGGATCACCTAAGGCGGTAATTTATTCTTTTTTTTTCTGTTCTTTTTTTCCTATGGCCGAAATCCACCTCTTCATTTTTTGGCACTTTACACTGTCCTCTTCATCTGCCAAAAAACCCAAAAAGTGGAAGAAAAAAAATTTCCACTGCTAGCTTTTTTGAGTAGGCTGTCTTTTTTATGACCACTGTCTTTTTCCTCTTTTTTTTTTTTTTTTTGTTTTGTTGTTGTAAACCGATCTCTCACACACCATGCATAGTCTGTCTGTTCTCTTACAAATGGACGTATTTTTGCTGATTTTAATGTTTTGCCGTTTGATACAAAGTGTCTGGTTGTACATGTCCTCATGTGTGGTATACTGACACTCTCACTCTCATAATGTGCTGCATATCATACAACGAGAACAAAAATGAACAAAACAAAAGACTGCTAATTACTTCCTTTTCTTTCAGTTCCCCCCCCCCCCCCCCCCAAGTCATTTTCACACATGTCGCCTGACATTTTTATTGAATGGGCAAACTGAGTAGGTTCTTATATGATGTGTATGTAAGTACTAGAACATACACTGCAGTATAGTGCAACAGACTTGTGGATAATAAAAAGAGACACAGACAGAAAGGGAGGGAGAAAGATAGGGAAGAGAGAGAGGGGGGGAGGGGAGACAGACAGACATGCAGGCAGACAGAGCGACAAACAGACAGAGAGGGTTGGGGAGATACAGTGTGTGAGTAATGTGTGTGTGTGTGTGTGTATGAGGAATAGAGAGAGAGAGGGAGAATGTTTACAGAGAGAAGCGAGAGCGACAAGCATATAAAACTCATATACATAGTTATGTCACCATATACCTAAACCATAGTAATAATAGAACAAACAAGCAAGCAAACAAACAAGCAAAGAGAATAAAGTTTATCCATAATGAATGCATATGTAACCAAGATAAGTATCGAACATCTCTTAGTTTGAGTTCTCTGTCAAATATTATTTGTAAAGAAATAGGAGACAGCGTCTTTATAGATACTGATGGACATTTTTGCCAATAATATGAGTAGTTTATGTATAAGTATTTGTCTCTAGGATATCTTGATCTATTTACACCGAACAAAACATCCACTGCTGTCAGTGTTATTTTACTATTTGTTTCTATATATATTTTGTATTCTAAAAACTCCCAGAACCTTTTTTTACGACAACACAGTCGAAGAAAAAATGTTCTGTAAAGTCTGTCTGATCATTACGGTAAGAACATTTATTATTTTCTGCAACTTTCATTTTGTTAAGCATAATATTGGTCAAGTAAATGTTGTGTAAGATTTTCCAGTGTAGGAAATCTTGTGTCTTTGGTGGCTTCTTTAGCTATGGACTATGCTGATTTGTCTAATTCATATCCAAATTTTCTACGCCAAAAATGACATGATGTTGATGAGTCTAACTATCTTCCTTAATAAATACTGTTTAATATTTTTTGGTTTTAAATCAAAGTCCTTTGCATCACAAGGGAGTGTGGATGCTTCAGGTTCACCCCACACTATCCACTGCACCCACTCTTGAGGGACTGAGTTGACAAGAGCGTTATACTCAAACAGAATGTTTGCTCTGTTTTTGACCGATTATATTTTGTACTTCTTCCAGAACAACAGTCTCTTTTCATCATAATGGATGATGTTTTTCATTTGATCGATAACCATTTTTTTGCCATTTTTGAAAGAAAATCATTTTCTTTTTGTACTTAATCATAGAATTGTTGCACAGGAGCTGAGAATGAAAATTATTACAGTTGATTTCATTAGTCCCCGTAGTAGTTTTGCAGTTGAGATAGGTTACCAAACTGCTCTCCAGAACTCATTGTTTATCCTATCAAGGGCTTTCATTTCTTTGGACTTAGCATTTAAATGAAAAACACTGGCAGTCTTTTGGAAGTACCACATGGGTATGAACTTCCAGTTTCCATGAACTTCACTGTTGTACAGTTTCCTAGTCCACTGTAAATACATATGTTTCTGGAACTGAATTATATTGATCATGTTTTAGCCTCCATCATCAGTATCAGATTCCATTGTTGTTGTTTTAACCCTTTCAGATGCTTTTCTGTTGCTAAACTTTTTTTGCCACAGAAATTTATACAACATTGTGTTCATTTTATTTAAGACTATTTCTGTGATACCAATAGATTGCATAACATAGACCAACTGGCCGATCAAAAAGGTTTTTATCACAATGACTTTACCCTGGATACTGAGACCCCTCTTTTGCCACTTTTTTTTTTTATTAATCCTTTAATTCGGCGATTCTGTCTTTCCAATTATCTTCAATATTTCTTGCCATTTTATTAGTTTCAAAATAAATGCCAAGAATTTTTATTTTCTCTACGGTAGTGAATGGCCAATTTTGTTCTTTTTTTGTCTTCCCATTTTAAATGGCTTTGTTCTTAACTTATTTGAGACCAGATATTTCCTGATAGGAAGTTAATATTTTCAGTGATCTGGTCATATCACTAGGATCTCTGAGGAACAAAGTGGTGTCATCTGCCATTTGCTTTAGTTTTAAATAACAGTTTTCAATTTGAGAATGTGTAGGCATCTTAATTCCTATTGACTGTACTGTTTCTAATTTTGATAGCCAACAATTCAACAGCGAAAATAAAAGCTAGTGGAGAAAATGAACAACCCTGTCATATGCCACAATTCAGACTAAAGGGCTCAGAAAGCCAGCCATCATGATTTATAGATGCAAAATTACTGTCAGTCAGTATTGACATCCATTTCTTAAAATTGGAACCAAAGCTATACATGTCAAAGGTATTCGTAGAAAAGCTTTAGATATGGAATTAAAAGGCTTTGGAAAAATCAGCGGCCACAAGTATCCGGCTTGATTAGTTCTAGTTAGGTAGTTAATTGTGTCATCAATTCATCTTATGATTGTCGCCATGCCTTTAATGTATCCAACCTGATCTCTTAAATAATCTATTATTGACTCGGTTAAGTCGAAGGGCTAAAACTTTAGCCAATAGTTTATAGTCACAGGTAGTAAGAGTAATAGGTCTCCAATTATTCAGATTATCTCTCTGTAATTCTTTTCCTTTATGTACCAAGTTAATAATGCCATACCTTTGTGAATACGACAGTTCACCTTTATGAAAGGTCTCTGTAAATGATTGAGTTAGAACACTGCCAATTTTATTTTTAAAAATTTGAAAAATTCTATGGTCAGTCCATCGCTGCCAGGGGCGGAGCCATTGTTCATGTGTTTTAAGGCATTGGTCATTTCTTTTAGTGTAATCACTCCCTCACAAGATGCAGCTTCCTCTTCATCGAGTCGTACAACATGTTCGTTTTGCAAAAATAAATTTGATTTCTCCCTGACATCATGTGCAACTGTGGTCTGATTATATATTACTCTGAAGAATGATACCTGTTCTTCCAGTATTCCCTTCTGGTCTGTTATTATTTCACCTAATTGTTTACATAATCTTGTTATAATCTTATTCTTGCCTCTTGCTTTTTCTAAATTGTAAAAATATTAGTATTGCGCTCACCATCTTCAATTCACTTGGTCCTTGCTGGAATCTGAGCACCTTTCACTTTCCCAGCCTGCAGTCATTCTGGCTGCCGTTTCAAAATTAAAGCATTTTTTTGTGTAGCATTGTTCTCAGGATTGAGAGGTAATACCTTTTCTTTTTCTAATATCTGCAACTTTAACCTGTTGAGTGCCGGTGACCGATATTTTGGTCGATAAAATACTTCCGCTTCAGCGCCAGAGACCAGAATTTCAGTCGGTGACCTTTCGCTATTTTTAGCTGGAAAACTCTAGCTATTTCACCGACTTATTTGGTGTATGATAGTTTAGGATCCCCTCCAGTGGCCAATCAAATTATACCTCATGACGTGTACACATACTGTGTGCGCAGTCCATTGAAAGTGAAGACCCCTCAGGCTCTGAGTAGTTGTCACTCACCAACAATGGCAGACGACGCAACACCCGCACAGAGCGGCCACAATCAACTAGGAAATCCTTTTCTGCTTTTTGAAGCAGCGAATATCATTCTAGAGGAGGGCGATTTGGATCTTGAGTCGAGTCAATTCGCTCGATGCATGGGAAAGTGACGATGATTTGGTACATGCTCTTGAAGCAGCGAATATCATTCTAGAGGAGGGCGATTTGGATCTTGAGTCAGTCAATTCGCTCGATGCATGGGAAAGTGACGATGATTTGGTACATGCTCTTGAAGCAGCGAATATCATTCTAGAGGAGGGCGATTTGGATCTTGAGTCAGTCAATTCGCTCGATGCATGGGAAAGTGACGATGATTTGGTACATGCAGGCGACATTTCATCGTTGATGAGACAGGTTTGTTTCGACCCAGCTGACACAAGCGTCGGTACGCCAAGTGAGCCAGCCAGTATGTGTGCTTCTCCGCAGCTTGAAACTGACACAAGTCAAGAAGAGGAGGATTTGCCTTCGGTCAATGCAGGGCGAAAGAGAAAGGACTGAAGTGAGGAGGGGGTTCACAGCAAGCGTCGAAGAGAGAGAGGGGGTGTGTTGAGGGGGCGTGGCAGACAACAAGCAGCTGCAACTCGAACTGGGACAGCTAAGTTCCAAGGGAATTTTTCACCACCAAATTTTTACCGCCCAGCAACACTGCCATTTAGTGGAAACCCGGGGATTAAAGTTCCAACTGGCAAAAACTTCCAGCCAACGGACTACTTCAGACTTTTTCTTACTCAAGAGCTTTTGGATGTGATGGTTGAGCAGACAAATGTGTATGCTCACCAAACACTGATGGAAGCAGAGAGGAGGGACGGAGGGTTGAAGAAGTAGGCAAGGCTGGCCTAATGGAAGGACAGTAAGACAACTTCAGTGGAGAGGGAAACATTTTTAGGCTTGACTCTGCTGACTGGTCTTGTGAAAAAAAGCCTCTCTGCACCTGTACTGGTCACAGAACACTTTGTTTGCCTTGCCTGTGTTCAATGCTGTGATGCCCAGAAACAGGCGTCAACTGTTATTGAGAATGTGCCATCTGAACAACAATGCAGCTGAACCACCTCGCACTGACCCCAACAGAGATCGACTCTACAAGGTACGGCCTGTGATCGAAAAACTTCAACAGAAGTTCCTGTCGGTATACAAGCCTGGTCGTCATCTTGCAATTGATGAGTCCCTACTACTGTGGAAAGTGCCCTTGTCTTCAGGCAATACATTCCCCTGAAGAGACCAGGTTTGGTGTCAAGATTTTTCACCTCTGTGAAGGCTCAGGGTATACCTATCGATTCCACATATATTCAGGTATGTACATTCTTCATTTTTTTTCAATATTCCCCCTTCTGTCTGCTGTATATTTACTTTGTACTGTTTTTCACTCCTCCATTCTATATCTAGTGAAACTTTTCTTTTATGTCAGTAACAAAAAGAAACATAAAAAAGTATATATATAATATCTCTCTCTCTCTCTCTCTCTCTCTCTCTCTCTCTCTCTCTCTCTCTCACACACACACACACACACCACACACACATGATCTGTACGCACATAAACACACTATGTACACACACAGATACACACACGCACGCACATTGCACACACACAAACACACTAAAACACCACACACACAACCCTCACACACACACACACACACACACACACACACACACACACACACACACACACACATCACACACACACACACACACACACACACACACACACACCACTAAGCTCACACACATGCACACACACGCATATCCACACATAGCGTCGTCTTGTGAAATTTGTTTTATGTCCAAAAAAAACCCCCAACAACAACAACAAAAAAACCCAGTCAGTCTCTCATGCATACACACAGTGAGGCACACACACACACACACACACACACCACACACACACATTCACAGTCTTCACTGACCAATGCACAGTTATACATATTCATATGATTTATTTACATGTACAGTTATGATTTGTATTAGGTGCCCAGGACCTGGCCTTCAACATCAACGACCTGATCCCAGAAGACGCCAGGAATCTACCGATGTCCGAGAAGATTGTCGTGTACATGATGGGTCCTCTTCTGGAGCAAGGATATCACCTCTACATGGACAACTGGTACACCGGACTTCATTTGTTCAGGTACAGTGAAGTTTCCTAAGCTCTGTCACACACACACATACACACTTTCCCATGTTTATTCTGTTAGTGTTGAGTATGTAATGGTGGTAATTGGGGTGGATGGAGGGAAATGTGTTGCAGTATGATCTGGGTAGGTGTGTTGGCTTGAGGGTAAGTCTATGTGTGTGGATGTGAGCTGATGATAGTGTGTATGTGTTGTGGTGATAGAAATATTTGTATATATGTTCTTGTGGCAATTAGTGTGCATTTGTGTGTGTGTGTGTGTGTGGTGTGTGTGTGTGTCGTTGTTGTTTTTTGTTGTTTTTTTATACATTTTTTTTGTTTTTGTTTGCTTAGGTACCTGTTCTAGAGGAGTACTGCTTGCTGTGGCACCATCAAGGCCAACAGATTGGTGAAGGCTGTCACAGACCTGCAGGTGAACAACAAAGGTGGTGTTCAAGCCCTTCACTGTGATGAGATTCTTGCAGCGAAGTGGTTCTCATCCAAGGTTGTACATCTCCTGTCTACAATCCATGATGAGCGTCTGTCCACAGTTCGCCGCTGGAACAGACCCGACACCATCAAGCCAGTCTGGGTCATCGACTACAGCTCAAAGATGGGCTCTGTTGATCGTAAAGATCAGATGCTGGAACCATACCATGCTGCTCGAAAGACAACCAGGTGGTACAAAAAACTTGCCATCCTCTTGGTACAGGTTGTCCTCCTCAGCGCTTTTCTTCTGTACAAGAAGGATGGCAAGAAAAAAAATTTCCTTCAGTTTCAAGGAGACATCATTTTTTTGATGATTACGGCAGGGCTTGACAACCCAGCTACACCCCTTGAACAGGGGCGTGAAGGAGGAGATAGTATTGTCCGTCTTACCAACCGCCACTTCATTGAAAAAGTGCCTGCAACTGAAAAGCAGGGAAGCAAAACATCAGCCCGGTGCAAAGTGTGCCGAAGCCGTGGTGTTTGTTGGGTGTCCACCTACAGATGTGGAGACTGCCCCAGCAAACCTGGCCTCTGTGTTGTGCCCTACTTCAAAGATTACCACACAAAGCTGGCCTCTGTGTTATGCCCTGCTTCAAAGATTACCACACAAAGCTGGCCTACTGGCAAGAGTGACAGGCACAGAATTGGAGTTGTGTGTGTGTGTGTGTTAGAGCTGCACTTTCAGTGCCTGGATTACTGCAGTTTTGCTGATTGAAAAGTGGTGTTTACTGCTCAGATGTTACGTTTCGGTGTTGGTTACTACTTGGATTCATGGATTACAACACTTGAGTCAGTGCCTGGATCACAGCCAATTCAGTGATTGGAAACCGTTCAGTTTGATGTGTAGTGTTACTATGCTCAGTGTCATGTAACTTCATAGTTGGTGGGAATGGTGCATTTATTTTACATACTATGCTAGATTGATAACAGTGTGTGTGTGCCTGCAGGAGTGGAAGAGAGATGGAGAGAGAGAGTGAAGATTGTCTGTGTGTGGGTGTGTGTGTGTGTGTGAGAGAGAGAGAGAGAGAGAGATTGAATGTGTGAATGCATATTTGTGCAAGTGTGTATGTATGCGTGTGCATGTGCTACTGTGTAATCCATGAACAGAAATTAATTTGTGTGAGTGCGGAAGTGTTTGAAGGATAAAAGGAATAACTACAAACACATGCTCTTCATTTTAATTTAAACCATAATAGATGCATGTTTATAATTTACAAATATTTTTGTAACAAATTTTAAAGTTTTTTTCCACATTTGTTTATATAACTGCATGGTGCTCAGACCCAGGTTAAGATTTCTGTTTAATTTTGGTGTCATCGGATAGAGCAATAAACACAGATTCCAAAAATGTATAGTTTTATGGGGTTTTCTTAGCTGGATTAGGAGCTATGAATTAATGTTTATTTTATGCCAAAACACCCAAAAACCCTTGGCACAGGGGCATGCACTTACACAGATGCTGCACTCAAGGGGTTAAGAGACGTTCTTCACTTTGGTTTTTACAGCCGAGTTCCCATTTATCGGCACTGGAACAAGTATTCTATGTATCATCTAAGAGTTGGTCTAACAGTTCATTTATTTGATTACTGGTAACACAAACTGGGTCTTTTAAAAAACTATTTTTAAATCTCCAGTGGCCAAAATTACAAACGTTCAACTACGTTACCTGTGTCTTATGATCAGAGAGGGGAACGGTTAGCAGTTCACATGAAACGCAATGAGTTTGGATTTCTTCTGAAAGAAAACAATAGTCTAATCGGCGAGCAACAAACGGATTGGTTCTGCTCAACGAAAATTCTTTCTTATCATTATGAAATGTTCTCCACACGTCAGAAAGTGTTAAGTTTTTGATTATATTATTAAATTGTTTCACTTCTGCCTCGCTGTGGAATAAACCTGATATGATATCCATTTCATTGTTCACAACACAGTCGAAATCACCAAAAACCATTAAGTTTTGCTTACCGAATGTGTTAAACACTTCTTGCAATTTCATAAAAAGCATTAACTTGCCCTTGGTATTGTTGGGGCATAAACATTTGCCAGTTTGAATTTTTAATAGTCATTTTCTACTGATATCCATTAACATTCTTTCAACCACTAACTCCAAGTGTACTTACCCCTGAAAATGTTTAGAAATTAAAACGATTTCTCCTTGACTCCTGTTTGTGCCCGCATTATAAAAGATTTTGCCACCCCACTATTTCTCCCACATTGATACACCATTTTCAGTTATGTGAGCTTCCTGTAAACAAACAATATCAAACTTATGCCTTTTCAGATAATGAAATACTGTGTTTCTTTTCATTTTGTTTTTTAAACTCTAATATTTAAAGAGCATATGCATATGTGTAACTTATCCATAGGATAATAGATTGTGGGCTCATCTGTGTACAGTAAGATATGCAATATTTTCACAGTCCAAATTACTGTCTGTTGAGGAGGTCCAGGTCGTCAGTAAGAGGGCAGTCCGATGAACAAGTTTTACAAACCACCTGTGTCACCAACCTCAGGGGAGCAGTACCGGAGGACTGTGACAGCTGGACTGTGCACTATCCCATTTTGTTGCTTACCCTTCCCCTCTGCCTTGGGGCTGGAGCCTTCCCTTGAGCAACGGTGTTTGGTGGGGGTTTCTGACTTGTGACGAGGAGACTGTTGGATTTTTAGGATGAGCTGAGCGTGGACTGACTCTCTCCTGGCCTGGCTCTGAGTGGTCAGTCCTGCCCACAGCTCAGGCTGTCGCTGGTCTGCTCTGGCTCAGTCTCAGATGGCTGCTGTCCCTCAGCATTTATGTTCTCCCCGTCTGCCGACGCAGTCACTTTAACAGGAGAAAACTCACAAACGGTATCTACCCACTTGTGACCCAATTGCTTACAGGCACAGCACACAATGTCCTTTTGACACCCTGATGTGTGGTGTTCAAGACAATTTGAACAAGTGATGGGTTTCCTTAACATCTTTGGCTGTTCTTTATGAAAAATTTTAGCAGTGAACAAGCTTACTTTGAGGGTTTATTCAAGTGGAACAGCAGGGACAGTTATGTAGACAAATCTACGCCCTGTTAAGAATCTTGTCAGCTTGTGATCAGCGTTTTTGGCTCTCTCAGCTTTGATGGAAGAACAAAGTTCACAGCCTACTTGCGCTAAGGAGTGCTCTTTTTCAGTGTCAGCAACAGATATTGGGACATTATCAATCCACACTTTCGTCGAGGGTTTTTCCTCCCCGGAGCCACCCTTTAAAATGAATGGGTTGTTTGAGAGTTGTAGAACAGCCCCTCCAACTGCCATACGTTTTACAAGCAGCTGGTTCCTTGCTTTTATGAAGATTGGGTTCACGCCGATCTCCACACTGGTTGCCATGATACAGACCAAGCGAGTGATTCAATTCAATGAAATAGAAAATGTCAAAAAGATTTTTGAATGGTACAGCAACAAAGTCGCTGAATAGATTTGGCCGGTGCAATGTGAAAAAAAATGGCAAAGTCAGAAAAATGCCTTGGGTGTAAACTCGTGTACTGTGTGCGAAGAGTGCTCAGTCAAAACCTGTCCTCATGGCACGGCCAACACCCGCCGAATCCTTTAAACTCAGACTTTGAGGAGCTGCAGCTTTTGTGTAGTATACTTAAACCTCAGGTAGTATCTCTTCAGCAAACAAAAGTTCAAAGCCAGAAACCTCTCAGTCTTTCTGGCTTCTTCTTCTTCTGCGTTCGATTGAAGCTGGATGCGTCAGACTTGTAACCTGGCCGCCATGATGACGCACGCGGTCTTCTCCAGGTCAGAACGGGCTCCCCAAAGCTGCGCCTGTAACTCCGCTCCGCCCGGCCAGGTTTTGTGTCCTAGAGCTGCATGAGTAGGACAGCGCAGGAGGACATGTTCAGGGGTCTGGGGTCCAGTGCCGCATGGACACTGGTCAGTGTAGGTGATCTTCAGGCGGTTAAGGTGGCTCAGCAGTCTGCAGTGGCCGGTCCTCAGTCTGAAGAGGATTGTCTGCTGGTGCCTTTGGAGCTGGTGGATCAGGTCAGCACCACCCTCTGCACCCAGCCTTCTCTTCCACTGGGATTGAAACTGGTTGTGGATGATGGTCTTGGCTCCCTGTAGGTCATGGGGTGGCTGAACTGCTCCATTTTGCTGCCTGCCTTGGAGAGAGCATCAGCTTTTTCGTTGCCCATGATCCCACAGTGAGACGGAATCCACTGAAGCGTAATGACAGACTGTTTTGAGAGTTCATGGAGGGCAGCCTTGATGTCTTGCGTATGTTGTTCATTTCTTGTGTTCTGAAGTCCCTGCAGCAGAGATCGGCAGTCTGTGAAGAAGACAACCTTCTGTGATGGGCTGGCCGGTCCCAGAAAGATCCTCACTGCGTGGAGCACTGCTATTATCTCCGCTCTGTAGTTGGAGGAGATCTTTCCAGTAGGGAAGGCCTTGTGTGTCAGTCGTTTCTGGCTTCAATATTCTTTTGAAACCTGCACAACTTTCCATGTTGGGACTAACAGGTGGCATTGCCTTTCGTATCCACAGGCTGTGCTGGTCAGCCCTGGTGCTCTTACTACCCCTGTTCAGGCAGTAGCTACAAGAGTCGCTCCCCATAAATACCTTTACAGTTTGCTCGCTATATCTACAACCTGTCTTGGTTTGTCATAGGACCATGTCAGTCTGTTCAAAGAACTTCCTTGCCCTTGTTTGCTGTTAGGTGACTTTAATGGCCGTAATTTTTGGGGGTAGTGTGAACTTTATCCAGAGGTCTGCTTCTTGAAGATGTCTTTTCAGAGCTGGACTTGTGTTGTCTGAATGATGGGTCTCCCAACTTTCCTCCATTCTTTCACAGGTGCACTTCCATGTTTAGATTTGTCAATATGTGACCCCTTGCTGGTCCTGGTCTAAGAGTGGTTTGTCCATGACAATCTGCATGGAAGTGACCATTTCCCCATTCTGTTGAAATCCGTAACAGCTGAAACGCCTCTGTTCCACAACACCTTGATTATAAGAAGGCTAATAGGAATCTTTTTGCTGCAAATATTTCAAAGGAGCTCCAAGAAACTGACATTCTTCAAAATCAAAACCCACCAGAATCTGTAACTAAATAGTAATATTTTAAGTCTGCAAAAACCTTTATCCTGATGTCTTGCAATAAACTCCAGCTGCCCGAAACACCTTGGTTCAATTCTGACTGCCAACAAATCTCAAAAGTACGCAAACGGGCTCATCGTCGGGTATCCCAAAGACCTTCAGCTCCCAATGCTCAAGCCCATCAAAAGCTTTGAGCCAAAACAAGACACACTTTTAAAGTCAGTAAACGGCAGTCTTGGAGGAACTTCTGCTGCAGGCTGACATCTAAAATATTCATGAAAATGTCTGGAATATCATCCAGAAAATTAAAGGGAAGAACACCAACCCGTCAGTTCATCACCTGAAACTTGCCAATGCTCTGATAACTGACAAACAAGCTGTTGCCAATCTGCTGGCTTCCACCATTCAACAGAAATCAGCATCCTCAAGTAAATCTGCTATAATCTTCATGCAACTTCACTTAAGATAACTCTGAAGTGTACAATCTACCTTTTTAAATTGATGAACTGAAATCAGATCTGCAACCCTACAACGATCCTGCTCCTGGCCTGGATGATTTTCATTAACTTTTGAAACGTCTCCCAGAGAGCTGTGTTCAGACCCTTCTAAAAGTGTACAACAATATCTGGACAACAGGGTGTTTTCCACCCACCTGGCAAAAAGCCCTGATCATTCTGATTCCCAAGCCTGGAAAAGACCTTACCAACCCGTTAACCCGTAGAGTGCCTTTAAGCCGTCAGCTGACGCCGCATTAAAAATGCTTCCCAGTGCCTATGGGCCATCCACTGACGTCATGCATTTTTCTTGAATTTTCATTCGTTACTATTTCTATCAACGGACTTAAATAGAGTGTGCGTAGTAAGCCTTATATGTCTGTAGTATTAAAATGATATGTAAATGACCACACGTGAGGGGAAAGCCCATTTATTCTCATCACTGACTGGATGACCAGCCAGCACTTCCTCTCGCTTGCAAAGATGGCGGCGCAACCTTCGACAAGCGCAGCGACCAAATCAACGTATTTACACAGCTGAGCAGGCTCTGCTAATGATTTTTGACAAAGACAATAATCTTTTATTCAACGACTCACTCGAGCATGAAGGTGAGATGATGATAGTGATGGAATTGCCAACCGTATTCGTCAGTTATTGTGTCGGGCTGTGTGACCTCGATGTGTGTTCAGCTGACTGGTTTGCCAGCGTCGAACGAGCTCGCCTAGTGTGTACTCTGCACTGCGTGCCAGTGGTCAGTGACGTGGTAGTCAGCGTGAGAGGGGAGCGCGGCCTGCTGCGGCGCGGCACGGGGCAGAGGGAAAGGTAGGGGAAGAGGAGCAGTGAAAGAGAGGGTTGAAGTCCAGCAAGGGGGCGTGGTGGGGAGAGGGGGGCGTGGTCGTGGACTGACCTGTCTGCATAGAGTGTGAGCGTCTTGATAGACTTCTAAATGTTTTACTTTCATTTACAGGTGTAGTGTGACAATACAAACTTTATTTTCAACTTTTTTGCTTTGTGTTCTTGTTTGGATGTGAAGATGTAGTGGTAAATACATATGCTTTTGATCGTGCAAAAAAATCTATCCAAATCTAATTGCCTAAATACTTTTTTATTATCAAAATTAAAACAAAAGAAGCCCAGATTCAAAATCTTCATTCAATTTCCTTCAAAAATCATATATATTTCATTGTTATATCTTTTGTAGTTTCTGAGCTAGAATTTTTTGTTAATTATTACCCCCAAATCATTAGATTTCCCTGGCACTGGGAAAGCCTTTGTTTGTAACATTTTCAAGCAGCGAACAGGTTAAACTACCATCCAGTAGCTCTGACCAGCTTCCTCTGCAAGGTAATGGAAAAGATCGGTCAACTCCCGTCTGATGTGAAGCTGAAAACCCCAAACACTGGCTTGTGTTACATACAGACCTGGCGAGAGGAATGGAACTGGAAGACAGGTAACAAACTATTTAATATCCATTCAAACCTGAGTTTTTACAATGTTTCCACGGCGGCTTTAAAGAAGAAACATTTTTATGCCATTTGCATACAGGCCACACCTTTTACACCCATTCTTATCTTTTAAAAGGTGAAAATGCTCCGTGGTGCATTCCATGTCATGTACCACTCACAGTGAAACATGTTCTTTTAGAAAGTTGGGATTTGCAAGATGTGAGACATAAACATTTTTACAGCAGACTCCATGAAATCCTTGTTCAGAGATGTCCCACCTGATGTGATCTTTGAACTTCTGAAAGAGATGAACATTTTTCATCTGATTTAAGAAATTTACTGAAGAAAGATTTTAAAGAAGGTTCTGGTATGTTTTTAGAAGGTGTATTTTAAAGGGTTGTATGAATTAAAAAAAAAATTGTTGATGACTTGTGAGTTGAGACTGGATAGAGGGGGACTTTGGAGAATAGGTAAGCAGTGATGTACCGAGGTTGTAGAAGTAATAGGACAGACTGTCTGAAGGAAAGAAATCAATAGGCCATAATGTCCTGAACCTTGGAAAGCAATAGGACAAATTGACGTAATGGAAAAAAAAAAATTTAACATACCAGGGAATATTTATAACCTTTATATGCAAGAGTTAAAAGAAAATTAAAATAAGATATTTAGTACAAAACAGGCTGAGTTCTTTACTATGTTAACAGAATCGGATTATATGGGAACTACCACACAACATTGAAATGAAAAAGTCATTACGAAACATTGATTCATTCTGCTATAAAACGTGAAGTAAAATCATAAAGCGTGATTCCTAGCAGAAACAAAAATGGCGAAACGAAGACATGAGAGTTGTTTCCCTTACCTTGATTCAGGGTAAATCCATACTGTACTTTTTCCAAGTATTTCGATCAGCACCGTCTACTTTTGGTTTTGCCTAAGAATAGCTGTGGCGAGTGAAATAATGTTGAGCATTGCAGTCGAGAATCTGTCTGGGAAAATGTAGATTGACGTGTCAGCGAGTGACGTGAAACGATCGGACCGAGGCCGCCAGCGCTACATTTCGATCGGACAATGAGTCCGGGCTGGGGAAACACGATCGGACTTTTCAGTTTTTAATAGCATTGGCCGAAGGCG
Organism: Conus canariensis; assembly: GCA_033310375.1. Taxonomy (NCBI): domain Eukaryota; kingdom Metazoa; phylum Mollusca; class Gastropoda; order Neogastropoda; family Conidae; genus Conus; species Conus canariensis. The sequence continues at coordinate 35,085,567 of CM065736.1, forward strand.
ATGCCTCGGTGCAACACTGGGTAAGGATGAAGTGGGGGAGAGTAGAGATAAGAAGGTGCAAGTATGTCAATTTGTGTGACAAGGGATATGTGTGTGTGTGTGTGTGTGATTGTGTGCGTGTGTGTGTGTGTGTTGCTGTGCAATTATATTTCTTATGTTTCAGATGAAATAGCTGACAGCAATCAAAGGTGTTCAGTTTTAACAAGACAGCTTGGAAAGACAGAGTGGGGGAAAGAGGGCTGGGGGAGGAGGGAGAGTGAGGGGGTAGGGAGGGAGCCACAGGGATGGGGGGGGGGGGGGGGGGTGGGGGAGGGAAGGGTGGAGAAGGTGTGTATGGGTGTGTGAGTGTGTTATTTGCATGGGCAACAGTATTTGGGGCATATACTGTTTTTCTGTGCAGATGTCTCAAGACTACTGAAGAGGACATTGAACCATTTGGATGGCCGGAAAGGAGGTGAGATGTGTATCTTGTGTGTGTGTGTGTGTGTGTGTGTGTGTGTGTATGTATGTCATTTACAGGGATGAAATTATTGTTGGAAGTTTATGCTGACTTAATTTTGTTCTCTAGGAAGGTGTCTCGAGATAACTACAGACATTGGACAGAGAGGAGAGCCAAGTACAAGACGAGTGTGTGTCTGTATGTGTTTGTGAGTTGGAAGAATGTGGGGGAGAGGGGGGGGGGGGGGGGTGGGGGGGGGGGGCAGGAAGGGAGTAGACAGGGGGAGGATGGGAAGAAGGGGAGGGGAGAGGTGTTTTGAATGGGATTGTGGTTGTGAGCCAGTGTGTGATAGTCACAGAGGCAACATTGTTGAGGGAACATACTTTAACTCATTATTTTGTGTGTGCAGGTGTCTCAAGACTGCTGAAGACGCTGAACCATTTGGAGGGACAGAGACGTGGCAAGGGTGTGTTTCTGTGTGTGTGTGTTGTGTATAGGGATAATATTATTGTTGGATGTCTCTTAGTTGTGTTTTGTATGCAGGCATCTCAAACTGACTACACAGGGACAGGGAGAGATGCATGTATGTGTGCAAGGGAGTGTTATTTACAGAGGCAGTATTGTTTGGGGCGTGCATATTAACTCATCATGTGTGATTCAGTGATTCCTGAATTTAGAGTGAAGACATTCTGCTAAAGAAGAGGTCTCTTGAAGAATCCGCTCAGAAAACCACACTGAAGAGCCTGGTAGGTGTTGAACAGTTGCTTGTAAATAGGAAACTGACTGATACTTGGGTGGGAGAGTTACTGTTGAAGGTGCAATGTACTGCATGTAAAATTCAGAAAGTCATCAGTAGTTCCCAAATCACACCAGTATATGCTGAATCATTGCAGGTGAGGAAGACTACCCCAGGTCGGGGGGCCAGCTGAACGGAGGGTTTTCCAGGACATCAGGAGTGACAGCCGTTGTTAGACTTGGATCTTCTGCTGGTAAGTAGCAGGTCCCTTTGTGTGTGTGTACACAGTTTTGCATTTGTTTCAGGTAGCAATTGAACTCAAATTTCAAAACTGCATTTGTAGAGTGGACATCCAGGCAGGCCAAGATGTTGCAGTACAAAGATGATGAGGACAGCAGGATGTGGTTAGTGTCTCACAGCAAAATAGTTTTTGTTTTTTGAATAGAGCATTTAGGCCAGGCCAGTCCAGTCCAGTCTAGCTTCGAGGTCACAAATCTCACTTGTCATTACATGAAAGAAAGGACCAACCTTACTGGGAGAATGACCTTGTTTGTGTTGAGGGTACATTTCAGAATGCTTTGGATGGTAAAGAATTGATAATAGATTCAATTCCACATTGTTTCAATGGTGCAGCTCCATCATGCTTTATTGCAGACACTGTGAAAACACTGTTCAGAGATATTCCACCTGATCTGATTTTCATTTCCTGAAAGAGATTTGTGTTTTCATCGAAGATTCTATATAAGAAAAGAGTGAAAGTATTTTAGCATGGTTTAGGAAATCTTACATGTGTGTTTGTGTTGGCTTTGTTTTAACAGCTTTGCTGAGCTTTGACAAGATAATAGCCCTAATATGGGCCCTCGCGGTCGGCTTAGCTGTAAGCAACATGATACTCCATCAAAACAAATGAAAAGGTGAAACAGTGAAGGCAGCGGATGTTGGTGAGTATCTCGTAGTGTGTATGTGTGTGAATGTGTAGTAAATACCTTGCAGTGTGCAGTCTTTCGTGTTCAAGAACATCTCTGTTAATTATTTATTTGTGTGTGTTTTTGTTTTTTTTATCTATGTGTAGGGAATTGACTGAGGAGGCGACAGCCCTGATATGGTCCCTTGCGGTCATGTATGTTGTTAAAGCACTATAGTGTAGCCATTTCTTCACTTCGACAGAAGCTGTGAATGACTTTGAAAATAATTGTGTGTGTTGATTATGTCATGAATTGTTTTTGTCATTCACTGCATTGAGTAATGTGATAGTCTTATGAATTGTTCTGGTTGATGCATGTAAAAGTGTCCTTGATTCTGTTGATAGTCTTATGAGTTGTTTGTGGCTGATGCATGTCAAAGTGTCCTTGATTCTGTTGCAGGTTGGCATGTGTTTTTATTGTTGGCTTTGAAAGAGACGCTTTCAGCCTGCATGCATGCTTTCCCCCCTAGTTCTTTTTGTTGTTGAAAGATACTAATATTGCTAACAGTATTGAAACATGGGGGTGTACACAGAGATTTTCTGTTCATTCTGAGTCATACACTGTATATTTTTGTACGAATGAAACTGTGCATGTCGAAGCTTTGTGTTTAATGTGTATTGTATTTATAATTATCATATGATTATTCAGAGGATGGCATGTAAGACTTCTGACCTAAAAATACAGTCTGGATTTTCTTACTGTAGGTGTGGTCTTAATAGAATTATTTGAAGAGAGCTCTGCTTGATGTTAGCTGTTTAAAACAAAATGATAATCTTTCTCTTCTTTTTTTTTTCAGTGAAACTGCTGATCTGCGTCTGGATGATTTTTAACGCTAAAGCAGACCTTATCTGGGCAGGAACTTCTGAAAGCTGTTGTCAGTTTTACAAGAAGGTAGGGGCGTGTGTGTGCATGCATGCGTGTGTGTGTGTGTGTGTGTGTGTGAGTGTGTGTGTGTGTGTGTGTGTGCATAAAACTTTAAACTTTGATAAAAGCTTTGGATGACATCATGTGTATTGATTGTGTCATGAATTGTTTACATTCATTGCAGGCATTCTGTTACAGGTTGGCATGCGTGTTTGTAATGAGCACGGTCATCAACACTGTTTCTTAATATATGCATGCCTTTCCCCAACTTTATTAGTCACAAAATGTTCGTTTTACATACAGCAATATTGAAATTGTTTGGTGCAAAGATATTTTATTAAACACTTAGCTGTACTCAAAGAATATTATCACAATTTTTTTGTGCATGCCCTAAGTGTTGTGTTTGATGTGCTCTGTATTATCATTTATTGTACAGTTCCTCAAGGAATGGCTTGTTGTGTTTGATGTGCTCTGTATTATCGTTTATTATACAATTGCTCAAGGAATGGCTTGTTGTGTTTGATGTGCTCTGTATTATCATTTATTATACAATTGCTCAAGGAATGGCTTGTTGTGTTTGATGTGCTCTGTATTATCATTTATTATACAATTGCTCAAGGAATGGCTTGTTGTGTTTGATGTGCTCTGTATTATCATTTATTATACAATTGCTCAAGGAAGGCTTGTTAGAGTTCTGACCCAAAGATACAGGTTGGACAAAGATACAGGTGGGAATTTTCTTACTTTAAAAAAAAAGAGCTCTGCTTGATGATAGCTATTTTAAGTGAAAGGTAATTTTTTTTTCTTGTTTTCTGTTTTACAGTGATGATGAGAATCTGCCCATGACTGATTAATGCAGCATCAAACCTCATCCAAGCAACATTGTGTGAAAGCTGGATCCAGTTTAACAAAGAATGGGCACCTCTTCTTCTTACTGTCTTGTGTTTAGCGGTAAGGATGGTGTGTGTGTGTGTGTGTGTGTGTGTGAAAGAGCAGAAGATGTTTAAAGTTTTTCAGATGACATGCAGATCATGTGTTTTGTCATAGTACTGTAGTGTACAAAGTTCTTCATTTAGACAGAAGCTGTTGATGATTTTGGTAGCAGTTATTTGCGTTGATCATTTTGCGTTGATCATATCATGAATTGTTTTCATAATTCACTGTATAGTGTAAAGTGAAAGTCACATGAATTGTTTTTAGTCACTGCATAAAAAAGGTCATTCATTCTGTTTCAGAGTGGCATGCATTTTCACTGTAAGCTGTGAAAATGACACTTCTGCTCTGTATGCATGGGTTTTCATCGTTTTTTACTTCTGCTCTGTGTGTATGTGTTTTTCCTGTTATTTGTACTTCCCTGTGTGTGTGTGTGTTTTTTCCGTTTTATACTTCACTCTGTATGTATGTGTTTTTCGACAGTTTTGTTCTTCTGCTATGTATGTGTGTGTTTTTCCACAGTTTGTTTTCTTGCTATTGTATGTATGTGTTCCCCCAGTTGTGTTATTTACAGCATGTTTGTTTCACTGATAGGATCAGTGATGGGATGTACATCATGATTTTGTGTTTGTTAGGAGTATATGGATTAGTTGTTTTGTATACATGAAACTGTGCTTGTCCTTGGTTTGTGTTGAATGCATTGTATTCATCATTTTCATATGATTACTCAAGCGTTGGCTTGTGAGACTTGTGATCTAAGGGTAGAGTGTGGATTTTCTTTTGATGGTCCCTTGCGGTCATGTATGTTGTTAAAACACTATAGTGTAGCCAGTTCACTTTGACAGCAGCTGTGAATGACTTTGAAAATAATTGTGTGTGTTATTATGTCATGAATTGTTTTTGTCATTCACTGCATTGAGTAATATGATAGTCTTATGAATTGTTTGTAGCTGATGCATGTCAAAGTGTCCTTGATTCTGTTGCAGGTTGGCATGTGTTTTTATTGTTAGCTTTGACATAGACGCTTTCAGCCTACATGCATGTGTTTCCCCCTAGTTCTTTTTGTTGTTGAAAGATATTTACTACTACTATAACAGTATTGAAACATGGAGGTGTACACAAAGATTTTTTGTTCATTCTGAGTTATACACTGTATAGTCTTATGAATTGTTTGTGGCTGATGCATGTCAAAGTGTCTTTGACTCTGTTGCAGGTTGGCATGTGTTTTTATTGTTAGCTTTGACATAGATGCTTTCAGCCTGCTTGCATGTTTTTCCCCCTAGTTCTTTTTTGTTATTGTTGAAAGATACTAATATTACTAACAGTATTGAAACAGAGGTTTACACAAAGATTTTCTGTTCATTCTGAGTTCTACACTGTATATTTTTGTACAAATGAAACTGTACATGTGAAGCTTTGTGTTTAATATGTACTGTATTTATCATTATCATATGATTATTCAGAGGATGGCATGTAAGACTTCTGACCTAAAAATACAGTCTGGATTTTCTTACTGTAGGTATGGTCCTTATAGAATTATTTGAAGAGAGCTGTGCTTGATGTTAGCTGTTTTAAAACAAAATGTATAACTTCTGAAAAGACTATAAATAAGTCTGTTTCTTCTGTAGGTATGGTCCTTTACGAATTATTGAAGAAGCTTGTGTTATGTCGTATGTTTTAAATACAAAATGATTACTTCTGACCTAAAAATACAGGCTGGATTTTCTTACTGTAGGTGTGGTCCTTATAGAATTATTTGAAGAGAGCTGTGCTTGATGTTAGCTGTTTAAAACAAAATGATAATTTTCTCTTTTTTTTTTTTCAGTGAAGCTGCTGATCTGCATTGGATGATGTTTTAACAAGAAAAAGCAGACCTTGCTGGGCAGGAACTTCTGAAAGCTGTTTTCAGTTTTACAAGAAGGTAGGGATGTGTGTGTGCATGCATGCGTTGTGTTGTGTGTGTGTGTTGCTGTGAGTGTGTGTGTGTATGTGCAGAAAACTTTTTAAACTTTGATAAAAGCTTTGGATGACATCATGTGTATTGATTGTGTCATGAATTGTTTACATTCATTGCAGGCATTCTGTTACAGGTTGGCATGCGTGTTTGTAATGAGCACTGTCACCAACGCTGTTTCTTAATATATGCATGCCTTCACCCAGATTTATTAGTCACAAAATGTTCGTTTTGCATACAGCAATATTGAAATTGTTTGGTGTAAAGATATTTCATTAACAAACACCGAGCTGTACTCAAAAGAATATTATGGACAATTTTTTGTGCATGCCCTAGTTTTGTGTTTGATGTGCTCTGTATTCTCATTTATTATTCAGTTAATCAAGGGATGGCTTGTTGGAGTTCTGATCCAAAGACACAGGTTGGACAAAGATACAGGTTGGGAATTTTCTTACTTTTTTGAAAAAAGAGCTCTGCTTGATGTTAGCTATTTTAAGTGAAAGGTAATTCTTGTTCTTTTTTTTGTTTTCCAGTGATGATGAGAATCTGCCCACGACTGATAATGCAGCACCAAACCCCATCCAAGCAACATTTGTGAAAGCTGGATCCAGTTTAATGAAGAATGGGCACCTCTTCTTTTTACTGTCTGAGTTTAGGGGTAAGGAGGGTGTGTGTGTGTGTGAAAGAGCAGAAGATGTTTAAAGTTTTAGGAAGATGCGGATCATGTGGGGTTTTGTCATAGTACTGTAGTGTAGAAAGTTCTTCATTTAGACAGTAGCTGTTAATGATTTTGGTAGCAGTTATTTGCGTTGATTATATCATGAATTGTTTTCATAATTCACTGCATGGTGTAAAGTGAAAGTCACATGAATTGCTTTTAGTCACTGCATAAAAAAGTGTCATTCATTCTGTTTCAGAGTGGCATGCATTTTCACTGTAAGCTGTGAAAATGACACTCCTGCTCTGTATGCATGGGTTTTCACCCATTTTGTACTTGTGCTCTGTGTGTATGTTTTTCCCATTTTGTACTTCCACTGTGTATGTATGTTTTTTTCCCATTTTGTACTTCCACTCTGTATGTATGTGTTTTTCCCATTTTGTACTTCACTGTGTGTGTATGTGTTTTTCCACAGTTTTGTTCTTTGCTATGTATGTATGTGTTTTTCCACAGTTTTGTTCTTCTGCTATGTATGTATGTGTTCCCCCACTTGTGCTATTTACAGCATGTTCGTTTCGCTGATAGGATCAAAACACTGGGATGTACATCATGATTTTGTGTTTGTTTAGAGTATATGGATTAGTTCTGTATACATGAAACTGTGCCTGTCCTTGGTTTTGTGTTAATGCATTGTGTTCATCATTTTTATATTACTCAAGAGATGGCTTGTGAGACTTCTGATCTAAGAGCAGAGTGTGGATTTTCTTTAGATGTGGTCCTGATGTGTATTTATTTGAAAAGAACTCTGGTGTTAGCAATTCAAAATAACAGGGTAATCTTTTTGTTCTTCCACGGTGAAACTGCTGATCTGCCTGAGGATGATGGTTAATGCAGCAGCAGCAGCAGACCTTGTCTGGGCAGCACCCCTGGAAAGCTGTATTTTACAACAGAGCATTTCTTCCTCCTACTATTGTGTGAGTAGGTGTGTCGTCTCTTGTGTTTGCATGAGAGAGCAGGAAATGTTTAAAGCTTGATGGAAGCGTTGGATTGATGCTAAGATCATGGGTGTTGTCATAGTACTGTAGTGCAGCCAGTTCTTCACTTTAACAGCAGTGTCCGTGACATTCTGAACTCTATCTACAGATACACATTTTAGGTGGACTAGTCTTCCTCTGTGTATGTGCAATGTTTGTGGTTGCACAACAGTTACTTATATTTATCAACTTGCTTTTGTAGCATGTTTATCCTTTCCTTTTTTGTTTTAAAGAATTTCTGTCGTAGATCTTTGAGCTAGTCTTGTAATCAGCATTTTTAATAGATGAATTCAATTTGAATATCTGAAGCTAGTTTTAGAAAGCAAAAACCAATGTTATGCACTGCTGTACACTCTGTGCTGCACAGAGTGAGGCACATTGTGATCAGTGTATAATGCTGCCGCCCATCGGGGAGCTGTAGGTAAATGAAAAGTTAATAATTGTGTGTTGAGTATGTCATTGTCTTTCAGTTGCATCCAGTTGTATGATAGTTTTGTTTCTTTTTCCCCGCATACCCAGACACCTGCAGACACTCCCTGTATAGGCAGGCAAGGATTAATCCCATCTACCCAACAAAGGGAGTGGAGTTTTGTGTATATGACCGTTTTTTTTATCCTGCCTTTAAGGCAGTCATACTCCAGCTTCAGGGAAGGTGCATGCTATGTGTAATGTGTCATCTATACCAACGGCCAAACTGGCTTTCTCCTCTGAAAGTTGGTGATGGGATTTTACGTGTGTGCCAGATGTTATGTGTGCGTTCACACACATGGAACCTTGGTTTATAGTCTCATTTGAAGGACTGTATGGGAAATGGAGTAAAAAATAATGTTAACTCTGAGGGGAAAAATCCCCTTGTACTGAAATGGTCCGGCGGAGATTCAAATCTGCAGCCCCAGGATCACCAAGATCATTAGTCTACCACTGAGCTATTCCGGCCCCCGTTTGATAGTTTAACGAGTTGTTTTCAGTCATGGCATAGAGTAGTGCCATTCATTCTGTGACAGGCTGGCGTGGAAATTTATAGTAAACACACCGACAGCTTCACTTTGTTTCCTCCAATTTTTCTTATTTACAAAATTTTTACTTACAACCATATTGCAATTATTTAGATTTTGAAGTAATTCAGGAACAGGCACTGGTTTGCACATTACAATTCTATGTTTTAAAGGAATGTATGCGATATATTTATCTGAAATTGTGCTTTGTCCTAGGTCTAATTGACGCACTCTGTACACTGTGTTTGTGATGGATCAAGGCATGGCTTTGACACTTCTGACCTAAAGATGCAGTAAGGATTTTCTTACTCTAAATGAGGCCCAAATGTAATAATTTGCAGAGAGCTGTCAGCTATTTCAGATCCTAGGGTAACCTTTTTCTTGTTCTTGGTGTGCAGTGATACTGCTGATGTGGATGCTGCAGCTGACCTCATCTGGGCAATGTCTTGAAAGCTGGATCCAGACTAACACACACTTTCTGGTTATCGAAATTCATACAGTGAACTTGTCATTATCATTCTGTGGCTGATGGAAACTGAAACTTCTGTGTATTGTTGGCTGCATACATGACAGACAGCAACTGATGTGTGTAGGCGATTGTAGTGAGAAAATATTCTGTGTTGAGTGATTGATCCAAAGACTCATTTGCTGATTTTAGTGTCAAATTGTGCGATACTCTGTTGAAAATGGACAATAGCTCATGGTAAAAGGCACCATGAATGCAAAGTAAAAGATGAGTGCTCGTTTTGAGTCCATTTGTCTGCATGCTATGATGTCATAATGATCATCACACTCAGATTTTTTTTTCAATTTTGTTTTTGCTTGCATGATTTATACATATGCATCATCCTGATACAGAACCTCCATGCATGTTCAAAATATGTTCTTCTGAAAGTGATCGATTTCTTCTTTTCAAACATGGTGAAAATCACATCGACAAATCACAAATGTAGGTTGTGAAGTCAAATTAGAAAAAAGTTAAAATCCATATGCTGGCAGGGATTCCAGTGTTACCAATGACAAGAGGAAGGAAAGGAAAAAGAGTGGTAGCTGCCATATGTAGGCATTGTGCTAATGTAAATATCTATAGAGGCATTTCATTCTGTAACATTTGAAGCAAACTTCATATAACCGGAGAACATCAGGCAGGATTAAAAAAAGGTTATTCCACAGTCATCATATATGTACTCTGCTTGCTGAAGTTCAGAAACAAATCTGCAAATAGTTACAGAAACGGTTGTATCGCCACATAAAAGTTTGTGTTGTAAGGTAAAAGCAAAAATAAGATCAAGAGCAAAATTATCAGCGTTTGTAATATGCATGAGTGGGGTTAAACATCATCATCGTCTGTAACCTGTTACATTTTCTTTATTCATTGAGTTACTAAGTTTGACCTATTAAAATTGTTTGTGCTGACGACATTTTACTATCAAGAGCCAGTGGTTGGCACACAGACAATTGAATAATTTGTACTCCAAAGAAAGCAAACTAGAATGAAATACTGTGAATAAGACAATTAAATGTTGTCATGTTTCCCTGCAGCAAGCAGACTAAAATAAGAAAAAAAATGAGTAAGACAAATATTGAATATGAATAAGAGAAACACTGTCGTGTTTCCCTGCAGCAAGCAGATTAGAATGAAATCATAATATGAATAAATGAATAATGTGTTTTATAAAGGGGGGATATCTTGCATGCACTGAAAATAAGGACCAAAAAAAAGAATAGTTGTGGTGAATGCATACAATCATCTTGGTATTTATTTCACAGCCACTAAGTTTTGATTTTGCTTGTCATTATATAGTCAGATGAGTGAAGAAGGCAGTTACTATTCAACATTGTGCAACAGTGGATTTGTTTGGGATAACCAAAGTCTTGAAAATGTATCGGCATTTCTGAATTGTTTTAAACAGGATTGTAACTGCAGATGGCAGGACTGGCACGGAGACTGTTTACCCTTTCCATAACAATTCAGTATTCATGGCACAGGATTTTAGTAGATTCCAGGGAAAATTATTGAATATAACATTTTTTCCTGTGTACAAAATGATGCACCTATAATTCTGAGAAGAAAACGATTCTTACCTGTAAGTTTTAGCAATCAAGCACCTTTACATCTTTTTTTCCTTTTTTTTTTTTTTTTTAATGTATTTATTTTTATACAGTCGGGTACATTTAGGTTGTTCATATATTTGTTTACAAAATTTTCAAGTCCCTCCATGATGAGGAGACTATAAGACTGTAATCAGTGAAAATAGCTCCTATGTATCCGAGACCTCAAATCAGCTTGGGTAAAAGTCACCAGTTCTGAAAACACTGTACAGATAAACATGTTATCCCTCTGAGTAGTCACTCTGAGATTATTGGAAAATTGATTTGCACAGCTGTGTGTAGTGAGAAATAGCTCGCCATCCATTCAAAGTATCCAAACATATTCGATATCGATGAAAACCTCAGAACCCAAGGAATAAAATGCAGCAAGTCGTATTTGACAATTTAGATCAGAACTCCGACAATCAACAAAGAAGGCGACTTGCTCAACGGACCGGCGCCGTCAGTCATTTCGTACAGTCGCAAGCTTGTACAGAAAAGATCATAGGCACGCAGTATACGAAATGAGAGCTTATGGGCTTTACTTTCAATGTGCATTCATGGATTCTTTGGATTCTCTCATACTTTTTGTGAAATGAAGAATTATTTACGGTTTGTTCGTCGGACAATTCAAAATGGCGCCAAGATTAATTTGGTCGAAATACCAGTTTTAGGGAAAATATGGGCTTCTCAGTCCAACACAGTTGTAATGAATAGAATACATTAATTTTCTGTGACTTCAGCGACGTATATACAACTTATATAGGTATGATTTAAAGAACTTGCACAATAAAAATCATGAACAAAATATCTCATCTACGACAGGTGACAAAGAAATATACATTGTTAGCACCGGCTACATACATATACTGAATTGAGTAATTTCAGGCTAATTCTCAAATTATTGGCAAGAATGAAAATATACTTTTGAATTTAGCTATGTATCTATTTATGAAGCAAACATGATGCATCTTGTTTTTTTGTAATGTATTTACACTATTTCATCATTACATTATTTTATATGTTGCATTAATGAAAGCTCCCATACTGACCATTCCTGTTTTTCAACTGTAATGTGAACCTCCTCCCCATACTTCCTTCTGCTGTCCTTTCTTTATGTCACTCTGGGCTTCGATCATTTTTCTTAATATTTTGTGGGGGGTTGGTTTGTTTTTTGTTTATTTTTTCTTCTTTTTTTTTTGAGATGGATGGAGGACTTGAGTTCATCGATATGGTGCCACAAACATTCAAACAATGTCAAAATAGTCCATAGGCAATGAAACTTCGCTAAAACAAATTAACCAAGGGGAAAAAAGTTAGAATTATGGTTCCAGCAAACGGATGCTGGAAAAACAATAAAAGGACAATGTTGACATTTCTTTCAATTTTGTGGCACAACATGGATGATGCCATGAAATGGAAAATCGAAGAGGTCAGGGCTAAATAAGAGGCTAATCCCATTTCCCACCCAGTCCATCCCTGTTATCTTTCTTCCTGACTAAAGGTATCTTTATCCAATCAACCAACCAAATTTAATCAGTACAAAGGAACTGAGAAATTAAATTCTCTGGGCAATGGTGGTTTAAAGTGCTATGAAAATAATGTGCAACTTTCCCAAGATGATCCTTCTGTGACTGCACAATGAGTGAGAAAGCCAAATAGGGTCGTGTACACTTTCAGTTATCTGAGAATGAAGTGTATGAAACACCTTTGATAGCTTTTTAAATGGCCAGTTTTTTTCTTTTTACACAATTCTACTTAAAAACCTGAATCTTCACTTTGAAACAAGCCCCGGCTGATACTTGTTCCGAAAGAAATGAACACTAGACAGGTACAGTTTCCCCAAGATTCATTGTGAACGTTTTGGAGCATTAAGATTCAGTGTTTAGTCTTTGACTCCCGATATATCTTTCAGTCGGAATACTGTGTGTTATCCGGCATAAACTGTTTGGGCAGCATCGTATAGGCATGCACAAAACTTGAAATTCATTTTCAGATCGTCCACACAATGCAAGAAGCCAGTATAAACCAACAAGACCCAATTATTTTGCATTAGAAAACACAAATGTAGGCATATGTAAAAGGAAATAGATAAATATACATGTAAACAGAAGATGAATGAAAAAGGAAAAAAAAAAAAAAAAGGGGGGGGGGGGGGGGGTATTTCCCCTTCTCCAGAAATACACCATGCAATATTGTTGTAGTGTGTTGTATTCTCAGCTTGTTTCTAAACATGGTGACAGAGCGGCTCACACGGTCAAGTTCTGTACATGGAGACATGCACAGAGCAGTGCACATGGTCAAGTTCTACACATGGGAGACATGCACAGAGCAGTGCACATGGTCAAGTTCTATACATGGAGACATACACAGAGCAGTGCACATGGTCATGTTATATACATGTAGACATAAACTGAGAAGTGCACATGGTCAAGTTCTGTACATGGACACATACACAGAGCAGTGCACATGGTCAAGTTCTGATCATTGTAGCCTAGCTGACCACAGCACCTTTCCTGGGGCTGTCTGTCAAAGTCCAGCAAGGAACAAAGTCGCATCACAAAACAACTCGGCCCAATGGAAAATTTGAAAAAAAAAAGACGACAATATGCAACTGTGACATGGTGGCCAACTATATGTTAAGCTCACCTATGTGTAGTTCTTGTAAATATCAAACGGTGTGTAAAAGGGAGTAAGACTGTATTCATGCAGTAAATCACAACTAGAGTACTATTTTAAAGTAGGCTGACCACATACATGCCTGCTCCCAAAGAGGTGGAGCAGAGTAGGAAGAAGGAAAAGGGTAAAAGCATGTAGGTAAGGGAAGGACTGGAGGCAGGAACCAAATTATCAAAAAATTGGGGGGGGGGGGGAATTTTGTGTGCGCAATCATGCGTGTGTGCAATCGTGTGCGCACAAGCCTGTGTGTAAGGGAAGGATTGGGGAGGTGTAATCTCGGGTAACACAATACAAAAAAAAAGGGGGGGAGGTTGTAAAGATGATGGCAGGTGGGGAGGGGGGTGCATTAAGAGGGAGACCAGCAGGAGTCGTCACCAACAGGTGTGTACATAAAGGAATCATACAGGAGGAGCTGGTAGGGAGGAAGGTGGTCAAGAGTTGTCACCAACAGGTGTGTGCATAAAGGAATCATGTAGGAGGAGCTGGTTGGGAGGGAGAAGGTCAAGAGCCTGTGAGGGGAAAGTCTAAAAGAAGGCTTGAAGGAAGGATGTGGCAGTGAGGGTAGATAGTGAAGATAGGGAGGGGGTAGAGGCAAAGGAAGATGGAAGGTGGGGTACTGTTGGAAGGGGAGGTTAGGGAGAAGAGAGGGATTGGGAAAGAGTCTAGGTGACCATGTTGAGACCCTCTGGGTAAACAGTACGTAATTTGTTAAACCAGATAGATTCACATCAAAGGCTGTTATCATTGTCCTCTGAAAAAAACTTTCCTATATCTATACATCTGAGATCATGAAGGGAGCGATTAGTCTGGTGGAAATACCTGGTTACTAGAGTTCCAGTGTTGTTCTGGATGTTCGATCTGTGTTGGTAAAAACAAGTCTTTAATGAATTTTTAGTTTCCCCAACATAGTAGCTGTGTGGGCATTTGCTGCAAAACAGTAAATAGATGTTGCTTGTTAAACTGTCCATGTGGTGTCGGATGGTGAACGATTCTCCTGTTACTGTATTTTGTACTGTGCTTCTACTAAGCGTTCTTGCAGATCGCACATTTTCTACCACATGGAAAGCACCCGGGTGGTGAAGCATCCAACTGACAGGTGGGAAGTGCAAAGGGCGTAAAAAAAATATCCGATCCAGCGGACGAAAGGCGTAGGAGCAGGCAATGCTAATAGATCTGCCTTTGGGAGGGATTACGATGGTTCCCTTATGCAGCCAGTGAAGGGTTTTCATATTCATAATATAATAAACTGCACAAAGTGTCGCATGCAACACTTTGTGCAAAAGTGCAACACTGTGCTGAGAAGACCTGCACAGTGTCGCACTTTGGAACATGCGACAGTTTGTGCCAGGAAAGCCCCTTATTGTGTTAGGGACATAATGTGCACGAACCACAAATTTTGTCACCCATGAGATACATGTGGTTGCAATTAAAATATTCTCCAATTATAAGTAACATACATCCCCCTCTTCCCACACACACACTCTCCTCCTCTATCCTGATGCTATGCACGTGTTCAACAGTAAAGATCCAGAGTCCCTAGTGAGCCATGCCAAAAACATAGGTCACTGGGAACTCTAGCGTTTTAAGAGTGGCATCAGTGTACCAGATACTTCTCGCACAGGTACTGCAGTTATGTTAATTGCAGTACCTGTTGTTTCATTAACCCATACTCACTCGTATACAATACATGTAATGTACAAACTTCACAAAAAGTTAAGGACCAGTCAGAAAATCAGTATAGTTTTCTTCTTGGGGGGGGGGGCATGGTCAAACAGTGATGAATTTCATTGGACCAGCAGCTTATGTAGCCAGGTGGATTAGCACAGGTCATAGCCAGACAATTATTCTTGCTCGTGCATATTCATTTTGCAACAGATTGATAGAGTTGTTTCCTATCAATCATAGATTTCGAACGAACGATTGAATGAATGAACCTCTTTGTCCTGTCTCTGCCTCTCGATCTGTCTGTCTGTCTGTCTTACCTTCACTGTATCTCTTCACCTACCATCACTCACTCAATACATGTACAGAATAGCGCCATTGCGACATCTTGTGCTTGCGACACTGTGCTGGTAAGGCTGATCAAACTGTCGCAAGTAAAATTTTGTGCTGTGCGACACTTTGTGCTGAGGAGGGGAGTAAAATTGAACACAAAGTGTCGCATTGCTACACTTTGTGCAGTTGTAACACTTTGTGCCGCAACACGTTACTACCCTTCGCTGGCTGCTTTGGGGGTGCTGTTGGATTCTTTTTTTAACCCTTGGTGGTGAGAACATCACAGAGTTATGGACTGTGGTGTGTCTCTATTTGACGCCAAGAGCACAGACACAATCAGCCGTGTCTCCCTGGTGAGTCCGATCCCACGGACGAAAGGCCTAGGAACAGGCAATACCAATAGATCTGCCCCTTTGAGAGGGATTAGATGGTTCCCTCATGCAGCTAGTGAAGGGTTTTCCTATTTCTTATATATTTTCTTAATTTTATTTTCCCATTTTCTTCCATCTTCAACCCCGTTTTTAAGTTCAAATCTTTGCCAAGTCATTTTTATGACGGAAGAATTGTTAGCCAGCACTTGTTTTCCCCCCACTATTTAATTGTTCGGCATTACTATATATATATATATATATATATATATATACGTCACAAAAATTAATTGATTATATTCATTACAACCATATTGGACCAAAAAGCCTGCATTTTTTCTAAACTGGTGCATTAAAAGTAAAGTCTGTAAGCTTTCATTTCCTATATCGCATGCATAGGATATTTTCAGCACATGCTTTGGAATACTTGAAATGACTGACAATACCCATCTCAATCAAACAGTCGCCTTCTTTGTTCCACTCTTTGTCATTGTTAGAGTTCTGCGCTAAATTGCCATTCTACGAAATTCAGACTTCTTACCGATTGAAACCTTGTGAACGACTCCATTTCCATGATAAATACAGCTGAAAATGTATAGAAATTATTATCAGGTAGTCCGTCTCAACAAGTACTTTTTAATCAAAAATTGTATCAAAAGCTCATGTCTACAGCCAGGCAAGAGGAAAGCCAGTTGTGTTTTGTTCTAATCTTCAAAGACGAAAGTTCTCCGCTCAGACACAGTCTTGGAGAATCAAATTCATATGAAACGAGTGAAATGCCTGCTATTCATTCATTACAGAATTATTTCATGCTGTTAGCTAATTATTATCGCAATAGAGAAAAATATGACACAAACTTTTTAAAAGCGAGTTAATTCTCCCATTTGATCTTAAAACAGCAGCAAAATTATCAATTGTGATAAGCTTCATTTTATTCCTTGGGTTCTAAGATTTTTATCAATAGTAAATATGTTTGAATACTTTGTACAGATAGCAAGCCAAAAAAACATGGAAGCTGCGACAGCACAAATTTCTGTCAGTTCTGCCTCACGAAGCCAATTTTGTCTGCGGCACCATGTTGCTGGCTTTGTGGTCCACTTTTCTGCTATGTATTTGAGGTGCTGTGAGTGTGTGTGTTCTTGGCTTCGGAAGGAAAATAAAGGGGAAGAAACTCCATGTTGTTTCCTCTATGTTCTCTTTGGCTGGCTGTCGTCCCTTGGTTCCTGAACCTACTATCATCTGTCTGTCGTGTGCACCCCCTACCACTCCACACCATCACAGGAGTTTCTAGAACAAAGTCGGTTGAATGGTCTACAAAGGCAGAAAACAACACGCATTTACTTTTGAGTCTGCAATGCACAATGTACCAGGAAAACTGCAAGTGTGCACCCATATATTGAGCATCACATAGACACAGAGTAAATGCCTGTATATATGCCTGTAATGCTCTGTGTATATGCATATCTAGTGCTCGATGTATGTGTGTGAAAGGCAATCTTCTGTACGACACAGAGTATTGCATACACACATACATGCCAAGCATTAACTATGTTCAGTTCAGTGGTTTATTTAATGCCTTTTATCATCAGATGATATTAGACACTCAACAAAAAAAAACAAAAAAACAATCGAGCAAACACCTCCACACACAACTTATCCATGTAAGTACTTAAAACTCACATCTGATTAATGCATATTTACATAAGTGAAATACCCTAGTGGTACACAAAATTCTTATAAAAATTTTGCAACCAGTGATTGTGAAATAACCATGGCAATTTCAGCAACATATGGACCATACAAGACATATAACATTATCAAAGTTATTCATCTCAATACCTTTCTCCTGATAGAGCGAGGTCAACACTGAGCATTCAAACAAAAGATGATGCACAGAAATGTTTTCTCTGCAGACACAAGTAAAGCCATGAGAATATTTAGTGTTCCATGTACTCTCCTTCATTTATAAATTGAATCAAACAATGTGCCTTGGGCACGATGATGAATAGCCATTTTTTGACTAAAATTCTGCTTATGTATAAACTTGTCCATAATTTGGATTAATTCACACAGAGGACAAATCTAAGGGATGTGTAATAAATTTTCAACGTTTCTATTTCCTCCTTTTGCAAGACTGTCTGCTATTTCATTCCACTTCATACCACAGTGAGATGGGACCCAACAAAAGTCAATTCTTATGCCTGGAGTTATAAAACAGTGCAGCAAGTGTTTTATTTAAAAAAGCAAATCTGCAAGTGTGCTACCCATGTATTAAAACATTACATAGACACAGAATATATGCCTGTATATATGTGTGTAATGCTCTGTGTATATGCATATCTAGTGCTCAATGTACTTGTGTGTAGGCAATCTTCTGTATGACACAGAAAACTGCAAGCGTGCACCCATATTGAGCATTACAGAGACACACAGTAAATGCCTGTAGTATGCATGTAATGCTCTGGTATATGCACATCTAGTGCTCAATGTACGTGTGTGTAGGCAATCTACTGTACGACTTCTGT
This sequence comes from Conus canariensis, assembly GCA_033310375.1. Taxonomy (NCBI): domain Eukaryota; kingdom Metazoa; phylum Mollusca; class Gastropoda; order Neogastropoda; family Conidae; genus Conus; species Conus canariensis. Next base: position 35,103,803 of record CM065736.1, read on the forward strand.
AAACATTACCTTGACACCCAGATGTATACAGAGCATTACACATCTGTACACTGGTATTTTACACACAAGCAAATATGCTGGCTCAATACACCATTGGTAAAACGGCTTTTTCTATGGAAAAAGAAAAAAGTCATACAAAAAAAAACAAGAAAAACAGAACACACACTCACACACAATAAACATATCCAGAAAAGCAACGAAAAACAAAATGCAGTTACAGCATGGTAGCTCAATTGTATCTGATGCCTGTAAATAAGGCTGTGCCAGAGAGCATCGGAGTGAAAAATAGAAACATTTCAGTGCCCCCAAAATACATTTTTGCACAGTTAGTGTCCACTAAACGTTTTATTTATTGATTGCTTGGTAACAAAAAATGACATGTCAAACTGCTGTAAGAAAAAAAATTATACAAGAAAGAGGGACTATAAGAAAAAAAAATTATGCAAGTTTCCACAACAAAGACAAGAGAAGGGTCTATAAAGGCAGAAAACAACATGTACGTAGTATGTGTCTGTGTAATGCTTGAGGTACATGTGTGTTTATTGCACATGTGCAATGTACACACAGCATTTTGCCCATGCACACACATATGGAGCAGTACATGGTCATGGGGTGAATGCATGCAAGTAATGCTCAGTGGATATGTGTATCTAGTGCCCAATGCACATGTGTGTATGCAATCTTCTATCTACCATGTAGACAACAGTATTACGCACACGAGCATAGGATACCCACATGTACACAGCATCTACATATATGCATATGCGCACAGGTGTTCTATGCACAAACACTACCATGCCAGCTTTCAACAAACCATTGGGGAAAATTGCTTTCCCCATGGAAACTACATTCATGGAGTATTAGCAGCAGCCTTAACTGACAAAAAACAAAACAAAACAAAAAAAACCCCTGCCACTACTACTTGATACTCACTTTGATAATGTTTATTCCAAAGAGTAACAAGCAAGATGCTTTTTTTTTCATCTGGCCCTTGTTCCTTTAGGGACTAAGAACACTAAAACAGAACACAGAACATTATTACACAATGCAGAACCAACTGTGAAAACAGTTATGATTCATATTAGTATTAAAATATACATACACAATAAAAGCAGCTGTTGCATATAGCTATGTGTATAATTCCAATGCAGTAAGAAGGTACATGAAGCATCACCAAAATAGTATCGACACAGCCTTAGGAGGAATCAACAGCCATTCCTGACGCAATCAAGTTCAAGTGCACCAGTATATATTCATATTCAACATTGTTGCTGATGACGCAAGGTTCTGAAGGCAGTTGGGAATAGAAGATACTGTTGTTTTTGAGGATGGAGAGAGAGAGAGAGGAAAGAGATTCAAATATGCGTTTATATTACACAAAAAAGAGAGAAAGGGAAAGCATAAAGTAAAAAAAAAAACAAATACATTAAAAAAATAAAAATAAAAATGAGAAGGGGAAAAAAATGAAAAAATGTTACCCATCTTTTCACATCTAAGGACCCTCCCCCTACCCCCATCAAGAACAAAGGATTTTAGGGAGCAGTAAGCTGGCTTACACTCAAACACTGGGCGAGTACATTAAACGTCTTTCACATACTGATATCTGCATAAACTGATATAGCGTGCCCAATCGTTCACGGTATTGTAGTAAGCATAAAGTAAAAAAACAAACAAATACATTAAAAACAAATAAATAAATAAAAATGTAGTATTGTATTGGGGCCGGAATAGCTCAGTTGGTAGAGCGCCGGACTCGTGATCCTGAGGTTACGGGTTCGAATTTCGGTACAGGGGATTTTTCCCTCGGAGTTAACATTGGTTCTGACTCCATTCCCCATACAGTCTTTCGAATGAGACTATAAACCGAGGTTCCGTGTGTGAACGCACGCATAACATCTTGCACACACGTAAAATCCCATCACCAACCTTTCGGAAGAGAAGGCCAGTTTGGCCGTTGGTTTGGATGACACGTTACACATAGCATGCACCCTGCGTGAGAAATTGAAAGAATGGAGGAAGCACGATATTGGATGATACTGACTGTATGACACGGGAAACGACTGAATGAAGCGCCAGCTGGCAGCTCTTCAGTCGGCACTACCAGGTAGGCACCCGTTGTGTAAACGAGTGTGGATTGTAAAAGCGCTTAGAGCTTGGTCTCCAGCCGAGAATAGGCGCTATATAAGTATTCATTATTATTATTATTATTATTATTAAAACATTTTGAGACAGTGCTTGAAAACAACCATCACTTTGGGAAAGTTAAGTGTACATTGGTGATGATGTGCTAGAATTATTATGTGGATATGCACTGATAATATGAATCATTCTGCATAGCTATTTAGCTAGTGAAAGTCTGCAAAACTTTCAAACAATTTTCTTCTGTAAGATCTGAACTTCAATGGCACTTATGCTCAGGTGGAAGCGAGTTCCAGGAAAGTGGACCAGACTAACAAAGGCGTGTGTGAAATAGGTCAGTTCTAGGTAGGGTGGCATGAGGTGTGACAGAATTTCTAGAATTCATGCTAAATTTTGGATCAAATAACTTGCGGGACTAATCGAGATACAATTTTTTGCATGCACGTTCTTTTATTGATAGCAAACATATCCTTCAATCAACTTGAAACTGCTTGTATGAACTGAGGTATCATCACAGAGAAGGTCACAAGATCCTTCAATATGAAGAGGGAGACTGTCTGCATAGAAAATCAGAAAGGACTCATAACCGAGCCCAGGGGAACTCCACATCTGACAGGTAATGTATTAGATGTTGAAGAATTAAGACTGACAAATTGCGGACGACTGTCCCGGAATGATGAACTCGGGAGAATTTTCTGTCATGCCATATATACATATATATATATATAACACAATTTAATACTGAGAGAAAGCAAGTGCAGACTGCAATTCCTCGTATGATTGTGGGGAAAAAGGGGGGGGGGGGGGGGGGGGGGGAGTGTGGGAGGGGGGATGGTGGTGGAGGGGAATAAAGAGATTGAAAATGAAAAGTCGGGGAAATATATTGTAAATATACAATCCATTAGCAGCCAATGGGAACTATCGTAACCCATCCTAAAGACAGAACTATTCACATTGCCTGCTCCCAGGCCTTTCATCTGCGGGATTGGACTTGTCAGGAAGGCATGGCTGATTTTGTCTGTGCTACCGTGGCATCATCAAATAAAGTTATACTACAGTCTACAATTCTGTGGTATTCTCACCACCAAAGGTTTAAAAAGGGAATCCAACAGCCCCCAACAGCATTTTCTTTTTAAATGATAATCACTGACATGAAAATCCTTCACAAAATCAATAAACAATGCTCCATAGAATATACTTTCATTGATTTTTTATATGTCAGTAACCCTACTGTGTTTTTTTTAGCACTGTATCACATGAATGATCCTTTCTAAAACCAGACTGACTCACTCTCAATAGATTATGCAACTTAAGATGATCATAATTGTGTCTGTCTATGCGTTTTCTAATACTTGCAAGACAGAAATTGGTCAGGTAATTGGGTGTTGGGAATGGCTACCAGATTTGTACATGGGAACAACTTTTGCAACTTTGAACTGTGTTGGAGCTGATATTTCGGAATATTACCATCAATTCCATCATATCTACAACTTTGTCTCCTTCAAATGAGATGAGGAATAGTAAACATCAGTTACAGACAGAAAGGGTACCGACCGTTGGGAATGGACGTTATTAGTATTGCAGGACATGGTTAATTTTCCTGGGTAATTTAGTTGAATAATACCATCCAACACACCCACCCCGCACCTCCACAAAAAGTACACATGATTTTATGAGTAATTCACTGGCTCACACATTTGCACTGCATGAATACATAATAAATCTTTTTTATGTGGACATTTGTATGCACTGACATAGCCTGTCCCAATCATTAACAGTGTGAACAGAAACGATCCCTCTGGGAAAGTAAGTAAACTGTATGTTGGTTCAGAGGATGAGCACACCTGCTCATTTACCATGCCATTATCTTTTTGCTAAAAGCTATTCATTCAGTGTCTGCACAATATATGAGCTCACATGCTGCTCCACCATGCTAAGTTTATGTCAACAACTTTTAATGATGCCACTTTTGTGTGGTGGCGGTGGTGATTGCATGTGTGCGTGTACGCACCCCCCACAGCTTACAAAAAGAATAATCTTTGTATAGTTTGCATGTTTTTCTCAGCATATTGTCTATTGCATGAGTTACTTTTCAAACATCCATGAAAAAAACTAGGTTCACTTTTGACTAAAGAACACAATGAAGATAATGTGGAAAGTTAACAGCATTGCATGATTTACTTTTCAAACATCCATGAAAAAATCTAGGTTCATTTTGACTAAAGAACACAATGAAGATAATGTGGAAAGTTAACAGCATTGCATGAGTTACTTTTCAAACATCCATGAAGAAATCTAGGTTCATTTTTGACTAAAGAACACAAAGATAATGTGGAAAGTTAAAAGCATTGTATGAGTTACTTTTCAAACATCCATGAAAAAATCTAGGTTCATTTTTGACTAAAGAACACAAGAGATAATGTGGAAAGTTAAAAGCATTGCATGAGTTACTTTTCAAACATCCATGAAAAAATCTAGGTTCATTTTTGACTAAAGAACACAATGAAGATAATGTGGAAAGTTAACAGCATTGCATGAGTTACTTTTCAAACATCCATGAAAAAATCTAGGTTCATTTTTCACTAAAGAACACAATGAAAATAATGTGGAAACTTAACAGCATTGCATGAGTTACTTTTCAAACATCCATGAAAAAATCTAGGTTCATTTTTCACTAAAGAACACAATGAAATAATGTGGAAACTTAACAGAGCAGAGAGGAGAAGGGAAGGAGAGTGCTTAGAGACACAGAGAGAGAGAGAGAGAGAGAGAACACTGAACATCGAACACTGAACATGTTTAATGTCATTAGCTATACAGCCTTAGTGACTTTGGGGGTACAGCACAAAATAATCAATTGAAAGCTTGAAATACAAGCAAAATAGGCCAGTATCTTGACCATCCAGTTTGATATTATTCATAGAAGTAAATATGTAAATACGATAACCAAGATATTTTACTACTTCCTGTAGCATTCATTTTTCATTTGAACGTCGCAAGTTCTAGTTGATAACCTCTGCTCGTATTTTCAATGCCTCTGCAATATATCTGGCAAGTGATTTCACTGAATTATCGTCATAATTCAGTTTTAAAACTCTGAGTGTGTCCTGATTTATGGCAACATTCTTTTGAAAAACTACACACTTATCACGTACAGCACTGTAATTTTTACAATGAAACAAAAAAATGCGACTCATCCTCCCTAAGGATGCCATATAATGGACAAAGTGACGCTGTAGATGACTCAGCATAGAACCATCTTTTATGGGCGTTTAGACCAAGAGTCCTTGTTCTAAGTCTGGAGAGACAAATTTTATGCCATCTGTTCGTTATTACTGAAATATACTTTTCGAATATACTTTTAAAGCCATAAAACCAGTTATATTTATCTGTGTTTTCCATTTTAGAATGCCAGTTTTGTTTATATGAAGCTATCATCCTGTCTTTGAATTCCAGAATAAAACCATCCTCATAAGAGAGAGAAGAGAGAGAGAGAGAGAGAGAGAGAGAGAGAGAAGGGCAGTGTGATCTGAAAGTAAAATTGTGACAGCAAGGATGCTGGAAAATGGGGCTGGATTGGTCAAAAAGAAATGGAAACGAGTAACTTGAAGTAGGTGAAGAAGTATGAATGGAATGAACCGGCTTGACAGGATGCCATGGAAAAACTGATTGGAAAGCAGCGTTGTAACAAAGAGGAAGTGAAATGTGGATGGTCCTGTGAAGCACTGGTCATGAGGTGAACAGGTGTGGGAATGAAAGGTGGAATCTGAACAGGGTGGATACTGAGAGCTGGAATGCTGGGGGAATGGAGTGGGAAGAGAAGACAGGTGAGGAAGACAAAGAATGACTCTGGACAAGGGATCATATGGGCAGGAAGAAAACTGGACAGACAGAGAAGAATAGCAACTGGAGTAGATGCAAATGTAAGAGGATACAAATGAATTGGAAAGAACCTGAGGATGGTGGGAAGTGGAACAGTCATGAGATGGCAAAATGACGGAGTTGGTTACGGGAAGGCAATGCAACAGAAGGCAAGTTTATGAAGATTAGGAGCCAGCAAAGAGTGAGATCTGGTTTTGAATACAAGTCAAACAGAATGAAAGAAATGTTGCAGGGCGTTAAAAAATGAAAGTTAACAATGCAAAAAAGAAAATGACAGAAACATGGAAAGTGGAGAGACTGAATGGATTTAATTCAAGTTGAGGTAGAAACATGGGGAGTGGTGATAATGCACATAGTAAATGGGAAAGAATGGAATGAAGAGTTCACTAGAAATATATGAACATCTGAGATTCCAAGAGAAAAGGGAAGGATGAAAACTTAAACACAGGATGCTTGCATGTCAAAACAGTAGTAAAATGGAAAGACGGGTTGGAAAAGACCAGACATAAACAGGAAATTAAGCACTGTTCAGTTTACATTACAGTCTGGCTGGCCACGGAAGCAAAATGCAGTGAAAAGCATGTTTGTTTCAGGCAGGAGCTGATGCGGATGCAAAGCTGATATTGCAGTGAGCTGGACTAAGAAGTGGTGCACCCATCCTCCTCCTCATTCCTAGCTAAAGTTACATAGGAGATGAATGGTGACAGCTTTGAATTCAAGATTCAAAATGGGTGAAAAAGGTGAGGTTTGCAAATTTAAGCAAAACTTGAGTTTCCAGAAGAACAAAATGGAACGGTGGCAGAAGGGTGGGAGGGGAGGTACTGCCATGGAGCTGGCAAATAAGTGGTGCGTCCAACACCCAAGTCCCAGCTCCATATGGCATACAGAAGGTGTAACGGTAATAAACACACCCCCTCCTCCTCCCAAATGAAAGAAGCGGACTGCTGTCTGTATAGTTTGGGAACACCGTTTCGCGCATTTTTATGTCATGTTTGCGAGTTCTGGAGAAGATAAATTTGCTGAAAAATCACGTGTCTGTTTTCTGCTGTTTATCATATAAACATAATTTCCACTCTGTATTGTGTGTTTAGTGGCATTTTGGCTCCTAACACCGATAACAAAAAGATGTGAATATATCGAGAAGCATGCAGAATATAAGGGGATAGAAATCTAAGGAACCGTCTTGAGTTAAAGGGTTAAAAAAAAAAAAAAACAAGTAGTGCTGCATCATGTGAGAACAGTAAGCTTTGCGATTTGGGAAAGGGAACTACTTAAAAAAGTAAACGGAGACATGGACAAAGGAAAACAGTTTTGTCAAAGGAGAAGTAGAAACCGAATGCAAGTAAAAGAAAATGGGAACGAATGATTTGGTATACCAAACATTTGTGGGAAATGCCAATTTTGAGAGAAGATAAATTTAAAGACAGAAAGGGATAGTTGAAGGTCGAATTGGAACGCTGAAAAAAACTGCAGCGAAAAATTAGTGAAAGATGAGAAGCAGCAAAGGATGTAAAGCAGAAAAGTGGCATACCACGATTACAAGAGGAACTGGAATGCAAATGGTTTTGAGCAGAATGTGTTGGAACAGCTGTGGGAATGGTTGGTAAAATCAGAGACAGGTAGATCAGTGGATATTGACACATGTTTAGTTCAACACATCAATGGATAGAAAAGCAGCAATACATTGCAAATAACCAGTGACCTCAAACTCAAATGGACTTAACATAAAAATGTTGTAGGCATTAAAAATGGAAGTTAACAATGTAAAAAGAAAGGTTATAGAAATGAGAATTGTAACAGACTGAATGGATTATATTTAAGTTGAGGTGGAAAAGCGGGGAGGAGTGTATAATGCATAAGGAGATAAATGGTGGACAGCTATTGGATGCAGATTCAAAATAGGTCAAAAGGTGAGGTTTGCAAATTTAAGCAAAACTTTGAGTTTCGAAGAACAAAATGGAACGGCGGCAGAAGGGGTGGGAGGGAGGTACTGCCATGGAGCTGGCAAATAAGTGGTGCGTCCAACCACCAAAGTCCCAGCTCCATATGGCATACAAAAGGTGTAACAGTAATAAACACACCCCTCCTCCTCCCAAATGAAAGAAGCGGACTGCTGTCTGTATAGTTTGGGAACACCATTTCGCGCATTTTTCAGTCATGTTTGCGAGTTCTGGAGAAGATAAATTTGCTGAAAAATCACGTGGCTGTTTTCTGCTGTGTATTATATAAACCATTAATTTCCACTCCGTAATGTGTGTTTAGTGGTATTTTGGCTCCTAACACCGAGTTCAAAAAGATGTGAATATATCAAGAAACATGCAGAATATAAGGGGACAGAAACCAAGGAAGCCATCTTGAGTTAAAGACAAAAAAAACCACAAAAAAAACAAGTAGTGCTGCATCATGTGAGAATAGTAAGGTTTGCGATTATGGGAAAGGGAACTACTTAAAAAATAAACAGGAGAGATTGGGACAAAGGAAAACAGTTTTGTCAAAGGAGAAGTCGTGAACCGAATGCAAGTAAAAGAAAATGGGAACGAATGATTTGGTATACCGAACATTTGTGGGAAAGTGCCAATTTTTGGAGAAGATAAATTTAAAGAGATGAATGGGATAGTAGGTGGAAGGTCAATTGGAACGCTGAAAAAAACTGCTGCGAAAAATTAGTGAAAGATGAGAAGCAGCAAAGGATGTAAAGCAGGAAAATAGCACCACCGCGATTACAAGAGGAACTGGAATGCAAATGGTTTTGAGCAGAAACAGCTGTGGGAATGGTTGGTAAAATCAGAGAAGGTAGAACAGTGGATATTGACACATGTTTAGTTCAACGCGTCAATGGATAGAAAAGCAGCAATACATTGCAAATAACCAGTGACCTCAAGCTCAAAGGGACTTAACAATGAAGACTGCATAATGTGTGGAAGAGGAAGGGGACGGAAACTGCAGAAGGGACAGTGACAATGGTCAAACTTGACTGTTGAAATGAGAAGGAAATGCCAACGATGAACTCTGGAGCACACAGAACAGGAAACGAGTGAAGTCTTGCCAAGGGGATAACATAACAGGGAAGGCAGTCTATGAGCTCAAAAGGTATGACAATAGATAGGGGAGGTCGTTTAGAATAGAAAGAGTTGGACATAGCAGGGAAGAGAGTCTATAGTCTCACAAGGTGTGACAGTGGGTAGGAGTGGTTGGTCAGGATACGAAGAGATGGACATGGCAGGGAAGCGAGTCTACAACCAATGGCAGTGACAAGGCATATGGCCATTCCAGTTTATGTTCCCACTTTTATGAAAAAAGAATGGATGGGAAAATGAAATGGGGAATGAGTTGGGGTAGCCATGACAATGCTGGAAATGAAAAGGGATGTGTTTAGGGAGAGTGTGTGTGTGTGCGCGCGCGTGCGCGGGCGCAGGAAAGGTAAGTGAAGGAATAGGATATGACACTGGGTTACAGTGGCCAAATCTGGATAAGAGACAAGAAAGGAATTAACAGAAGTGGATGGTAATAAGGTAGAACATGGAGGGAGGGGTGGGAAGGGAACAAGAAGGGGTGGTGGTGGCAAAGAAATGAAAGTAAGGACTGGACTGAGTAGGATCAGGGTCAGCAAGGGAAAATGGGAACGGTCGGGGCTACAGTGGAAAGCGTGGAAGGAAAATAGAAGAGGAGTGGGAAAACAAGGGATGAAGGGCGAGGACAAGAAAGAACCTGATCGGAATCCATTTTGAATTTTGTTGATTATACCCCCAACGACACACAGGCTTCAAGTTTTAGCTGTAATCGTAATGATCCAGCCCACAAAACAAAGCCTTTTCTAGTCTGTCAATATCACAAACAAAATATTGTTGCATTAAAAAAAAAAATCAGTCACGAAAAAATAATACAAAAACTGAAAAGGAAACAAACAGCATCTGTATGTGATTTAGCTAAACTGTTGATATCTTAAGAATATAAAATTAGGCTGTGCTACAAACAACTGACATTTCATAGATTTTTCACAAGAAAAAAAAACGGAGCAAAAGGTAATGAAAAGCATGTCATTGCCGCAAATAATACATAAAAATTACATAGGCAAACAGACACTGGAGAGTGAACACCAACTTATGTCCTTGTTACTTTCTAACGGTTTCTGACCCATCTCATTTTCATCAATATCTTCACATCTGGCTTCATTTCCCCCAATGAGCGATCGTCTCAAGTGATCTTTCCTCAGCACACTTCTCTCTTCTTCTGTCTTCTGTTTCTATTTTCCACCTCCTTCCATGAATATATCTTTCTCCATTACTGCTGTGTACCACTTCACTGACCATCCTTCTCATCTTGTTCATTATCTTATTTCTGCAAATTTCCAGCCCCTTTTTCTGATGCAGTGACGCATATTTTAGGTTTCTCGCCATGACTTTTGATAATTTCATTTACTTTCTCCCAGTTCCCACTCTCCTTCCTAAAAGCTGTGCACACGCCAGATAGCTGGTAGAGTCCTTACCAAAACAAGCAAGATCAGAGCGAGTATGTGGTGTTAAAAAAGTCCAAGGTGGATTTTCTAGGAATATGGATAGATTACAAACAAGCCCAATATCAATATCGGTGTCTCGTGAACTGTGGAAGAATGGAAGAATACATATTTCCATCGGTGTAGCAGAAATGGGACTGTGCTCAGATTTCTATTTGGAATTGGGGCCGGGGTTGATCCAGGCGAATGGATGAAAACGGGGAACACAATGAAATGGAATAGCAGATGGAAGTTGGGAAGTGTGATGTGGAAACAATATTTTTTAGCCCCCTTAAACATATCAAACTATACTTTATTCAAGTGAGAAAATCATCCCCAAGCCCATCACTCATGTTATGGATGTATGATACAACACCTAAAATGTCACGCAATAACATACATATCCTACCAAGTCCACAAATCGGTATGCCAGCGATGAAGACGAGCACATCCATTCATATATCACACAGACTGGATCGATACCATTTCACAGGAGAAACGCCAAAAGGATACACACGCTGAGGTTGTTTCATTTCTTGATTTCTTCCGAGATTTTTTTCTCGGCTGAATCAGTAACACACACAGAGGGTCTGGGTCCTTGGCGCCTTATCAGGGGTTGGGTGGCAGATGCCCACGTGCCTGAGGAGGAAGAGGTGCACACAGGAAACAGGATCAGCAGACACTAGCATAGTCAGGCATCAAGGCATGAGGTGCTGAAATCCTTGGCTGGCTGAAGCAGGAGTCAAACTCCTGGAGCCACGTCTCGGTAATGTCTGCACAGCAAAGGAGAGGTCAGTCAGAGGTGCTCACGTGGCCTTGTGGACAATGTACGTGTCAAAGAGGCAAAAAAACCCAAATCCCTGTTCCATGCTTTGAATTTCTCACAGGGCTTGTTTGACCATGTCCATATTTACTCCCACAATAGAAGATAGCCTATCAATAGAAAGCTGCTTTCCGATTCACTCGTTTCTCTTCTTTCCAGCAATAGATCATATTCCCTTAGGTATTATGCATACAAACTTTCCCTCTATTACCTACATCTTACTCCATAACCATCCTTCTCTCCCAAATCTACCCATACTCTTCCTCCCCCTATCAAGTGTAACCCAACGTTTGTGATGGCAAATTATGCTAATTCTGGGTGGGAAGTGGCTCGGCACTGTATAGGAATTTTGAACTTAGGGGGTATAAATGAGGTGGACACCTACCTGATTATGCTCTGCGCATTATGCCAGAATGTTATGCCTGTGTTTGCGCATCTGAGCCTAAGCTTCAGCTATGGAGTATGGTCAGCATGGGCTTGGAACAAAATTATCTCAAAGAAAATAGAATAGTAGCTAAAAGCAAACATGAATAAGTAATCATGGGAAAAAATTAATAATTATGGCACGAAAATTATGCCTTAATGCATAATCGGGAGTCACAATATCTGTCTATGGGCAGCAGGGTAACCTGCATGTACGCTATGTTCAGTCTCTGCTCATCTAGAGCCTTACCTCTAATCGGGAGTCACGATATCTGTCTATGGGCAGCAGGGTAACCTGCATGTACGCTATGTTCAGTCTTTGCTCATCTAGAGCCTTACCTCATTCCTGAGGTGGTGTGACCTCCGTGGAGCGACACTGGGGCTGACGGAGGGAGAACACCAGCTGGCAGATGAGGGGGACCAGGCGCCAGCAGTTCCTGTACCCTCGGATGTGGATGTGGCATCAACAACATCTCTTCTTCCGTCCAAGAGTCAGCAGAAAAGGTACAGGTTGTTGCCATGGCAAAGGCTCTGGTTCCTCATCTGGGAGATTGACGGCCAGGAGGAGGTCTCTTTGTTGACGACCCTCTCTGGGCCACCTGGCAGGACAGCATACACCTGCTCATGTGGGTTGGCGGTGACACAGTGTGGGTAAGGCTGCCAGAAGTCCTGGATCCTGTTGCGGCCTAGAACCCTGTCGTGCACGTAGACATAGTCGCCAGCCTGGAGATGATGGCTAGATGTCATGTAGGCGATCAACTGTCTCCTGGTCAGCTATCCCAAGTCGCTGACGGTGTTGCCATATTCAGTCCACTGTGCCTGCCGTTTTGTGGTGGAACGTCCCAGGAGGTCGTCAATGGGTAGCCTGGGCCTGCCCAAACAGGAGGAAGGTGTTAACCAGAACAACGTTATACAGGCAATCCAAATCTCAAGACATTGCTGGGACATAAGAGATCGGGCACATTTTTTGTGACGTTATGTAAATCTGCCTTGACCTAAGTCAACACGACATAAGCCCAGGTCTCATACTGACTGTGTTAAGTGCTGATGTGTCAGGTCTATATCTATGCCACTGATTTAGTCATTAACACAGGCTATGCATAGGTTATTTCATGCATTGTCTTTTGATGTCTATACAAAGTGAAGGTAAACACTGGATACACCTTATGTTTCAAACAAATATTGACTTGCATTTTTAGAAACCACGCATGTGCTTTATAAAAGTGCGTGAATAAGACCAAAATATTTCTCGCTAAAGCCATGAAATTATCTACATTGAGCAGGCTAAAGGCTGAAAATGCCTAATATGCCACCAATATGAATATGATATATAAAGTTTGGTGTGTCTGTTCTACGTATTGTGTTCTTTCTCCCTCCTGGCCCCAACACGCATACAAACATATGAGTGAGCCACCATCCATTGTAAAGGTTGTTCCCCTTCTCACTTCTTGTGTACACACATGTATACACACGAGAGAGAGAGAGAGAGAGAGAGAGAGAGAGGAGAGAGAGAGAGAGAGAGAGAGACTGAGAGAGAGAGAATGCAAAGACAGTGGAAATTCTGGAGTACTGACGACAGAGCCCATAAAATAAAAAAGGTCCAATTTGTATACTACTGACGGATATCTGTTCATATTTCTCTGATTGGAAAAGCTATCCTTAGCAGGTTTGGAGGGGTGCCTACCTTCCTGTGGATGAGAAGTGCACGTCTTTCTACACGCACGGGACAGGACTTGGATGGCGGACATTGTGTATGTGACGACAGCGGCGGAGAAAGAAAAGGTTCTTTGTCGTTGTCATTCATCACCTCTTTAGACAGAGTCCAGCTTCCTTGATGATGAATACTGTTGTCATCCATCGTCTCTTTAGACATGGAGTCCAGCTTCCTTGATGATGAATACTGTTGTCATCCATCGTCTCTTTAGACATGGAGTCCAGCTTCCTTGAAGATGAATAACTGTCTGTCATCCATCGCCTCTTTAGACATGGAGTCCAGTTTCCTTGATGAATAATGTTGCCGGCAGATTGCTTCAGATCCCCACAGAGTTGTCTCCTTCAAGCTGCTTGGCCACCGTCATGTCTGCGCTTGTGGCTCACCTCATGGAAAAGGTTCACTTCCAGGTGTCACGGAGAACAGTGGGCCACCAGGTGGATGCCCGTCGAGGCTCTGACTCTTTGTTGTCGCTCAGGTCTGGTTCCTGTGTCTGTTGTAAACGAAAAAAAGACAGTTATCTAACTACAACATTGGGTTGGAGAGACGGTCGGTCAGTAAACTCAGCACCGAACCAATTGTTTCATCTGTTGGAGCAATGCAACCGTCTATTGAGAAAAAAAAAAAAAGGGGGGGGGGGGGGGGGGATAAGAAAGATGGACAAAGGGGATGGGGGGAGTATCTGTTGGTTAGTTACTAGTAGCTTATCATATTAGCTGGCTGGTCGATTGATCAGTCTTTCAGTTTACTGGTTGATTCATCAATCAATCAGATCCAAAAAGTGTGGATAGACCCAAGCAGAGCAGGGGTGCTTCGTTTTTCACACAAAATGAATTTTCACGCAAAATGAATAAGCTTACAAATGGCAAACTAATTATCAGAACAACAGGGTGATATAAGAGAGAGAGAGAGAGAGAGAGAGAGAGAGAGAGACTGGTGCCGGGGCTCCAGGACTGACCTGGTAAGGTTGAGTGCGTGTGTTTGAATGTGCAAGTGCTTGAAAGTGTATAAACGAAATTCTCCAAAGTGTAGGGAAAACGCTTTAATTAGAAAGATCCTGCACATAAACCGTACAAGAAGAAATCCTTCCCAGTACAGACCTGAGTTTTGTTTAAAAGCAAGCGAGTGGTTGGGGAGGGTGGGGGTGGGGGGGCAGAAATCTTTTCCCGTTTCTTTCCATCAATAACACCAAGTGCGGTGAGCGTGTGCGCACACACACTCGCACACACGCTCGCACACACACGGACAGAAACAAAGACTGAGACAGAGACAGAGGCAGACATAGAGACAGAGAGAGAGACAGACAGACAAGATAAGATAAGATAATGTTGCTTATAGCCCAGCCGACCGCAAGGGGCCACATCAGGGCTGTCACCACGTTAAAATCAACTCACAAGTCATTAAAAAAAAAAAAAAAAAAAAAAAAAAAACCTTTCACACATCTCTTTAAATGACATCTTCCAGAAACGCACCAGAAACTTCATTAAAAATCTTTCATCCGTAAAATCTTAAATCAGATGAAAAATGTTAATCTCTCTCAAAAAGTCAAGGATCAAGTCAGGCGGGACATCCCTGAACAGGATCTTCATGGACTCCGCTGTAAAATGTTTGTGTCTCACATCGTGCAAGTCCCAACACTCTAAAAGAATATGTTTCATTGTGAGTGGCACATGACATGGAATGCACCACGGAGCTTCTTCACTCTTTAAAAGGTAGGAATGAGTAAAATACGAATGGCCGGTGTGCAGCCGGCACAGAACCATTTCCTCTTTACGACCACCAGACGTAGATGGGAGGAACTCCTTAAGGTTTGGACGGATCCGAAAGAGTTTGTTATCCGTCTGGGTATTCCAATCCTCCTGCCAGAGGTCTTTCACATAATCATTAATTTTGGGTTTCAGATCTGAGCAGGGGATATATATGTTGGACAATTTCTCTCTTGTAGCATTCTTGGCTAAACGATCAACCATTTCGTTACCTCCGATGCCAACATGACCAGGAACCCAAGCCAGAATAATGTTGTAACCATCCACTTTCAACTTGCTAAAAAGTTCAAAGAAATGTAAAAGTTCTGGATGCTGAAGGTTGCGGCCAGCTATGGCCTCCAAAGCTGACAGCGAATCCGACAGAACCAGAAAGTCCCTCTTGGTAGATTGTGAAATTATTTTCAATGCCAGAACCAGAGCAGTAAGTTCAGCAGAATAGACAGAGGCATCTGGAGGTATATGTTTTAACAGTATCTGAGAAGGAGCACCAGGGCAATAGGCTGCACAGGCCACTCCATCCTCAGACTTGGAACCGTCGGTGAAAATTTTCTGACAGGATGGAAATTTTGAACAGAGGTCAGCATACAATGCCTTGTATGCCTGAGAGCTGGTGGACTCTTTACGAAAAGCTGCGAGATCAAAACGAATCTCTGGTGTGAAAAAGGTCCACGGAGGCTGATCCGGAAACTTGGAAAAATCAGACACAACTCCTAGGTCTAGACCTGCATTCCACGCGTGAGGCTGCATACGAACACCAAACGGCGGAATACAGTTAGGGTTGTTTTCGAATTTGTTTTGAAACTGGGGGTCAAAGACACAGTCATAGGCAGGATTCTGTGGTTCTGAGAACAGTCTGATATAGTAATTTAGAGACATTTTCAGCCTGCGGTTGGACAGTGAGGGTTCACCTGCCTCTGCGTACAGGCTGTACACAGGGGTGGTGCGGAATGCTCCAAGACAGAGACGAAGCCCTTGATGGTGGATAGGGTCCAAGAGTTTCAGATAAGAGGGTCTTGCAGAGCCGTACACAGCACAACCATAGTCCAGTTTGGAGCGGACCAGGGCTCTGTAGAGATGCAGCAAAGTTTTCTTATCAGCGCCCCAGTCAGTGTGTGCTACGACCCGCAGAATATTCAGAGCTTTCTGGCAAGAGGTTTTGAGATTTTTAATGTGGCTGAGAAAGTTGAGTTTTTGATCAAAAATAACTCCAAGGAATTTGGCTTCTTTTACAGCTGGAATGGTGGACTTGTCCAGACGAATTTCAGGATCAGCAAAAAATTGACGAAAATTGTGAAAATGGATTGACTGAGTTTTGGTACGTGAGAAGGTAAACCCGTTTTTCCTCGGCCCACTGCTGGATCTTGTTGACACAAAGTTGGAGTCGACGCTGTACGCTGGGGTAAGAAGCTCCCACTGCGTACAGCGCAAAGTCGTCAACGAACAGAGAGGACTCAGAGCCCTGGCTTACCGTTTTTCACAATGTCGTTGATTTTAATGCTGAAAAGAGCAGGAGAAAGGATGCTCCCTTGAGGGACACCCAACTCCTGCCCATGGATGTCAGAGAGTGTGGTGCCAACACGCACCTGGAACTGTCGATCAGCCAAAAGTTCTGTATGAACAGAGGCAGGTGACCACGGAAACCAAGTCTGTGCAGGTCCAGAAGAATTCCTGATTTCCATGTGGTATCATATGCTTTTTCGAGGTCGAAAAAGATAGCGACCACATGCTGTTTATTGACAAAGGCATTGCGGATGGTGGTTTCCAGACGGATTAGATGGTCAACTGTCGAGTGGTATTTCCAGAAACCGCACTGTTGACTGGCCAAAAGGCCATCGGTTTCCAGCTTCCACATCAGACGGGAGTTGACCATCTTTTCCATCAACTTACAGAGGCAGCTAGTCAGAGCTATCGGACGATAGTTGGAAGGGTTGGTAAGGTCCTTTGCAGGCTTTGGAATTGGAATGATCAGGGCTTTCCGCCAGGAGGGCGGAAAGTACCCTGTGGTCCAGATATGGTTGTATACTTTAAGAAGAGTCTGGAGACAGCTTTCTGGAAAATGCTTCAAAACCTGATAATGAATATCATCCAGACCAGGGGCAGAATCAGTGCAGGTTTGTAAAGCTGTTTTCAGTTCATTGATTGAAAAAGGGAGATTGTAGGCTTCAGAGTTGTCTGATGTGAAATTGTATAAAGATTTCTCTCTGAGCTGTTTGTTTTTTAAAAAGGCTGCAGATTTATTTGAAGATGAGGAGTTCTGTTGGATGGTGGAGGCCAACAGATTGGCAACAGCTTCTTTGTCAGTGATCAGAGCATCGGCAAGTTTCAAGTGATGAATGGAGGGTTGGTGTTTTTCCCTTTGATTTTTCTGATGATGTTCCAGACTTTTTTCTTTGAAGTTTTTGATGTCAGCCCGGAGCAAAAGTTTCTCCAAGACTGACGTTTACTGATTTTGAAAGTGTGTCTCGATTTGGCGCGGAGTTTCTGATGGGCTCGAGCGTTGGAACCTGAAGGTCGTTGGTATACCCGACGCTGAGCCCGTTTGCGAACTTTTGAAATTTGTTGGCAGTCTAAATTAAACCAGGGTGTTTTGGGCATTTGGAGTTTATTGGAAGACATTGGAATACAGGTTTTAGCACACTTTATCACAGTGTTAGTCAGAGATTCAGCTTGGTCTGGACTCTGAAGAAAATCAGTGTCCTGGAATTCTTTCAAAATAAGACAGACAGACAGAGGGTGGTGGGGAAGGTAGTGTGTTATAACAGAGAAAGAGAAAGGGAGACAGAGGGGTCATTTCAAAGAGAGAGAGTGAGTGAGTGAGAGAGAGTGAGAGAGAGAAAGACCGTGGGGGTAGTGAGAAAGGGTGGGGAGAGAGAGAGAGAGAAGAGAGAGAGAGAGAGAGAGAGAGAGAGAGAGAGAGAGAGAGAGAGACAGACAGACGGTGGTGGGGAAGGTGGAGTGTGTTGACAGAGAAAGAGAAAGACCGTGAGGGTAGTAAGAAAGGGGAGAGAGAGAGAGAGAGAGAGAGAGAGAGAGAGAGAGAGAGAGAGAGAGAGAGAACGAACCTTTTTTAATGAGGGAAAAAGCGGAATAAGCACAAAATGGCTTTTTTACATCTGGCCCTCAACAAAGGGAAATCTATAGAAAATACAATAACATCAGCAAAATTAATATAGAATTGAAGTAAACATACATAAACGCTATAAACAGAAAGAGGAAATGGTTGCACACAAAAACAGAAGACAATCAATGCCTACAAGAAAGACAGAGAGAGAGAGAGAGACAGAGAGAGAGAGAGAGACAGAGAGAGAGAGAGACAGGAAGTGACTGAGACAGAGACAGAGAGAGAGAGAGAGAGAGAAAGAAACAGTGAGAGAAACAGGTGGGGGAGGGAGGGGAGGGTCATCACATATAGTTCATGACAAAACAGTTAGTGGAAGGTAGATAAATAAATACAATAAACATTATCACAATGAAATTATGACACACATTTCTGGAAAAAAGAAAAAAAAATCATTGAACAAGCACCCCATCGTGTAAGCAAAGGCAAAAGACAAAAATTTACACTTGACAAGCAGCACCTTGGGAACAATAGTTGGGAGAGACCAGTTCAGAGAGAGAGAGAGAGAGAGAGAGAGAGAGAGAGCATGAACTGGAAAATTCAGTCATTAGTTGGGTATGAAGTGCCCTTTTAAAGCTATATATGCCGGCATGAACATCAAGAGAGGGTGAAATGCGGTTCCACAAGAAGCCGCCAGAGTAGTGAAGACTGGTTTTAAACATATCTATTCTTGGACGGGTTATTACAATTTTATGAATATGGCAATTTTCATTAAATCTAAATTTCTCTGTAACTGCAGGGGGAGCACGACCCAAAAGAATCTTAACCCCTTCCCTGCCTGCTATGTACAAGTAACGTTCGTAGTGAAAACCAAAAATCGCTATGCCCGTATACGAGTACGCTTCGTAGTAACTTCATCATGGAA
The DNA here is from genome assembly GCA_033310375.1 of Conus canariensis. Classification (NCBI taxonomy): domain Eukaryota; kingdom Metazoa; phylum Mollusca; class Gastropoda; order Neogastropoda; family Conidae; genus Conus; species Conus canariensis. The sequence goes on from CM065736.1 coordinate 35,123,022, forward strand.
AGCAGAAAAATCTACTTGGGAGACGACCCTCTAAAATGTTTCCACTTCTACTGATGTCAAGGTACGGCCCCTTTCCCTTCACACAACTGCCCAACTGACCTAAAGCATATTCAAGATGGCAGCTCAACCTAGCATTCGTCGACGCGTTCCATTTCCAAGCGTTACACTGCGCTTGATGTTTTAGATGACGTTCTAAATTATAAAGAAAGTGATGAAGACCTTTGAGGATCGGATCCTGATACTAGCGATGAGGAGGAGACGGATGGGAATCAGCACCATCCACTTTTATCGGAGATACATGCTGATGATGACGTGGCTTCATTGTTCTGTACACAAGACAGCAGTAAAGAAAGCGCCGTTAGCGTGGGTGACGAAGCAGAAATTGCCGAACCCGTGCCATCAATGAGCACTGCACCCCCTCCTTTCTTGACAAACGGGGTCATGAACGTGGTACGGGCTCAGGACGACGGTGAAGGTCCCGTGGAAGCGGTCGGGGGCGTGGCATGGGGCGTGGTCAGCAACAGCTGATCAAAGAATGGCGAGAAAGAGGTGCACAGCCCTTCAACCTTGCTGTTGTTTTGACTGGGAATTCTGGTCTGAAAGTCAACTGTGCCAATTTTCGGCTGTACAAAGTTCCAGTCTTCAGTTCCTTCATGACCAGAAACCGGTTTCAGGCAAGTAGCTCTTTTTTTCTTATGTTTTTTGTTTTGTTTTTTTACTACATGATTCTTCATTCCTTGACTATTCATTTTCTGTATTTCTCTTCTTTGCCCTAATTCCTACTGAAACCACACAATTATGGCAAATAATGACTGTATGGGTAGGTGGGACTCTGTGTGTGTGTGTGTGTGTGTGTGTGTGTGTGTGTGTGTGTGTGTGTGTTTTGTGTGTGCACCTAAGCATTATTTATTTCTGTATGCAAGTTTTCCATTAAGTTTGTTCATTTTGTAAAACACAGCACTCATCCACAGCAGATTTTTTGTTTTGTATCATTGTGGTGTTTTTACATCCATGTGTGTGTGCTACTGTTGGTGTGTGTTTGTGCATATGTGTTGTGTGTGTGTGTGTGTGTGTGTGTTGTGTGTGTGTGTGTGTGGAGGCTGTTTGTGTGTATGCATGTATGGTGTGTGTGTTGTGTGTGTGTGTGTGTGTGTGTGTGTGTGTGTGTGTGCCCAATTGTGGGTCTGTTTACTGTGTGGTGTGTGTGTGTGTGTGTGTGTGTGTGTGTGTGTGTGTGTGTGTGTGTGTGCCCAATTGTGGGTCTGCTTACTTATCTTGAAACTTTTATTCTGTATTTCAGATTCTTCTTCAGTTTCTGCATTTCAACGACAATGCAGCCATGCCAGTCGAAGGTGACGTTTTTTCCATGGTTGTCATTTTGAACATTTACCAATAAGTATTATACTATAACAATTTGGACCACACTGTATACTTACAGTGATGCTGAGTAAACACTAACATAAGTTTTTATTCAATGTTTTACAGGTTTTATGTGTTGTAACATGTGTATGTGTTCAGAAACTGTTCTTTTCTTATAAAACCACCATTTGTTACATCCCTGTCCATTCCCTAATGGCCAGCAAAACTACATTATATAGCATCATAGCTTGGGGTAAAAGGAAAGAAGCCATAAAATCTAAGTCATATGTCAACAAATAAATAAGCAGTGATTGAGGTACTCAACCTACCCCAAATAGTAAAATTATGCCCTTTCTAGTAGCATTGGGGTACCCCCAGTAACATACTGATTGTTACACAGAGGGACATTTATTGACAACAATACAAATCCCAGATGTTTGTAATGTTGTTGAGCTACCACCAAAAGGTATTTTTGCTGTGTTTAGTGGGCTTTTACTTGCTCAATTGTTCTAAAACTCTCAGATTGAAAACAAAACAAAAACTGTTTTATCACATGTTATTAGTGTGAACCATCATCATAACCAACAAAACCAAAACACAATGATGCGAAATTGTAGACAAGGGTATAAGGAAGTAATCCACAAAAAATCTAACAAATAACTCAACAAATGGATGAATAATGTACATCTTAGTGAACATACCGTGAAAAGCATGATTATGCCCCTTTTTACCTAACAAATAATATCCCAATTATGAGCAGATTGTCATCAAGAACAACATTCCTTGGGATTTATATGACTGCACTTTTTCATTGTTTACACTGATTTTGTATGGTGCAATTTGTTTATGTATACTTGAAAACTGTTCTTTTTGTAAAGCCACCAATATATATATCCCTGTCCATCCCCTAATGGCCCATAAAACTACATTATTGTTATATAGCATCAAAGCTTGTGGTAAATAAAAGGAAAGAGAAGCCATAAAATCTAAGTCATATGTAAAGAAATACATAAGCAGTGACTGAGGTACTGAACCTACCCCAATAGTAAAATTATGCCCCTTTCTAGTAGAATTGGGGTACCCCCAGTAACATACAGACTGTTACACAGAGGGACATTTATTGACAACAATACAAATCCCAGGTGTTTGTAATGTTGTTGAGCTAACAGTAACACCAGCAACTTTTATATGCTCAATTGTTCTAAAACTCTCACATTGAAAACAAAACAAAAACTGTTTTATCACATGTTATTAGTGTGAACCATCATAACCAACAAAACCAAAATACAATGATGTGAAATTGTAGTAAAGTGAAAAGCATGATTATGCCCCTTTTTACCTAAAAAACAGTACTCCCAATTATGAGCAGATTATCATCAAGAACAACATTCCTTGGGATTTATATGACTGTCATGTGTTAGTGCTGATATTCAATAAATAGTAAGACCACTTTTTGTTTTTCAGTGTTTTGACTCATTCTATTTGGCGCAATGTGTTTGTGTATACTCGAAAACTGTTATTTTTGGTAAACTTTTTTTTTAATTATGTCAATTTCTGCTATCCTAATTATCAACATAATCAAGTCATTTTGACAGGACATTGTAGACAAATGCATAACAACAAAACATGCAAAAAATCAAAGAGATCTGTCAAAAAATAAGTGAACCTACCCAAAAAGCTAAATTTTACCACGGCATACAGATATTCAAATGTGCTATTATACCGTGGCAGTGAAGGGGTTAAACATAAAGAAAGCTTTATTGAATTTAAGCTTCAAATTTAGTGGTAAAATATCCAGATCTGTATAGTCAGAGTATGGTAACGTTACCGATTTTAACAAAACTAATTTTCAGGTAACGTCTATAAAGACTAAACAAAGGTTTGAGTATATGATTACTTGCTGAATCCCAAATTGTAGATGCATAACTTATATGGGATTCGATATAAGCGTGAAAAATATTTTACGTGAATGGCAGTCTATGAAATGTTTTATCTTGGACAGCTGGTATATTTTTTAAACTGATTTGCATAGAAAAGAGAGAGAGAGAGAGAGAGAGAGAGAGAGAGAGAGAGAGTCCGTCTAAACTAGAATTTTTCATTAAATGCAGTTGATGTTGCAGAAATACATTATGGACTAGTTTAGCCCCCCCCCCCCCCCCCCCCCCAACCTACAACCTACCACCAAATGGTTAGAGCGCTTGCCAGCAGAGCTGATGGTTGGCGGGTTCGAACCACATGTGGGTTCAAGTTTTTCCAGCTTGTAAAACCCTCTGTCCACCCAGCAGTCAATGAAAACCCTCTGTCCACCCAGCAGCAATAGAAACCCTCTATCCACCCAGCAGTCAGTGAAAACCCTCTGTCCACCCAGCAGTCAGTGAAAACGCTCTGTCCACCCAGCAGTCAATGAAAACCCTCTACCACCCAGCAGTCAATGAAAACCTCGTCCACCCAGCAGTCAGTGAAAACCCTCTGTTCCACCCAGCAGTCAATGAAAACCTGTCCACCCAGCAATGAAAACCTGTCCACCCAGCGTCAATGAAAACCCTCTGTTCACCAAGCAGTCAATGAAAACCCTCTGTCCACCCAGCAGTCAATGAAAACCCTCTATCCACCCTCGGTCAATGAAAACCCTCTGTCCACCCAGCAGTCAGTGAAAACCCTCTGTCCACCCAGCAGTCAATGAAAACCTGTCCACCCAGCATCAAAAAACCTCTGTTCACCAAGAGTCAATGAAAACCCTCTGTCCACCCAGCAGTCAATGAAAACCCTCTGTCCACCGAGTCAATGAAAACCCTCTGTCCACCCAGCAGTCAATGAAAACCCTTGTCCACATAGTCAATGAAACCCCTCTGTCCACCCAGCGGTCAATGAAAACCCTCTGTCCACTAGCAGTCAATGAAAACCCTCTGTCCACCCAGCGGTCAATGAAAACCCTCTGTCCACCCAGCAGTCAATGAAAACCCTCTGTCCACCCAACAATGAAAACCCTCTGTCCACCCAGCAGTCTGTGAAAACCCTCTGTCCACCCAGCAGTCTGTGAAAACCCTCTGTCCACCCAGCAGTCAGTGAAAACCTCTGTCCACCAAGCAGTCAATGGAAACCCTCTGTCCACATAGCATCAATGAAACCCTCTGTCCACCAAGCAATCAATGAAAACCCTCTGTCCACCCAACAGCATGAACTCTGTCACCAGCAAAGAAAACCCTCTGTCCTCTCAGCAATGAAAACCCTCTGTCCACCCAGCAATGAAAACCCTCTGTCCACCCAGCAATGAAAACCCTCTGTCCACCAAGCAGTCAATGAAAACCCTCTGTCCACCAAGCAGTCAATGGAAACCCTCTGTCCATCCAGCAGTCAGTGAAAACCCTCTGTCCACCCAGCAGTCAATGAAAACCCTCTGTCACCCAACAGTCAATGAAAACCTGTCCACCCTGCAGTCAGTCAAACCCTCCGTCTACCTGCAGTCAATGAAAACCCTCTGTCCACCCAGCAGTTAATGAAAACCCTCTGTCCATCCAGCAGTCAGTGAAAACCCTCTGTCCACCCAGCAATGAAAACCCTCTGTCCACCCAGCAGTAAATGAAAACCCTCTGTCCACCCAGCAGTCAGTGAAAACCCTCTGTCCACCCAGCAGTCAATGAAAACCCTCTGTCCACCCAGCAGTCAATGGACACCTGATTCTGTCCAGGAAGGGTTAAAGGGGGCGGAAAGAGAAGGTGGGCACTGCCTTCCGTCATGCCAGGCCCTAGACACGATGACCTCTGACAGGTCAAAGCCTATATGTCCAGAAGGCTATGGGAATGTTAGCTTTCGTTTTCAACAAAAGCCCGCGTATAAAAAAACCTCTCTGAAAGCGCTCCTTTCCGAGAAAGTGAACACTATGCTAATCTTCGATGGAAACAAAGCAAGATGCAGTGAAATCCTGTCTGAAGGCGAGCGAGTGTTGGAGGTAAGAGCTTCGAGGTCGACCCAGCTTCCCTTGACATTTGCAAACCACAATGACAGTATCTTGAATTATTTTGATAAACAATAAACAAGTAGGGTAACTTTTGCTCCCATAAGAAAACCTAACTCAGAGCAACTTTTATTCAAGACCGGCACAGCCTTTTAAACTTGAATAAAGTCAGACAAATACAAAGACAAACAATCTAATAGTGGGGAAAAACAAGTGCAGGCCAACAACCCCTCAATCATCACAGTAATGACTTGGTAAAGATTTGAACTTAAAAGGGGGGCGGGGGGGGGGGGGGGGGGTTGAAGAGGAAGAAAACGGGAACGTAAAATTAAGAAAATATATTTTTAAATATGAAAACTCTTCAAGTTTAAATGGCTGTGCCAGTCTTGAATAAAAGTTATTCTGGGTTAGGTTTTCTTATGGGAGCAAAAGTTACCCTACTTGTTTGTTGTTTATTGTTACTGTTCCCTGCCTCATTTCATGTTCAATTTTATTATTTTAAAGTTTGGGGAGTGGCGACACGAAGGAGCTCGCCAGGGAGAGGTAGGGAGGTGGGGAAGAGGGGGTGAAAAAGAAATCGTAGAAAGGGAAGGAGGGGGGGGGGGGGTGGAGGGGGGAGAGAGAAAAGGAAAATATTCAGCAAAAGCAATTTTTTTTTCTTAAAATCTTACCTCCAAAAAAGGCTAGGATTTGATCGAATCTAGGCCAAGGTGTAGGTCAATCAAGTCGGCCACATCTTCTTTCGGGTTGCACTGCTTTGCTGTGGCGATTCACGCAGAGCTTTGTTCGTTCATCCCATCAACGTGAGCCGGGCCAGTTTTTTGTTTTTTTTCCCAAAGGCTTAGGTCACTCCACAGTGTTTGTTGGTGAAGCTGGCATTATTCAAAGAAGCAGCGGACAGACTAGAACTACAAGTCTTAAGGCATTTCTTTTGCACCTTTCCGGTTTAGCAGCAACGGTGTTCATCAATCCAATTCTCATTCGCTGTTCGTTTGCGATGGCGGGCATCGTCACGTGTTTACACGCGGCGCCGTTCATTGGTGGAGGATGCGAAATCTTTAAAGTTGTCAGTGACTGTGGAGAAGGGCTAGAGGGGAGGGGGGGGGGGGATATTGGTGGGAAAGGCTTGAGGAAGGTTGGGGGGGGGGGGAGGTTGTCTCTCTCTCTCTCTCTCTCTCTCTCTCTCTCTCTCTCTCTCTCTGTGCATAGGTGTGCGTCAGATGGAGGGGTTGGAGGATATTGGTAGTGGTGATGATGTGGTTATGGTAAGAGAGAGAGACAAGACAAGACAAGACAAGACAAGACAAACTTCTTTATTAACGAGGATAATAGATAAGCACTGGCGTGCTTTTTTTACATCCAGTCCTTGCCCTGAGTAGGGACTACAACATGCAGTGAAATGAAATAATGTAAGAAAGCAAACAAGCAAACAAAGTGGTCATGCAGTCATGATGGAACATCAAATGAAAATAGAAGAGAAATGAAAAAAAAAAAAAAATTTAATTAAAACAAAAATATAATAAACGAACAAAAAATGAAAATGAAAATGAAAATAACAATAATGAAGAGGAAGGAGAGAGGGGGGTGGGGGGTGGGCTGTGCTGGGGGTATATATGGAAATGTATCACACCGTACAAAAATTAGCATGTATAAAAACAGACAGTAACATGAATATGACAAAGTACGTACATAATTTAAAATACACACATACACGCACGCACGCACGCAGAGAGAGAGAGAGAGAGAGAGAGAGAGAGAGAGAGAGAGAGAGAGAGAGAGAGCAAGGCAAACATGTAATCATTTTCCGTAAGACATGAAAATACGTAGAAGGTACTTAGCGAAGTGATATTGAATTTGGGAGGGGGTGGGGAGCACAAAGAGAGAGAGAGAGAGAGAGAGAGAGAGAGGAGAGAGAGAGAGAGAGAGAGAGAAGGTGGAAGGAAGAAGGGGAACAACAGAAATTGAAGGTAGAAATTTTAAGCATAAAATGTAATAATTTGAAATGGAAATGTACTAAAACGTGAATACGACAAAGTATTACAGAATTCGGAACACACACGCACACGTACAGAGAGGAGAGAGAGAGAGAGAGAGAGAGAGAGAGAGAGAGAAGAGAGAGAGAGAGAGAGAGAGAGACAGACAGACAGACAGACAGACAGACAGACAGACAGACAGAGGAGGAGAGAGAGAGAGAGAGAGAAGGACACAACATATAATCATTTTTCATAAGGCATGAAAATGCGTTGAAGGTAATTAGCAAAGTGACATGGAGTTTGGAGGGAGAAAAAAAAAAAGAAAAAAAAGGAAAAAAAAAAAGAAAAAAAAAAGAAAAGGGAGAGAGAGAGAGAGAGAGAGAGAGAGAGAGAGAGAGAGAGAGAGAGAGAGAAGACAGGCAGAGACAGAGACAGAAAGACAGAGAGAGAGAGACAGAATTGGAGAGAATCAATGAACATATAAAACGGAAACCTCTCATAGAAAAGATCATGTTAAAGACAAACACATTAATAATAGTTATGTGCAATATAACACACGAAAGAGCAGACTAAAATAATGAAACAATACATATCATATTATGAGCAAAATCATGATAAGAAGATGAGACAAGGAGAACGTGTACTTGAAGGCGCTTGTGTGCGAGAGAGAGAGAGAGAGAGAGAGAGAGAGAGAGAGAGAGAGAGAGAGAGAGAGAGAGAGACAGACAGACAGAGACAGAGACAGAGACAGAGAGACAGAGAGAGACAGAGACAGAGACACAGACAGAGAGAGAGAGACGCATAAGCGAAAGGAGTGCAGGGAAGGGCGGTAGAGAGAGGGAGAGAGGGAGAAAGAGGCGAGAGTGGGTGCGGAAAAGAGCATGTTTAGAACAATCTAACAATCAAAAAACACCAAGGAGATGTAAGACAATCGATTTTGAAGCACCAGGGAAAAAAAAAAGAAAATAAAGCATAAATGGAGGGGGGGGGGGGGGATGTATAATGATAGCCCAGTCACCACGGGTAGGGGAGGGGGGGATGTCGTATTATATCAAGTCATTCCAGGAGAACCATGAGAGAGAGAGAGAGAGAACGAACGAACGAAACGAACGAAAAATTTTAATCAGTATAGGCCATGGCCCCTTCTGATGGGGGTACAATACAACAATACCAATAATGATACTTCATACAGCAAGATAGCATGTCATAGTTGACAACAAGAAACAGACAGAAAAGCATACAAAATGTACACAATAAATACTAGAGTTGGATTCCTTTAACTGACCATAATAGTGCGCCTTTTAAAGGCCTTATATAAATAAATGCACGTGCTCTTCAGTACGTCTTCCTTTTGATTTGCCATGAGGAGAGCAGCTCGGAACAAACAGGGGTTTTCAAAGAATTTCCGAGGTATGTATTCACACCTTAAATCTTGTAGGACAGGACAACAAAGCAGAAAATGCACTTCATCTTCATTCTCGCTTTTGCATAAAGGACATAGCATGTCAACGTTTTTAGTATTTGCATATCGGTACTGATGCGCTTTGATGTCTGTAACTCCTAATCTAAATCTTGTTAGGTAACTTCTAATATGCCTGTCAATATTAAGTGAGAGATATTTTTCACAACCAGCGGATGTCTTAAAAGTTCTATAAAACGAATATCGCTCACTGTTCCGGATATTTTCATGCCAGTTTTGCCAACGGTTATCAATCAATCTTTGCCGGAGTTGTTTCAAAAAAGCATTTACATTTCCAACCCCTTGACACATCCAGACACACCCGAATCCATTAAAAAAACAGAAAATCCCGAACATCTGTAACCCACGACTTTTTACCACGCGATTCTAGTCCCAACAGCATATTATATGCTTTAAGTGGTAATCTATTGTCATCCATTTGTACTATCCTCAGCCAGTATCTAATACACCGTACAGATGAATTAATATAAATAGGATAACGGGAGAGAGAGAGAGAGAGAGAGAGAGAGAGAGAGAGAGAGAGAGAGAGAGAGAGAGAGAATAAAAGCATAACGACATAATGACAAGAGGGCAGCGGCAGTAGGAAACACACACACACACACACACACACACACACACACACACACACACACACACACACACACACACACACACATGTACTCACATAAGACATACTTACTAACAGAACATGTGCATTTCACATACAAAACACTTTCTAAATAGACAAGTTCATACATAGGGCAAAGAGGGGGGTGGTGGTTGGTGGGGATTTATGGCGGAGTATGCAAATACTGGCACATAAGATGGTTGAAATAATGGTGTTTGAAGGTTGACATGCATTGGTGTTGTTTGGTCGATTCAGGGAGTGAGTTCCATTGACTGGAACCTGAATATGTTAAACTGGATTTGAATAAGTCAATTCTAGGAACAGGGACATGAAGTTTGGGTAGAGTCCTTGAGGAATTAATCGAGAATCTGTGAACTAATGTGGAGGGTGCCTTCCCAGACACAATCCTGTGCATTATGATCCCTTTGTTGTATTCTAATCCCAGACTTAAAGGTAGAACCTGAAGCTATTTATAGTCCGAGTCCAGAAGACTGCTGTTTTTTAGGAGGACTAATTTGAGTGCTCGCTTGTGTAGGCTTAGTAATGGTTTGAGGGTGTTAACGCTAGCAGAGTCCCATATAGTAGATCCATAGCCTATGTGTGATTGAATATGAGACTGGAAAAAGAGCTTGCGTGAATGCAGGTCGAGGAAGCATTTGATTTTGGAGAGCTGATAAACTTTCTGTGAAACTTTTTTGCACAGTGAGGTTATGTGAGCTTGCCAACTAATGTTGTTATCAATTGTTATTCCTAACACTTTGAGGTATGTTACCTGTTCAACAGGTTCATCTTTAAGATGTACAGGAGGAAACTTAATAGTGAGATTTTGTCTTTTTTGCCTGGTTGTGATAAGCATGGATTTAGTTTTTTGAGGGTGAAGCGACATGTGATTTAGTTCAGTCCATTTTATGAGGTCATTCGCACTTTCTTGTAAAGTTTGTGCAAGAACAGTAACATCAGAATGACTTGTGTGTATTGTTGTATCATCAGCAAAGAGTTCTCAAGTGGATGAGATATGGAGAGGTAGATCATTGATGTAAATGGTGAACAGTAAGGGACCCAGGATAGAGCCTTGTGGGACGCCATAGGAAAGTTTTTGAAATGAAGAGAAAGTTGTATTGATTTTCACACATTGTTGCCTATTTACGAGATATGATTGAAAAAGCGTAAGAGTTTTTTTGTGGGTAAGCCGTACAATTTCAATTTTCTAAGAAGAAGGTTATGGTCTATCACATCAAATGCTTTTTTGAAATCGATAAATAGGACACCACAATATCTGTTGTTGTTAATGCTATTTAGCCAGTCATCAACTAAGTTGATTAGGGCTGTGTGGCATGAATGGTTGTGTCGAAATCCTGACTGTCTTGGATGAAGCAAGTTGTTTGTATTAAGGTGGTGTAATGTGTGTTTGTTCATGTGTTTTTCCAAAGGTTTGGATATACAGGAAATGATTGAGATTGGTCTGTAGTTTGCAGGGTCTGAGTTGTCACCTGCCTTGTGGATAGGAATGACTTTTGCTTTTTTGAAACTATCGGGAAAATGATTTTTGTCTATGCATAAATTGAAGACGTATGTTAATGTATCTGTAATTGCTGGAGCTGATAGTTTGAGGATTTTTCCGTCTAGGCCATCCAACCCGCAGGTACCAGACTGTTTTAGGTGCGTTAGATAGTGATAAACTTCAAAGACTGTTACTGGTGGAATATAAAGTTCAGACGTTATGTTTTTATCTTGGCAATATTGTTTCAGTTTTTGAAGATCGTTTGATATGGAAGAATCTGTCACGACAATTGTATTAGCTATAGTGCAAAAGTGAGTGTTTAGCTGTTCGACAGAGATGTCTTTAATTGCAGTTGATTTTGAAGAAGATTGATTGTTTGCAAGCTCGTTAATAGCTCTCCATACCAATTTTGGGTTCTGGTTCGATGATATTAGTTCTCGATAATATTCGTTTTTTTCTCTGCGCTTCTGTGAATTTATTGCATTTCTCAGTTTTCTAGATTCCTCTTCATAGCCATGTTGTTTAAGCAGATCTCTAAGGTAACCTGCCTCCTGTAACTCTTTAGTGTACCATGCCGGTTTAGGATCATGCCGTACTCTAATCGTTTTTAGAGGGGCGTGTTTATCATATATTTCTGTAAATGTTTTGATCCAAAATTCAACAGCAAGATCTGGATCAGTTATGTCGAAAACTGAAGAGAGATTTGAGTTAAGCAAGTCATGCAGAAAGCCTTGGTTGTTAAAGTTTGTAAAGCAACGGTAGGTTATTGTCTTGTGTCCCGTTCTGGGAATTTTTACTCCTTTTTTGGACCATGTGACACAGACTGGGTAATGGTCACTACAGTTCAGAACAGGGACGCAGGCTTCTGCTATGTTAGTGTTATCTGAAACATAAACATGGTCAATAAGTGTCTTCGAGTTTGGGGTGACTCTCGTAGGAGATTCGATGAGTTGATGTAGATTAAATAGATTGAATGCTTGCGTCCATTGGTTTTGCACTTTTAAAAGGTCTATGTTGAAGTCTCCAAGTAAAATGATTTCCTTGGATTCTAACGAGACTGCATCCATCATCGTAATAAATCTGTCGACCCAGTTTACTCTTTCAGATGGGTTCCTGTAGCAGAATCCAACCAAAATGGAAGGGTTTCTTTTCAGCTTAACTTCTATCCAGACACATTCTATACCGTTACTTTCCAGGTGTAGAAGTCGTTTGAAGCTAAGGGTTTCACTGATGTAGATAAGAAGACCCGTCTCTTTCGCTTGTGTAGGATCTTTCCGGATTGTGTTATATCCTGGAATTGTTACATCACTGTCGCTAATGTGTGCAGTTAATCTTGGATTCAGAGAGTCCTAAAATATGAATGGGTTTACCATGATTCTAAATCAGTGTTGATATATCTGATGTTTTGTTGACTGCATGTTGGATATTAAGGTGACAGATTCGAAGTCCTTCTTTGCATGGCCATGCAGACTGGTTCTTGTTCATTTCCAGTTGTGTATTGATGTGATGATTATAGGAGACGACAATTTTGCACGTTAACTGTCGTTAAGATTTGTATAGTCAAGGAACACAATAAAAGCACATAAAAGAGAGGGGGAATGGGGCTGGTTTACACACCGTAACAACTTTAGAAAACTAGAAGCGAATGAGAAGACAAGAAAATCTTTACAGTATATGCCCGTAAGCTCCTCGGTCAGATGGTATACTTATGGAAACACCTTTTTTGAAATGAAAAGATAGCAAAAGTACGATTATGGGGACAGAAGAAGAGGTTAAAAAAAAAAGGAAAATGAAACTTAAGACAAAAAGCAAAGAACCAACAACTCAAAATGAAGACAAGTGGGAAAAAGCCACTCACACACAAAATATACACAAATCCCGTAGTCGCACTCTTAAGTTCTACGAGTTGGCAATGCACAATATTGCCTCGCTCGCAGTAAATAGTAGTTATTGCAGAAATCTCCTGCTGCAGAGGCTTTGTTCAGTCTCTTTTCTATAAGGAACCTTTTTTTTCTCTTTGTTTTACCTAAATGCAAACACAAATGTGTCCATATAGTACACACACAACAGAACAATCATCAATGCAAAATGATAATGAAATGAGAAACAAGCAAAAGTTAAAGTTACAAACAATTGTGCAACAACATATACAAAAAAGGTAAACAATGTTTAAAGGAAAAGAATGATGAGTATTGGTCTATGATAATGACTCGTATAGTCACTCAATACGGGCACGCTCACACTCCCAGAGTCAGCACATTTTGTTCTGTCTTTTTAGCCACTGAGTGGCAGCACTTCGATGACGACGCACCAGTTTTTGTTTGTCTACAACTCTCCCAATGTCAGCACATTTTGCTCTGTCTTTTTAAACACTGAGTGGCAGCACTTCGATGTCGACGCACCAGTTTTTTGTTTGTCACAACACCACAGAACGCACTTCTTGAGATAAGAGTAATAACTCGTTTAATAGTAGGCAATGCATCTGACAGGCACCCGACAGACTGCAGCAGGCCAGACAAGGAAACGAACAAACAATACACATAGATTTACACATATACACACACGCGCGCGTGCGCGCGCGCACACACATACACTCACACACATACACATACGCACGCATGCACGCACACACGCAGCGCAGCACACACACACACACACACACACACACACACACACACACACACACACACACACACCAACGTGTGTGCACCCACACACACGCATGTAGAAAACTATTAGATATGCGCTCATAAAAATTAGATATGCGCATACATACATAGCACTTGGATGATGAAAATTAATAAGCGTATCACACTACATACCTATGTGATATGAAGTGGATACAAACATATGCACGCTCACAACCATTAGCATATGCGCAACATATACATAGCACATGGATGATGAAATAGCATTTCACACTACATACTTATGTGATATGAAGTGGATATAACATATGCAGAGACGGTGATGAAGCAATGATATATGAATATAAGGATGCATACAGGCGACATGTTAATTTAATTCAATGAGGACATGGGGAGAGGAGCTGGTTGGTGTTGCTGTGACAGGAACTGAGCAGTCATTGTGTTCAGCAACTGAACAGCAAATGAATGTAGTGGGCTAGGGGGCTGTACTGACTGCTGTAGGATGTGTGTGATGGTGGGGGATTGGAAGTGTAATGTGTTAGGTGGTGGCAGGAGTGTTGTATTGTGAAGTGTAAGGTGGGCGTTGTCTGGAGTTGGTGGATTGTATGGGGTATTAGAGGGTGGTAGTTGTGCTGTGCTGGGAAATTGTAGCCAAGATGTGTTGTGAGGTTGCAGCTGAGATGTGTTTGGAGGTGGGGTGTGTTGGTTGCTGCTAATGTGTGGTTTGGACATGGAAGGGGGTGATGTGCTATGTGGGTGGACGGTGCTGGTCACGTTTCTGTACTCTTTACATTGCTGTTTGTCCTTTCTAATCACTGGGGAAGAAAAGGAATATATGTGGGTTGGGGATTGTAGAAGGGGTTGTTTTGTAGGGCGTTGATGCCGACCTAGTATATTACACACACTGCGAGAGTTGGGATTTTGGGGAGTGTTCGCTGGGAAATCAGTTTCATAGTTATAACTAGGTGGACTGTTAGTGGTCACTGGGGCGTCTTGTGTTGCAAGACGGTCCCTTCTTGCTCTTTGTGAGGTGGGCCTGATGTAGTTGGAGGGCTGGGTCTTGTGGTTGTTAGTGGGACAGATGTTGGAGGCAAGGACTTTGCAGCCATATGAACTGGGATGTAGTCTGTCTCGGTACATGGCTTTCTTTGGCGCCCCAGATCTGGGGCGAGGAAGGAGGGGGTGTTATCTAGGTAACTGATCCCCTCTCGACGGCAGGAGAGGCGAAGATTGGCCGTGGATCGTGACGCCATGTACTTAAGGGGGTGTTGACCAAGGGGAGGAAGAATGGAGGAGGCCTGCAGTGAAGCACTGGGGAACGCTTGCCTGAGTAGGTGGATTAACTTGACCCAGTCTGCTACAGGCACTGGCCTTTCGTCACAGCTGTTGATCCCCACATGGAAAGTGACCTGTTGGATGTGGGGTGATGGGGGCAGTGATTTCAGCCATTGACACAGGTGATGGACTGTCAGGCCAGTCACTGACACAGAGAGAGAGAGAGAGAGAAGAGAGTGTGTGTGTGTGTGTGCGCGTAAGGTGGGAGGGGCAGGTAAAGCTAAATCTGAACTAGCGATCAACCATGTAACAATTGTGATTTGCTTTGTCCTGTGCGTCTTGTGCTGTTCACTTTAAGTTCTTTTGGTGTTAATTACTAATGAAGTCTGAAGTCGATCTTTCATTTGGCCCGCCTTTGTGTATTCGGCTTTTATGCTCGCATGAATGTTTATTGGACTGTATACGGTTGGCGTTGTTTCATTGAATGCCACAAGAAAGAAAGAAAGAAAGAGACAGAAAGAAAGAAACAAACAAACAAGTAAAGAAAAAAAACAAATTAAAAGAGAAACAAATAAAGTATTTTCAAGAATTGAAAGTGTGAATGAACAAATCACTAACTGAATGAAGAAATGTACAAAGAAAGTAACAATAACAGTTTTAAGTAGAAAGATTTGAATACGCAAAAATAACTGATCAGTAACCAATGTAATAAATAAAACTGCTCTCCTCTCTCTCTCTCTCTCTCTCTCTCCTCTCTCTCTCTCTGAGAGTTTTCTAAAGTATTGTGTGTGTAAAAAACGTCGCAAGAAAGCGTCAGACTGATATTCATATAAAACGCGCTTGATTGCATGGATACAATGTCTGAACAATAAACCATATAAAGCCTGAAATCTCTCTCTCTCTCTCTCTCTCTTCTCCTCTCTCTCTCTCTCTCTCTCTCTCTCTCTCGACCAGGTCATTTGGTGTTTGTAGTTAAACACCGAGAAACTTTTTCAATGCGTACAAATGAATCTTTTCAATTTGTATAGAGGCAACTTCCAGGCCCCGTAACTCAGCTCCGTACTGTACCATGGGTTGAATCTGAGAATCGAATAAAAAAAAAATAAATAAATAAAAAATAAAGAAAAGCAATGTCAGAGACTCATTCTCGAGCATACACAGTTTCTTTAGGATACCAAGTAAACATTGTTTAGCTCTGCTTACAAGATCACTGCAAGTAAATCTGAAACTTAAACGGGTTAAGAAATGTATCCTCAAGTACTTATAAACATTCACCACTGCCACAGCTATTTCATTATACTTCCATTTTTCCCGTGCAGCAAGATATCCGCCTTTCCTAAACACCATAGTGTTACTTTTTGCCATGTTTACTTTCAACTGGAGAAATTCAGTAGCTCTTTCTAAACTGTTTAACTGATTTTGCTGACCAGCTATCGTTTCTGATATCAATACAACGTCATCAGCTAGCCTAACAGGAGAATAAAAATATCTAAAGCATCATTGACATGTCTAACAGATATCCGATTCATTTACTTTCGGTGCTTAGATACATTCGTTACTGGCTAAAGATAACTCGAATGCCCCCAGAAAGATTACCACATAAAGTGTACAAAATGTTAGTACAGCTAGACGCTAGGGGGAAGAGCAATTCGGCTTCTAAAGTTAGGTTGAAACTGTATGAATTTGGTTTTGGTTTTGTGTGGGAGAATGTAGATGACATACATAGTTTTGTCCGTGTGTTTCGGCAAAGGTTAATTGATTGTAACTGGCAAAGATGGCGATGACTGTCACCGATCTGATATTTATAGAGTGTTAAATCCTTCACATTGTATTCCAAGGTACTTATCTATGCAGATCAACAGACATATTAAATACATTGTCACAAAATTCAGGTTTGGTGTATCGGATGTATGTGTACATCCTAACCGTTACAGGCCTTTGAATGATCGTAGTTTTACATATTCACTCTGTTACGAAGATGATGAAAATGAAATTCATTTTGTTCTCACTTGTTCTGAACTACAAGCTGTTCGATAGCAATTAGTCCCACCTAAGTACTTTAGAAAACCTTGTTTCTTCAAACTGATTATGTAAATGGCATCATTGAATGAAAACACAATTTAACAGTTCGCTTTGTATACCATAAATTATGTGTTAAGCTAGTTAAATGATCTAGCTGCAAAGTGAGACGACTGCAGGCGGAAATCTAAACAAATCTTAAATAAATGTTAGCGAACCGCCCAGAGAAACGTGGACAAACGAGTCACAAGACAAAACACAACGCGTTTCGACCTCTTAGGTCTTCCTCAGGTGAGAAACAAACGAATAAAACAACGAAAATTCACTTAGCTTTGACCGCTTCAGATCGCTTCAGAGTTCAGCGCAAGGAAGAAGGCGTTGAATCAACGCATCAACGCCTTCTTTCTTGCGCTGAACTCTGAAGCAATCTGAAGCGGTCAAAGCTAAGTGAATTTTCGTTGTTTTATTCGTTTGTTTCTCACCTGAGGAAGACCTAAGAGGTCGAAACGCGTTGTGTTTTGTCTTGTGACTCGTTTGTCCACGTTTCTCTGGGTGGTTCGCTAACACTTATTTAAGACTAGTTAAATGAGTTGACTTGCGCGGTTTGATATGTATTTACCCCCTTCTAAGGGCCATGGTCTTTACAAATTAAAAAAAAAAAGTCTACGTCTATTTCTACGTCTCTCTCTCTCTCTGAATTTTTTGTCCAATACAAGGTATGTTTAATCCAAAATCATTGATCTGATGAATAGGTAATTGAAGGTGGGATGTGTTGTTTTTTTTTAGGTGGGGATACAATGGAGATGTCCTCCGACTACATCCCCCTCTTCCCACGGAAACAATGACATGCGGACACATCGGCACGTAACCACAAGCTACACCATCACGGCATCCAGAGAACGCTCCTCGCATGGATCTCTGATTTCCCTAGAGACCGAAGGCAAGCAGTGGTAGTCAACGGTGTACGATCAGACTTTATCAACGTCCAGTCTGGAGTATCACAAGGTAGCGTACTTGGCCCCTGCTTGTTTCTGGTCTACATCAATGACCTGCCAGACCTATTGACTTCCAGTGCCAGACTGTTTGTGGACGACACAGCTGTGTATGATGTGGTTGCATCGCCAGACGACCAAGCTCATCTACAACGGAATCTTGACCAGCTTGCAGAGTAGGAGAAGAGATGGGACATGGTCTTTCACCCAGGGAAATGCACCACACTGCCTGTAACCCGCAGCAGGAAAGGCTTACCTCAACCCCAGTACCAGCTACACGGGCACACACTAGAAACTGTCAGCAACGTTAAGTACCTTGGTCTGACGTTTACCGAAGACCTCAACTGGAATGAACAGATCAACAACGTCTGCTCAAAAGCCAACAAGACCCTCGGCTTTTTAAGGCGAAACTTAAAAATCAGCGCCCGGGGAATCACAGAGACGGCGTACAAGACCCCTTGCTACCCATCATGGAATATGCTGCAACAGTCTGGGATCACCACACACAGGAGAGTATTGACAAGATGCAGGCTATCCAGCGCAGAGCAGCTCGCTTCGTCTTGAGGCGCTATCGCAACACCTACAGCGCATCAGACGTGATTGATGAACCGCAATGGCCTTTGCTCCAAGACAGACGTCAAACCGCCCGTCTATCTATGCTGTACAAAATTCGGCACTACATAGTATGCATGAACAGCATGAAACAAAAGATGGAGCCTGCCATAGCCCGCCAGAGGAGAGGCCACAGCCATCAATACACTCAACCAAGATGCTGCACACAATACCAACAACAGTCTTTCTTACCAAGAACAATCCGTGACTGGAACAGCCTGCCCCAGAGCGTCGTGGAGGCCACAAACATCGACACCTGTGTGTTAAGGGCCTCCAGACTCACTATATAGGCTTTGTGTGTGTGCTTCAAACTTCCTCCACAGTGACAGAATAATCAACTGGTTGATTGCGGTTGCTTCCCTGGAAGAAGAAGAAGAAGAAGAAGAAGAAGAATTTAGACTAGTCCGCACGCAGTGACGCCTCCTTGATGAAACTGAAAGCTTTCTTTCTTTCAAAAGTTGGCAGTGGAAGGGCATCTAGGAATCATGACCTGGATGTGGCCGTGCCCCTTAGAGTGTAATGAGGGGTTTCTTCTCTGAAGACCTTCTGCTGTCAAGCTTTCCCTAGAGTTTCTTCCAGCTACACGCTTTCTTTCTTTCTTTCCTTCTTTC
This sequence comes from Conus canariensis, assembly GCA_033310375.1. Classification (NCBI taxonomy): domain Eukaryota; kingdom Metazoa; phylum Mollusca; class Gastropoda; order Neogastropoda; family Conidae; genus Conus; species Conus canariensis. Next base: position 35,142,054 of record CM065736.1, read on the forward strand.
TTCATTCATTCTTTCTTTCTTTCCTACCCTTCCACTTTCCTCTTTTTTTTTTCTTCTTTTGTTCTCTTTCTCTTTTCATTTTCTTTTCTTTGCTTTTGTTGCATGCCAGAATGTGATGTTCCAAGGGAAAGAATCTCTTAAATTACAAAAAAAAAGTCATAATTTGTTCTGTCCCCTGCCTGATGGTGTACAGATCATACAACAAAAGCACAGAATGGTATAATGGTCAGCGTTTTAAATGCATAGTCAATGAAGTGAACTCGACAGACCCAACAATTAAACAAAAGATGTGTAACAATGTAGAAGTGTATCGCCATATATGGACTTCGTTTTCTCTTGATCAGCCTGCAGAAAGCAGATATAAAACAATATATAAGTATTCATTATTATTATTATTATATAAAACAATGTACAGGTGTTCTGATCTCAAATACCATGTAAATTTTATAACGAATTTTAAAAGGAACCAAAGTAACTCCGTCAGCTAACATGGACAAACAAATTACAAGACAAAACACGACGTCTTTAGACCTCTTGGATCATCTTCAGACAAGATAAACAACGCTCATGACAACGAAAACGAAGAATGACCGATCCAAATGTGCACACCTAAAAATAGATGACGTGAAGCAAAATACTTGTCCTGAGTGTTGTTTACCTTGCCTGAAAAAGACCTACGAGGTCGAAACGCGTTTGTTTTGTCTTGTAATTTGTTTGTCCGTGTTAACCGGCGGAATTACTTTAAATTCCTTTTAAAGTTTGTTTCAATTTCTGCCTACAGCCACCCCAGTTTGAAACTGACTTTGAAATGAATGACAATCATTGTGTTCTTTCGTTCAGTTTCCGGTGAAACGACAATCATAAGAAGAGTCTGAGCATGGATGGGTGGGGGAGAGAGATGGTGTAGGGGTAGGGAAGGAGGAGAGATAGGGAGGGGACAAGGGCAGCATCTTTAAACGTAACTTTTTTTATGTTCGAATTTTAGTATTTGGAGAGTGTGCCTTTGACCAGAGATCCTGTGCATCCGATCACCCCCCCCCCCCCACACACACACACACAGATTGATTGATTGATTGATTGATCTTTATTACGCAAGGGTGAAGATTTTAGGCCAAAGCCTAGTGTTACAATCTGTCCTTGTCATGCACACATTATGTCAACACATATCATTCATACTGACAATTCAACAATACAACACCGTAATCTAGTTCTGCAA
>CM065736.1:35145769-35156985 GCA_033310375.1 Conus canariensis
TTCTCTCTCTCTCTTCACACACAACACCACACACACACACAACACACACACACACACAACACACACACACAGTACATTCACATTCATACACGCACATACACTTACACTCACATGCATACACACAATTACACCCACTCGCGCGCGCGCGCACGCACGCACACACACACACACACACACACACACACACACACACACACACCACACACACACAGGGTGAGAGGAAGGAAAGTGGACAGACTCTGAGGGAGTCAGCAGCTGATCACACGCCGTTGGAGCACGTGAAACCCGTGGGTGTTAGAAGAGACAGAAGAAGCCTCAAGAATACTGGATGAACGGGTAACCATAACGTCGGAGTATAAAAGCGGTGAAACTAGGTTTACTGTTGCCTTCTGTACGCTGTTTCTTCGTGTGTTCTGTTGTTCTTGTGGTCTGTGGGCTTCTTCGTGGCTTCTTTGGTTGTGGTTGCCTTCTCTGTTCAGGATTAGGATGGGCCAGTCAGTTTCTCGTAAGTGGTGTTGTTGTCACTTGTAATGTTCCTTCACTCTTGCAACAAGGTTTTCAGCTTCTCATGACCCCCTCTTTGGCAGTACTTGATTCATGGGGAACCCAGTTCAACCCCCCCCCCCTCCCCTGTCCCCAACTAACTTCTCTTTGAAAGAGGGCTGCCATTAAAGTCCAAAAAGGCCCACTTATGTGTTTATTTGCCATTTGTGGAGAATGTAGGACTTTTTTCTGATTTCATTTACCCTTGCCTCTGACTGCAAACACCACACACACACACACACACAACACACACACACACACACACACAGAGGAGAGAAAAAAGTCTTTGATTAAGGACGTGAGTTTTGAAAGTGGGAAGCCTTTGAACTCATTTTCTGTTCTTTTATCTGTTGTAGTTGGAGTGTGTCTTGTTAAAAGCCACGAAAATTGCTTGTGGCGTCAGAACAGGATGGAGTTGTGTGTTGTGTGTGTGTGTGTGTGTGTGTGTGTGTGTGTGTGTGTTGGGGGGGGGGGGGCGGACAAGAGCGAGAGATGGGCAGGGGGGCACTGCCCTCAACCTATCAAACAACAACAACAACAAACAAAGTGGGGGGGGGGGGGGGGGGAACAGAGTACCTTTTGGCTCCCCAAGTATTTGAAGCCTCAAAAATGCGAACGGCATAATCATTATAGTACACCTTGCCCCCCCCCCCCTCCCTCTCTCCTCTCCCTCTCCCTACTTGATACAGGAATTTGGAAAAGAATACCCTTTCTGAGAATTCCCCCCCCCCCCCCCCCCCCCCCCCCCCCCGCCCCGCTTTTAAAAGAATTTTGCCTCCCCCCTCCCCACCCCCTTGTTTAAAGTGAAGAATTCCCACCATCCCTGACCTCATCCCCACCCCAACCACCTCACCTGCTTCTGTCAGTTCAGGCTGGCCCGCCCAATGTGAAATGTTTTCCGACGCCACTGACTTAGAATGTGTTCTTGCTGCCCCTGATTCCATAAAAATTTTAGGGGCGTCACGTCCACGATTTACACTTTCAGCTTCCAATCGCCCCCTAACCCCCATCCCACCCCTGCTCCTCCCCCTCCCCTTCTTTATGCATGTATGGCCCACCTATGTTCAACATCAGTTTATTTGAACATAGGCCTATGTATTTATATTACCCCTGATCCCCCCACCCTTCATTTTGTTCATCACCTCTGATTTTCTGTTTAAAGAAAAAGGTGAATTAATAATAGAACAAACATTTTGATGGATTGCTCAAGGCATGAGAAATAACTAAGCATGTAACGTTTCAACCACTGAAGAAAGTACGTTGAATGTCATCGTACATGACCAAAGACCATCCTTCTCTCTCTTACTCCTTCCCCCTTCTCCATCTGTCTGTCTGTCTGCCAATTTGTCTGTCTGTCTGTCCGTCTCTCTCTCTCTCTCTCTCTCTCTCTCTCTCTCTCTCTCTCTCTTACGCGTTTTGTTATCGTTATGATTTCCCTGTAGATTTTCTGTAACATGAATTCCTTTTGTGTGGACTTCAATTCTGCTACCATGTCACGTCTGCATCATGTTGGCCTCTATAAACTGTGTTGTTTCGGGGTGGGGGGGGGGGGGGGGGAGGAGGGGGGAGGGGACGCTGCTCTTATGCAGGGGAAAAAGTAGGAGAGAAAAAAGGCCTGTACAAGTCAGCAGAGAGAGGATATAGGAATCGCTCACTGGCCAGTTTAATGCCCACTTCCTGAAAACAAGGTGACAAGACACGCGTGTTTGGGAGGGCAAAAAAGGGGGTTTCTATAATTATGGCATACAGACGACCTTTTCCACTATCTCTTAACCCATCCCCACTCCCTCCCGTACAGCCTAAATTCCCCTCCCTTCTCCCAATACTCCATCCCCCCTCCCCCCCAAACCCCTCCCCCCCCCCCCCCCCCCCCACGTCCCTCGCATCACTCCCGTCTCTGGAGAAACGTTGTAAATGGGAAAGAAACGATACCATTTTTAAAGAAAAATTCTAATCAGGTTCATCGTCGTAATCATCCAGCTGGTAACGGGTCTTTTCTGGTGCAGTACACATACTGCAGAAAATGGCTGCCGTTCCGGCCAAAGAAAAATGTTGGTGTTTTTTTCATACTCCCCCCGTACAAGAGGCTTCTATTCTCATCAAATATGCTAAAAACTGATAGTTGAAATCTGAAGCTGTTGTGTCATGTTCCAGTATTTCCATGATTTCTAAAGCTGAAAAGACCTGGATGAAATGATGGAAAGCAGTGTTTGGAATAAAAAGGGGCTAGGCCTAAAGTTCCCGCCTTTTTTTCGTGTGCAGACGTGTTTTTAAATGATTGATATTTTTTTACATACCTACACACACGATCATTCACAAGCTGATACCGATAGTTGAGAATAGCCGGCACCCTCAACACGACCTGCTTGTAATCCACCTAAGGCTGATTGCCGTGAAAAAGATTCCATTCCATGCTCCTCTCCGGAATAGCTCAGTTGGTAGAGCATCGGACTCGTAGTCTTGGTGTTGCGGGTTCGCATCTCCGCCGGGCCGTTTCGGTACAGGGGGATTTTTTCCTCAGGGTTAATATTGGTTCTGACTCCATCCCCCCCCCCCCCCCCCCCCCCCCCCCCCCCCCCCCCCCCCCCAGTCCTTCGAATGAGACTATAAACCGAGTTCTGTGTGTAAACACACACAATCATCTTGCACACACGTAAAATCCCATCACCAACTTTCGGAAGAAAAGGCCAGTCTGGCTGTTGGTATGGATGATACGTTACACATAGCATGCACTTTCCCCGAAGTTGGAGTATGGCTGCAAATGGCGGGATAAAAAATGGTCATACACACAAAAGTGTCAGGATAATCAACATGATGATTGTGGACACCAAAAGAAAGAAGAAGAAGAAGTAGGAAAAAAAACAAACCTTGATGTTTAGTTAAAATGAGCTGATTACTTTGTAAAGGTGGGTGATTCTCTTGGACATTTTAAAGCGTAAACTGATGACCCATATATTTGTTTTTAAAAGCTCTAATCTCAGAGTGCAATTCGGTGATTGTTCAATGCCGATTCAGTTCCAGTATGGAATCACGTTCGTCTTTTAAATCGGAGAAAGGTGCTCGTGCATCCAGCGCGCTGCAACCCCCCCCACCCCCCACCCCATTCTCCACATACAAACACATATGTTCCCCTTCATCAGTTCTGCAACCCCTGCATTAATGATTAGAATTGAACATTTCTGACATCTTCGATCGTGTCTGCCACTAGACTGACCTTGATAGTCATAATGATAGATTATAGTAGGCCTATTAATAATGATAATAAATGGTCAGTGGACGGCGCACACACACACGCACACACACACATGCACGCTTCTTGTATTGAGGGGAGGCGGCGGGTGAAGAGACCCGTATTTAGAGGGCAATGAAAATACCATGCTGCTGGGAAAAAAAAATATGCATACGCAGAAATGAAAGCCTCTTCTCCCTCTTTTACTTTTCCATGATCACATAATCTTCCATAGAAGAATAAACTAATGGTATTTTACAATCTGCACATAAAAGACTAGATCTAAAGCTAAAGATGTGCGTTGAAAAAACGAATCTTACATATATGTTAGCGAACCGCCAAGAGAAACGTGGACAAAGGAGTCACAAGACAAAACACGACGCGTTTCGACCTCGTAGGTCTTCTTCAGGCAAGACACAAACAAATAGGACAACGAAAATGAACGAGTTTGTCACTTAGCTTTGGTCTCTTCAGTGAAAAATTAAGTTAGGTTTTAATGGCTTCTAAATCTGCGGTGACAAAACTGATACGCCACCCTGTCTTATACCAGCATTACGTTTCATACATGGGGCGAAGGTTAAGAAGGGTGGGGAACGTGGTATTATGGAGGAGAAAGGGTAATGGTGTGGGGTTTTGGAAATGTAATTATTGGTCATGTATTCAAATGTACCAATATTTGCACTGCTGGTCCGGAAAGTGGTCACCCTATCTGGGCCCTGTACTGGTACTAATTTTAGCATTAAATAATGAAAAATAAGAGCTACTTCCTTGTGACCTTGACTGTGACACCAACGGCACTGACTGGACTGACGTTTTATCCTAAATCAAATCAATGATTCATCTTACAGGCTTTATCAGCCGTTTGCCTGAACATTCAGACAGAAATAATGAGCTTACATATTTTTTAACATGAGTGCGGTGATGCTTGTATGATAGCTAGTTTCCTGTAGGGAAATTGATCTGGAAGCGACTAAAAGCCTAGTGTATAATGCGTTATTGAAACAGTTAAGCGTTTTCATGGTGGCAGTGTGAGTTGGCAGGTTTGTGACTCTGTTAGTAAAAAGATGCAGAAATGAAATGACGAGAAAAATGTTGCCAGTTTCAGTGGGTGTCCCTTGTGTGTACACTGTTGTTGAAAGTGAAAAGATTTCGTGTGGCGTTGTTACCATCATGGCCATTCAGGCCTCAGACATATGAAGTAGGCCTACCAGCTTCTGATGCATAGGCTTGGAAGTTGATGGAAATTCAATCTCTCCTTGGATGTCAGTGTACTAAATTTTGCTCGGTAAAGCATTTGTTAACATTTTCTGTTAAGTTTATATGCTTTCTTAGAATTTGGGGCCCATACCACATTTCCGTAGTCATTAGATCTGCGCACCGATTTGAAAAAAATAATGTAAGCGTGAAGTCTTTATCAGATCTAGTTGCAAAGTGAGGCGACTGCAGGAAGAAATCTAAAACAAATTTAAATGTTATTTAATAGCGAACCGCCAAGAAAACGTGGACACACGAATCACAAGATAAATCCTTCCTTTTTTTGTCTTGCGATTCGTTTGTCTCCGTTTTCTTTGGGGTTCGCTAATAATTACATTTAAATTTGTGAAGTCTTTATGTTAAAACTAGATAAAAGTAAACGAGAGTAAATTAAGAAATGCGTTAAGTCTCCGTCAGTGTAAAAACGAATTCTGAAATCCTCCTGATTGGAAGGCCCACTGCCTCAATGAACTGACAAACTACCAAATTTTAACGGTCACCATCTCTAGGCCTACAAAAACGCCATGAAAACAGGGGAAGCAATGCTGACTGACTTTCAAAGTGTAGGGCCTACGTGCCGTTCGGAAAATGGCCTCAATGTGAAGTGAGGGCAAATGTTATTCTGTGTTTCACCATAGACGCTGCATTCATCGTGTGTTTGAACTGCTGCAACTCCTTCCAGAGGTAACTTTCCTTGATCAGTGACATAAACGTCTGGCAAATTTTAGTGGCTTTTCAGCGACTAGGCTAGATGCAGAGATCACATCCCCTCCTCATTTTTTCGCTGAGGACTCGCGATTGTTTGTTGCTCATTCCAGGATCAGGATCAGGATTTGGTGCGTTGTATCAAAACAACTTAGCCCAACTCCAGCCCATAACAGAAAGAGAGGAGGTTTCGTGTTATATTGAAATGTGTGGATGTGCCACGTCCAATTTTCCCTTTAGTTATTTTTTGATTTTCAAACTCCGGAAAAGTTTTACCTGACACGTTCTCCCTCGTGTTTGTTTTTGCTATGCCGAGTAACAACTGCAGGCCAGGGTAATGGCTGAGGTGAGGAAGTGTGGAAAACTGGATTGGGGTGGTCATTGTATTCAGGCTTGTACTCTAAACATGTTTGGTAGGAATGTGTCCAAACATTTTTTGTTACCAGATCAAAGAATAAACGCCACACCAGAAAGCAAAAAGAAAAAAAAAAAAGCAATCAAATTGTGCAAAAAATATCAAAATCTGACATATGACAAGAAAGCTTTTTTTGTTTGTTTGTTACTCAGATTTATCCCCCCTCCAAAAGAAGAAAAGAGAAAAGTTGCAATTCACTAGGTATGCCAGTGCAAAACAGGGTCAGGTGTCCACCAACATAAGGGTCACAGAACGTGATGACAGGTGACAGCAGGTTGAGCAACAGTGGCTCATGCAACCCACTTATACCCCATTTCAGCACTTATGATTTTGGGGGTGAAAAAAAAGAACTTATCAGCTCTTGTGGAACTCGGCAAACACTTAGAAAAAAAAAATCTAGGCCCAGTTTGTTATATGGACTAAACAGATCCCTTTTTATCTTTCGCTGCTTAGTGAAGGCACATTCAGAACTTAAAATGATGTTTTAGCATCACAGAAAATTTACTCGGCTAGTTTAGTTGGAAAGTTATCAACATGAGAATGACATATTCCATCAATAAAGGTACATTCAAAATGATATTAGGTTAACTCCAAACAGTTCTTACTGGATATGTCTGTCTGTTCTCTTGACATATTCCATCTACCAAAGGTACATTTAAAATGAAATCAGTTAAACACAAAAAAAGTTTTTATTGGATGTGTTTTGTCTCTTCTTTAAGATGTTGAAAAGGCAAAATGACCATAACATGTGACCAGCAGTCGCTTGAGGATGACAGTTTATGAAAGAGGAGTGGGGAAGTGAGGACAGAGAATGACAGGGGGGTGGGGGGGGGGGGGGGGAGGAAAAGAGGGTGGAATGGGGGGATGGTGGTAAAGAGTGAGCTGGATCACGATCAAAAGGATTGTTGTGTTGTGTGTGTGGTGTGTGTGCGGTGCGTGCGTACGTGCGTGCGTGGTGCATGTGAAAAGGGAATGGCAAGGTTGTGACTGGAGGAGGAAAGGAAAGGGATAGAGTGAAGGGGGGTGGTGGTGGTGGTGGTGGTGTCAAGGCAGACTAAAAAATAGTTAAGAAAAGCAGCATAGAGCAATGGTTAAAAAAAAGTTGGACATCCTGTTTAGCCAGCATAACACCAGTATTGGGACACAGTTTTAAGCAGTCGGGAAATCAGCACACGGTAATGTCTTGCTAATTTTTAAAAGAACAACTCTAATTCTTCCATTCAAAACACAACAAAACTTAACAAAAGCTCTAAACTAGCTCTTACAATTTATATATCACTACTCCAAAACCAGTGATATATACGTGTAGTGGACCAAAGGTGATAGAGGTTGGTTAGGGTAAAAAAAGGGGTTAGTAATGGAGTACAGGAAAAAATAAAAGAAGTTGGAGGATCCTGCTCAGGCCAGAAACATGTATCCTTATTGTAATGTGTACAGACTGCAACAAAACAACAACCAAAGGGCTGAATTTATAGTGGTTCAGCAGTGGAGTTTTCAGCTTGTGTTTTCCATCACAAAGGATGGCCCCAGTCACACCCTCCCCCTATCCTCTACCCCCCCCTATTTTGCAAACCCCCTTCTGCAGCAATCCTCTCAACTTTCCCTCTTCCAGACCCCCTTTCGGTGTGCCCGACACAAACAATGAACAACTACAAAACAAACACTACACATTTTTAATTTCTCTTTTGGTCTTCTTCAGGAATGCCACACCACATTCAAGACAATGAAAACGCAAGAACAGTTGCTTATCTCTCCAGTTAGGTGCGAAATAGATGTGGAATGGAAATGTGACTGCTGGGAGGGGAGACAGTATGGGTTAGAATGATAACAATACTTTAATTAAAAGCAATGATAAAGAAATAAATAGAATAATACTACCACTACTTTTATAATATTAAGAATGACGGTAGTTATGTCATATGTTCATAAATAACGAAAGTGGTGATGTTATTGATAGTAATAATCGTGACCTATACTGACAGAAGGGGGGAAAGGAGAGGGGTTAGAGGATAGTTAAATGTATGTTATATAGCAGTGATGATGATAACAATGATGATAGTGATAATGATATTAATAATAGGGAAAAGGATGAAGAAGGAGGGGGAGGTGGAGGGGGAGGAGAGGAAGAAGAAAAGAGGAGGAAAAAGCTAGAATCTGAGAAATAATAGTGATGGCTATGATAATAATCGTTACCATCATCGCTCTAGATTAATGACGCAGCGATATATGTAGGAAATGGAAAGATAGCAGGTTAGAATCTAAGGAATGTATTAATGCTGATGATGATAATAATGATGGTAAATAATAATAGTTGTAACAGTTATGATGGTAATAACAACATCAATAATAATAGTAGTAGTAGAAGTAAAAGTATTGATACTAGAAATATTAATAAAAATGATAGTAATCGTCATAGTGATGATGATAATAATAATGTTAATACTAATGATGCTAATAAGGATAATAATGGAAAAAAAAAGTTTAATGGTACTGCTTACTACTATTACTACTACAGTACCACTAATGATAGTGATACTGATAGGATTAGTGATAGGACAATAGTAATTTAATATCTAATAATAATGATAAGATTAGTGATAATAGGACCAATAGTAATTCTAATCATAATGATAATGATGATTGTAATGTTATTAGGAACAAACAATGACAAGAATGATAATGATGATGATGGGGATGATGATGATAGTAATAATGATGATAAAGATAATGATAAAAGTTGTATTATAATGACTACAGTAGGTGGTAAGGGATGGAGATGATCAATGAAGAAAAAAGTGAATGAAAGTATTAGAAACAGGGAGAGAAGGAGAGGGGTGGTAATGATGGTGATGATAATGATATGATAATGATTGTAGTAATATTAGTAATGAGGTGATGATAATGATAGTGATAATGATTGTAGTAATATTAGTAATGATGGTGATGATAATGATAGTGATAATGATTGTAGTAATATTAGTAATGATGGTGATGATAATGATAGTGATAATGATTGTAGTAATATTAGTAATGATGGTGATGATAATGATTGTGATAATGATTGTAGTAATATTAGTGATGATGGTGATGATAATGATTGTGATAATGATTGTAGTAATATTAGTGATGATGGTGATGATAATGATAGTCATAATGATAGTAGTAATATTAGTAATGATGGTGATGATAATGATAGTCATAATGATAGTAGTAATATTAGTAATGATGGTGATGATAATGATAGTCATAATGATAGTAGTAATATTAGTGATGATAATAGTAAATGAAAAAAAAAAGAAATGATCTATGAGTAACAGCAGATAGTACCGTCAAAACAGGCAGACAAAAAAAAAAAAGAGAAAAATAAGAAAGCAGGGGGAGGGAAATTACACAACACACACACACACACATAACACAAACACACACAACACACACACCACACACACACACACACACACACACACACACACACACAGACTGACTGACTGACCTGTGATATGCAAGGATGAAGATTTTAGGCCAAAGCCTAGTCATACAATCTGTCCTTGTCATGCTTACTGACAATTCAACATAGCAACAATATCTACAATTCTACAATGATGAGCGGACTATTCATAAACATAATAATGACATGGTGGACAGGAGGGAGGGTGGAAAGAATGATAGGTAAGGGGAAGATAAGAGGGATGGTAGACAGAGTGGGAGTGGGGAATGAGCGATTTAATGAAGTAGGTTATATGTTTAGACAGTGTATTCAAAGTATGGTTTACACTACAGAAGACTTTGCGAATGGACGCTAATGATTTTAATTGAGTAATCAAATAATTGAGACATAAAATGTTTGTGTAAATGTTTCTTAAAAAGTTTTAACGTATTCATATTTTGTAGACTAGGTGGGGGTGAGTTCCAGATTTATGGTCCAGAGTAAGCTAGGCTTGTTTTGTATTGGTCAGTGCATGGGTAGGGGAAAAGGAATTTCTTCAAGCCAGAAGAGCTGTTCAATCTCGTTAAAAAGAGCAATGATATATCATGTAACATGGCATAGATTCTGTCGAGATTGTAAGTATAAATGATGCCATGCTGAATTCCAGTTGCTTACTCAGAGGAAGTATGTTCAGCATTTATAGTTTTTTCATCTGTAGATAGAGGTACGGTTGGATGGAGTAGCTGTGCTGCAGGTCTATGGAGAGAATTCAGCATTCTTTTGTAGCCATCACTACTCCTGTCTCACACTGTTGAAGCGTAATTGATATGTGACATTATGTGTGCATTGAAGAAAAGTTTAAGCACAGTACTGTTGACATAGTGCTTTAATTGAGATAACAGGAAAAGTTTTTTTGAGACTACCTTGCATACATTATTGAGATGAGATTGCCATTTCAATTCTTTGTCTATTGTTGCCCCTAAAACATGATGCTTATCTACCTGTTCAACAGGAGTGCCATTCAACTGAAGTTTTAGGCAAAGAGGAGTCAGTTGGTGTTTTTGTCGGGTAGCTATCATGGGTGTATGACCATTGAGTTTGAATGACACCAGTCTGGCATGTCATTTAGGCTTTCCTGGAAACATGTTTCTATTGTCTGTAGATCGCTACCATTTGTTTGGAGTGACGAGTCATCAGCAAATAAATCTGTTGTGACTTTTAGACAGTGTATCAAAGTATGTTTACACTACAGAAGACTTTGCGAATGGACGCTAATGATTTAATTGAGTAATCAAATAATTGAGACATAAAATGTTTGTGGTAAATGTTTCCTTAAAAATATTAAAACGTATCATATTTTGTAGACACTAGGTGGGGTTGAGTTCCAGATTTATGGTCCGGAGTAAGCTAGCTTGTTTTGTATTGTCAGTGCATGGGTTAGGGGAAAAGGACTTTTTCTCAATCCAGGAAGAGCTGGAGTTCAATCTCGTTGCAAAAAAGAGCAATGATATATGCATGTAACATGGCATAGATTCTGTCCGAGATTGTAAGTATAAAATGATGCCATGCTGAATTCCAGTTGCTTACTCAAGAAGTATGTTCAGCATTTATAGTTTTTCATCTGTAGATAGAGGTACGGTTGGATG
>CM065736.1:35157085-35202085 GCA_033310375.1 Conus canariensis
CGTGCGTCCCTGCGCACCTGTTTTTAATGGCCGTGGGCGTCCGTGCGCACTCTTTTTATGGCGTGCGTCCCTGCGCCATCTTTTTATGGCCGTGCGTCCCTGCGCACTCTTTTTATGGCCGTGCGTCCCTGCGCACTCTTTTTATGGCCGTGCGTCCCTGCGCACTGATTTTATGGCCGTTCGTCCCTGCGCACTCTTTTTATGGCTGTGCGTCCCTGTGCACTGTTTAATGGCCTTGCGACACTGCGCACTCTTTTTATGGCCGTGCGTCCCTGCGCACTCTTTTTATGGCCGTGCGTCCCTGCGCACTCTTTTTATGGCCGTGCGTCCCGCGCACTCTTTTTATGGCCGTGCGTCCCTGCGCACTCTTTTTATGGCCGTGCGTCCCTGCGCACTGTTTTTGTGGCCGTACACACTGCGCACTGTTTTTATGGCAGTTCTCACTGCGCACTGTTTTTCATGGCCGTGCGTCACTGCGCATTGTTTTCATGGCCGTGCGTCACTGCGCACTGTTTTTCATGGCCGCGCATCAGTGGCACTTTTTCAAGGTCAGTGCGTCACCTGCGCACTGTTTTTATGGACGTAAGTCACTGCGCACTGTTTTTATGGCAGTGCGACACTGCGCACTGTTTTTATGGCCGTGTCACTGCGCACTGTTTTTCATGGAGTGCGTCACTGCGCACTGTTTTCATGGTAGTGCGTCACTGCGCACTGTTTTTTGCAGAGCGTCACTGCGCTCTGTTTTCATGGCCGTGCGTCACTGCGCACTGTGTTTATGGCCGTAAGTCAATGCGCACTGTTTTCATGGTAGTGCGTCACTGCGCACTGTTTTCATGGTAGTGCGTCACTGCGCACTGTTTTCATTGCAGAACGTCACTGCGCACTTGTTTTCATGGCCGTGCGTCACTGCGCACTGTGTTTATGGCTGTGCTTCACTGCGCACTGTTTTTATGGCCGTGCATCACTGCGCACTGTTTTTATGGCGTGCTTCACTGCGCACTGTTTTTATGGGCGTGTTTCACTGCACACTGTTTTTATGGCCGTGCGTCACTGCGCACTGTTTTCATGGCCGTGCTTCACTGTGCACTGTTTTTATGGCAGTTTGTCACTGCGCACTGTTTTCATGGCCGTGCGTCACTGCGCATTGATTTCATGGCCGTGCGTCACTGCGCACTGTTTTCATGGCCGCGCATCAGTGAGCACTGTTTTCAAGGTAGTGCGTCACTGCGCACTGTTTTTATGGCCGTAAGTCTCTGCGCACTGTTTTATGGCAGTGCGATACTGGCACTGTTTTTATGGCCGTCAGTCCTGCGCACTCTTTTTATGGCCGTGCATCACTGCGCACTCTTTTTATGGCCGTGCGTCCCTGCGCACTGTTTTTATGGCCGTTCGCCCCTGCGCACTTTTTTATGGCCGAGCGTCCTGCGCACTCTTTTTATGGCCGTGCGTCCCTGCGCACTTTTTATGGCCGTGCGTCCCTGCGCACATCTTTTTATGGCCGTGCGTCCCTGCGCACTGTTTTATGGCCGTGCGTCCCTGCGCACTCTTTTATGGCCGTGCGTCCCTGCGCACTGTTTTTATGTTCCTTGCGCACTGCGCACACTGTTTTTATGGCCGTGCGTCCTGCGCACTTTTTTATGGCCGTGCGTCCCTGCGCATCTTTTTATGGCCGTGCGTCCTGTGCACTGTTTTTATGGCCGTTGCGTCCTGCGCACGTTTTTTATGGCCGTCCCTGCGCACTTTTTTATGGCCGTGCGTCCCTGCGCACTTTTTATGGCCGTTCCCTGCGCACTCTTTTTATGGCCGGCGTCCCTGCGCACTCTTTTTATGGCCGTGCGTCCCTGCGCACTTTTTATGCCGTTGCGACACTGCGCACTCTTTTTTGGCTGTGCGTCCCTGCGCACTGTTTTATGGCCGTGTGTCCCTGCGCACTGATTTTATGGCCGTTCGTCCCTGCACACTCTTTTTATGGCCGTGCGTCCCTGCGCACTGTTTTCATGGCCGTGCTTCACTGCGCACTGTTTTTATGGCAGTTTGTCACTGCGCACTGTTTTCATGGCCGTGCGTCACTGCGCATTGTTTTCATGGCCGTGCGTCACTGCGCACTGTTTTCATGGGCGCGCATCAGTGAGCACTGTTTTCAAGGTAGTGCGTCACTGCGCACTGTTTTTATGGCCGTAAGTCACTGCGCACTGTTTTTATGGCAGTGCGACACTGTGCACTGTTTTTATGGCCGTCAGTCTCTGCGCACTCTTTTTATGGCTGTGCGTCACTGCGCACTCTTTTTATGGCCGTGCGTCCCTGCGCACTCTTTTTATGGCCGTGCGTTCCTGCGCACATCTCTTTTTATGGCCGTGCGTCCCTTCGCAATCTTTTTATGGCCGTGAGTCCCTGCGCAATCTTTTTATGGCCATGCGTCCCTGCGCACTCTTTTTATGGCCTTGCGACACTGCGCACTCTTTTTATGGCCGTGCGTCCCTGCGCACTCTTTTTATGGCCGTGCGTCCCTGCGCACTCTTTTTATGGCCGTGCGTCCCTGCGCACTGTTTTTATTTCCTTTCGACACTGCGCACTCTTTTTATGGCCGTGCGTCCCTGCGCACTCTTTTTATGGCCTTGCGACACTGCGCACTCTTTTTATGGCCGTGCGTCCCTGCGCACTCTTTTATGGCCGTGCGTCCCTGCGCACTCTTTTTATGGCCGTGCGTCCCTGCGCACTCTTTTTATGGCCGTGCGTCCCTGCGCACTCTTTTTATGGCCGTGCGTCCCTGCGCACTCTTTTTATGGCCGTGCGTCCCTGCGCACTGTTTTTATGGCCGTACAACTCTGCGCACTGTTTTTATGGCTGTGCGTCCCTGCGCACTCTTTTTATGGCCGTGCGTCCCTGCGCACTCTTTTTATGGCCGTGCGTCCCTGCGCACTGTTTTATGGCCGTGCGTCCCTGCGCACTCTTTTTATGGCCGTGCGTCCCTGCGCACTCTTTTTATGGCCGTGCGTCCCTGGGTTGTGGAGTGCCAGTGAGAGAGGATAAACACAGGGCTTTTAAGAGAACATATTAAAACTTCACTGAGATCATTTTTGAGTCTTCGTGAGCGTCCCTTGTGAATATAGCCATTTGTTCTGCATGCCTTCAGTTGACGTTCTCGTCTGGGTGAAAAGCATCGTTAGACTTGGTCTGGTTTTCGGAAAACCATCCATAGTACACATATAAATCTGTGCTCTATTCTAGCGTAAGGAGAAAAGCTGAACTCAATTGCCTTCTAAAGACAACCTGTGAGAGGTTGTGTAAGGAAATGTGATGGCATGTAACGAATGAGAATGTTCATGGAAGTCTGTACCCATATGCCTTATAATGCAGGATGCAAGGGGTATGAAAATGTCACAGTAGCTTGAGTGGTCAGCTCTACAGTTTAGTGACAGTGACGTGACCGATCATCAGTACCAACAATGGAGAAGAGCAGTATAAAACAACTATTACTTGGACCATCTAGGAGACTGGTGGCCCAACCGATGGAATAGTACAAATACGTTATGGGAGCAAACAAGTGTTGACAAGCAATGTCTCTGTCAATAGTGCGCACGCGCGCGCGTGCACACACACACACACACACACACACACGCGCGCGCGCGCGCACACACACATGCACGCGTGCGCGCGCGCACACACACACACACACACACACACACACATACACGCACGCATACGCAAGCACGCACGCACGCACGCACGCACGCACCACACACACACACACACACACACACACACACACACACACACACACACACACACACACACATGTGCCTGTGTATGCGTGCACGTACCAGTGTCTGTGTGAGTACATGCGTGCATGCGTGTGCGTTTATATGTTGAGGGGCGCGCGCGCGCGCGTGGTGTGTGGGGTGCGTGGTGTGTGTGTGTGTGTGTGTGTGTGTGTGTGTGTGTGTGTGTGTGTGTGTGACCAGGGGAGTGCTCGGTGGCAAATACGTCAGTATTTCACGTAAAAATGAGTTGTTTTTTTTCCTTTTTGAATCGCGAAACACGCTATGCGAAGAAACGAAAGCCTCGTTAATGTCTCGTCGTTAAAATAATTCTTCAAAATCACAGTATGATCGGTTCCAGGAGAATTCTATGGACATGGAATGTGTCTCGACAGCGAATATTATGTTGAATTTTGCAAGTACCATAACAGTTTCAATGAAATTACTATGAAAGCAAACTAGCGAATGAACTGGCCTAACTTTAGGTAGACATGTTCACACTTATTTTGGACTTGTGTTTTGGCAATTCATTATGGACAGTAGTTCCTTGGATCATCTACTAACTGAGAGGTATGTGGTTGAATCTGCAAAACGCTCAGGGGCGGGTGAGACACCCACAGAGCCACGGCTTAATTTAGCGGACTATTGAGCATGTGAAGCGCTGCTAACTGCATGGACACTGGACAGTTACACCACTGTATGGTCAGAAATACTGCCCTCCGTTCATTGCGAAAGAACTCTTCTCCATACCAGAACAGTTCAGATAGACACCTCGAATGACCTTACAGAAAACTGCGCAGCCGGAGGATTGGTTGAAATTGCTGAACAACAGAAGCTATCAAAGCAGCTCCGCTTGAATGGCTAGAAAAACAACAACAACAAAACAACAACAACAACAACAACGAGTAGAAGAAGGCAGACTACTTGAATTGGCTGTACAGGAGAAAAGAAATAAGTGTCTCCGTTACAGTTGTGAAAACGGCCAGAATGGAAGTTTTATGCGACTGTCAATGTGTGCCATTCTGAGTTCGTGGACCGATGGGGTTTCCAACTAGGCCCAAATTATGTACTCCGCTGATCCATCGCAAACTGCATTCTTCTTCAACGGTGTACAGCATTGATGACTGTATAAAGAATAGCGAGAGGTTTCATTGAACTGTCTCTGTAGATTACATACGCAGGGAATCACTACATGTAAGAACCTGCATGTGTTTGTGGTATTTAGTATTGATAGGCAACCTGGTGTCCAGCTGTACGACCTGAGTAACGTACAGTGGTTGTGCATTTTGTGCATGCAGAAGTAGTTGCTGCCCAGGGCAAATTACGTTGGGACACTATAGCTAGTGGTTGGAGTTGAGTGGTAACAGGAATATTCAGTCATCAACTATATAGTCAGACCATGAATAATATTTTCGATAATTCTATGTGTGTACATGTAATGATATGCCTGTAAGTCCTTGATCTGAACGTTCAATCATAATTTTCAAGTTACAGGTCAGGAAAAATTTAAATCGTGAAAAGTATGTTGAAGAAATTAACACAGACGTTTGAAATGTCGCGGACAGGCAAAGACCGGGATCAACAGAACTGTAGTGGTAGTCACTGGCAAAGTACAAAGGAAAGAGAGACGTAGCATTGCAGGAGTTGAAGAAAGAAGAGGATGCCAAAAGCATACAGAAAGCAGTCCTGGACTTCGTGGGAAAAACCCACTCTCCGAAGAAGTCTCAGATGGAGTGAAATTGGATACATGGTCCACTCAGGAGCACCTTGATTTTTACGTCTGTGTATGACAGTGTCTGTCTATACAACATGGTGTTCACTGCTGTAGGTTCACTGAACGTGTTAACTGTGATTTTGTTTCTTTCTGTGCTGACTTTCACTCTGTGCGCAGCGCTCTCTTCAGCCAGTTCATGAAATTGTTACTTCGCTGCCAGTTGGTCAGTGCCATCAGCTAAGTACACGTTTCCAAGAGCCCAGCGTTTAGTAGACTGCCGTATGCCGATGCGATCGGTGAAATATTCATTTCAAAGAGCCCACTCTCCATTATGATACCGTGTCTGGAATCGTGGACACAGTACATAAAGCAGGAATCTTCGAAGTTACTATCTGGGAGAACTAAACTGTTTCTATTTTTGAGACCTGCCGTTTGGGTGGCTATGATGAAGATGATTTAAAAACACAAATGTTTGGTAGAAATCACGTTGATGTGGAACACGCTACTGAATGAGCCGCCTGATGTTGCAGAGCTGTCCTGAATGGGTTCAGTTCGGCCAAACTCCCTCGGTTTCATTTGTCAAGGATTACTACTGTCTGTTTTAAGGGTGCACAAAAGGGCTGTTAATATCACATGATATTCTAAATAGTTTAAGTGGAGAAGATCGTTAGAATGCAATGTAAACAGCGATTTGGACTTCAATCTCAAACTGTAACGGATTCCATAAATCGAAATTGCTGGTATCAGTTAAAAAGTAAGACGAAGTGTGCGAGGAAGAAAAACACAGGAAGTTGTTAGAACTAAATCGGATCCACGAACATCTACTTTATCTGCTTTTAGTTTCGGTGATATGGTCTAAAACAAATCTCTTTAAATTAACTCACCTGTATGGATTAAGAATTCTTGTCTAAAGTCTGCTTAAACCTTTTTTTTTTTTTATCTCTCAAATGATAATGTTCCAATTTGAAATCATAGACGAATTTATTTCTTTTTATACTTTTAGTGTCAGTCTTACGTTCTGATTAAGTTCGGTATGGACATGAAACTGTGTGTCTCAAACACATTTAAATGAAAAATGGAGGGGGGGGGGGGGGACAGACGCTGCTTAAAAGAATTCAAAGTATCAGACGTAGGTCTACGTGGCGGACTTACCAGATCACACTGCAGGCAAGAAACAACTTTGTTATAAAAAAAGGTGACTTTATGCAGCGCCACCGTTCAGTTAGCCAACAGTAAATCTTTTATCTAAAAGAAGGGCTGCAGCGAGGGGGAAAACGGGGGAAAAAACAAAAAGAAAAGAAAAGAAACCGAACAACAAAAAGCTCCTCCATCAAAGTATGGATCTCTGTTTTGCTATCAGAGGCTAACAGTGAAATTGAGCACTCTCCGTCCTAGGAAGTCGGACATTAAACAAAAGTGATACAAAGATGCCAACAATATAGGCCCGCTTATCACCAAAATCTAAAACGAAGAGGGAGTTTGTTTTTATAGATGTACGTCTGACCGAGATTGATCGGACATAAAACAAAAACGATACAAAGATGCCAACAATACAGGCTTACTTATCACCAAAATCTAAAACGAAGAGGGAGTTTGTTTTTATAGCTGTACTTCCAACCGAGATTGAAGATTTCACTGATGCTATCTTTCACTCAGAACAAACCAGTCATATATAAAACTGTAGTATATTCCAAATACTCAACGCCCAATCGACATGTTGTGTCTGTCTGTATGGGGACAGGGTCTGTCGTGCATGCAATCAAATGGGACACAAAAGAGGCGCAGCTTCATGTAATGTTACATTTGAAACTGCTACGGACAAAAAGCTTATCAACCATAAAACATGTGCGTTCTATTGCCCCTCATGCTAAATCAAATCAAATTCTCAACAGCGTAAATCGAGGTATAGATCACCTCCGTCATCTTGCACAGAATAAAAAGCAGTAGCTAAGGGTAGACCATGGGTGGAATGGGAGGTAGAAAAGGAAGAGCAACAAAGTTACGGCTCCTTCACGATCAGGGATCAGAGAGGTCACGTGGCAACAAAGAAACAAACCGTTCTTCATTTAAATATGACCCCCACCCCCCACCCCCGCCCCCTCCTTCCATACCCTGTTCTGAGCCATGTCACACACGATAACAAGTCGGCCGTTCAGCGAACACAGAGAAACAGCGTAAAACGTGACATGTGTAACACTGAAAATGATGATGATAAAATGTTAGATCACGTTGATGGGTGAGAAAAAACAAACAAAAAAAAAAACGATTCGGCGAACACAAGGTAGCAGTCTGAATGTGACCCATGTCATACTGAAAATAATGATGATGAAATGTTAGATGATGTTGATGAGTGTAATAAACGATTTATTATCATGGTTTTTGATTATGTAATTTTCCTTCCTCTTATTGTTCACGATTATCTTCATCCACCTCCTCCTCTTGACAGATTTTCATGAACCCTCGTCCGCCCTCCAACACCCCTCACCACACACACCCTACTTCGCTCGCGGGCACGCGCACGCGCGCGCGCGCGCGCGCGCGCGCACAACACACACACACACACACACACACACACACACACACACACACACACACACACATCTCCATCTTCCTCTTTTCTCTCTTTCATCCAAGACATCCTTGCACCTCTGGAACATCCCATCAACCCCCCCTTCCCCCCCCCCCCCCCCCCCCCCGCCCCTCCACCACACAGCCCCTACCTGCCCTTTGCCTCTTTATTCCTCTGTCCAGGCCCCCAACCCATCCCATTCCCACTCCTACTCCCTCCTTCAGGTCATTTGAACCGCCTCTTTTTTGTCCATATACAGTGAAGCATATGATACATTGTGGTATCTAGACATGACTCAAACTGATAAGCCTCAAATATGCTCGAGACATTGTTAGATTATTACAGGAACCATAACTTTAAAATGAAATGCCTACATCAAAACTGGGACATATAATGGGGTGGCATATTCTTCCACATGAAGAAATATTGCATAGTAATGTTTAGGTCATTTTGTTTTCTAAACATTTGACACATGGTATGGAAAAAGTTAACGGAGAAAAATGCAGACTTGTAAAAAGGATGCGGATAGTGCAGATATAAACGACCCGACTGTGTCCTTGGAAAAAGGAGAGAGAGAGAGAGAGAGAGAGAGAGAGAGAGAGAGAGAGAGAGAGACAGACAGACAGACAGACAGACAGACAGACAGACAGAGAGAGAGAGAGAGAGAGAGAGCGTTGATAAATCAATGATTCTTCCTCAATTGATTTTTTTTCTTTCGTACATCACTATTCCTCTAGAAATTAACTTCGGATAAGTGATTAACTGATGCTTTTTCTTCACATGCTGAAAGGCACTTGCGCACCAGTCATATTTGTTCCAGTTGTGCAATCTAAAAATCCGCTGCAAAATCAAAATACCTTGAATTTCAATGGTCAAATAAGTCAACGATGGTTAGATTCATTTTTGCATTGTCTAATGATGTTACCTCTGGTTTCACCTGTTCACCTGTTCAAAAATTAATCTATGCCACGAGAATTTGTAGACGACTGTATTAACTTTCTGTTAACTTTTCTAAGAACATTTTCGGACGTTTGGCTGATTGTGTGACAGACATTTAATAGAATCGTCTACAAATTCTTTGCAGCGGATTTTTAGACTGCACAACAGGAACAAATATGACTGGTGCGCAAGTGCCTTTCAGCATGTCTTTCCTTTTCAAAAACGAGATTTAGAAAGAAGCTTTTTTAATTTATGAAAATTGAAAGACCAAAACAACAAAAAAGACAAACAACCGACCCACCACTAAGTTTGATAACAAAAAAAAATGGAAAGAGAGTGGACCAGTACATACAAATATTAAAGACATCATCAGAGCAAGATAAATTCATCGTGACTTCAGTTGAAAGGTACGACCTTCTCAAAAACATAAGGCAATCAGGATGTTCCACAATCTTGGTTTGATTTGATTAACAACGGCTTCAATACAACAGATTATATGCAATGATTGCACACTTGAAAGTCGCTAACTTTATGTTACACCTTCACAAATTACTGGAGAGAAAGGGGGAACAATCCTAGATCTGACAAGAAGATAAATCTATCTTCAAACAATCTGTTTTACAAGTAGGTGTGCTTCACGACTGGTCGCAAATGAAGTCTGGTTGCGAGACTTTCAAAAGAATCATGTTACACAACATTTACGTCACCAATATTCTATGTAAGCGTAATGGTGTGGAGTGGTAGAGAGTGCAGGCGAAGACAGACAGACGGTGGAAGGTTCAGGAACCAAGGCCAGGGGCTACAGCCAGTCAAAGAACATGCAGAGGGAAGGAAGAGAAGTCTCTTCCTTTCATCTAACTTGAATACAACATCTCCGGTTAACAGTGCTTTGTTCATGTAGCAGAAAACCGGACCGCAAAGCCAGCATTACGGTGATGCAGACAAAACGGACCTAGCAAACCTGGAACTGCCAGAAATTTGGGCTTTCTGTTGCAGCTTCCATGCTGGCTGGCTCTCCGCTTGTTCAGAGTATTCAAACGTATTAACTATTGTTGAGAACCTCAGGACCCAGGAAGTAAACTGAAATATGTCACTTTTGATATTCTTTTGTTGTGTTGAGTTACTGGCCAGAGAATGAACCCACCTTAAACGATTTTCTACCGTCTTTGAACTCACTGTGGTAATAAATACTATTCGGCAAGAAACATTCCAATAATGAAGAAATGGAAGCCATTCTCCACGTTTCATACATATAGATTTAATAATCCAAAAGTGTGTATGAGCGGAGAAATTCTCTGTCTTTGAAAATTTGTGCAAAACGCAAGGGCTTTCTTCCTCACCTGGCTGCCGACATGAACTACGGATTTCCGTTTCGGTCTGAGACTACATGACAGGGCTGTACTCTACGCTTCCTTTCATAATATATCCCAGCGTCAACCAGGCCCGAGAGATACAGGCACCTGCAGTGTTGGTCAGGAAATTTGAGCAACACTCTCAGAAACGCATCCATTAAGTGGATGAAACTCGACTGTGTGGTCCCATTCTTCACAACTGAGTCTGCAGCAAACTCAACTCTGGGTAGGAGCCGGTCGGGGCAGAAAATCCCACATGACTCTGATGGGATTCGAACCCGCGACCTCCCAGCCGGGAGTCCGCGACGCTAACCACTTCTCCACGGCGGCTGGTCCGTGTCCTACATCTGCTGAGTCTGTACTGCTCACTGCTAGCTCAAAAATGACCTCCATTGCCATCACGAGTTTTGGAGCTATTGCACGGCTCACTGCTTTGCTAGTTTACACACTGACCCAGTCTGCTGTGTACAATGACGCAGAGAACCTCACTCAGAAGCCGCAGAAATATTTCTTCAGCATTTCTGAACACATCCAGGTAAACCTTTCCTGTCAAGTATTTAGTCTGCCCAGCCGCCATGACAGAGAAGAAGGTTTTCACGGTCTGATGGATGTCACTACAGTTCTCTTCTTTTGAAACATATACACTCTGTCAGCTATCATTCAGTAGTTGCTGATGTTCAAATTCCTCCATACTGATATCATCAGTTTGTAGAGCCACTCTGTGACATCAGGACATTTCTCATACGGTAAGGTATTCGATTGGTTCCAGGCCATGATTTGGCTCTGGCTTTCTTATCACACTCTTTTACAACAGCCCACCATTGCTGATGTGTTGCTGAACATGTTCCTTAATGCTACAGGCCGTACCAAATTCTGCAGTCTGAGTAAATGCCCCGCTCTGTGGGTTAGAGCGTATTTTTCTCTGAATTTCAGTTTCGGTTTTACTCAGGAAATGCCACTGCCGCAATAGTCCACATACGCTATTATTCATCTGGTAGGCAACCAAACCTTACCGCTCAGGGTTCACATTGAATGAACCATAAAAGGTGGCGCGGTGTGTGTCTCATGCATAAGAACAAACATGTGAAACAGCTGTTTAGGAAATAAATGTACCCATTACTACTACTACTACTGCTGCTGCTGCTGCTACTGCTGCACCTGCTACTACCACTATTACAACCACAGCTGCGGCTGCTGCTACTACTACTACTTTTTCTACTGCGGTTGTTGCTGCTGCTATCGCTCTTACTACTGCTGCTGCTGCTACTGTTGTTACTACTGCTGCTGCTGCTACTGTTGTTGCTGCAGCCGCCATCGCCGCCGCCTCTGCTGCTGTTACTGCTACCGCTGCCACATTAAATGAAAGACGAAGAAGAAGAAGCAGAAGAAGAAAGATTACAACAAAAGGAACAGTAGTAGTTGTAGTAGTAGCAGTAGCTGTAGCTGTAGTAGTAGTAGTAGCACCTGCAGCAGCAGCAGTAGTAATAGTAGTAGTAGTTGTTGTTGTTGTTGTTGTAAACTAATAATGATAATGATAATGATGATACTACTACTACTAATAATAATGATGATATTGATGATGATGATGATGATGATGATGATGATGATGACATTGGTGTCAATCTATACGGTTTTCCCGTATTGCTGTACGGGAAACCAACGATTTCGGGTCTGTACGGCCGTATACAAGTTTCAATACGGGTAAAACTGATTTATACGAGCAAATCTTAAATCACTGAGGCAAACTGCGAGGTGAACACATTTTCATAGCAGACGACACGGAATCTCAGGACTGAAACGGGAACGAACTAAGTAGATGATCGGTCATGCGCAGAAGACAATTCTTTTCTATTGTTCCGGTAATCTGCGCATGCGCGGTTCTTTCATCACCTTCCATGTATGCATTGTTTGAATCGAGAATGGCTACGAACTCCCCAGCAGCTAAAAAGCCTCGAGTTGGTAGTGGGCGACACCTCAAGGAGTGTGTGTGTGTGTGTGTGTGTGTGTGTGAAGAAATTCAGCCTGGTAGGCCAACTGAGTATTACATTAATTGTGTTCACAGCAATTTTTGTTTATGATTTTGCGTTTTCCGTAATGTATAAGGTTTTTGGGCTCGGAATAAGGGAAAAAGTACTTTTCAATATGGGAAGTTGTAAAATGAGGAAAACTGGGTTCACACCTATGTGATGATGATGATGATGACGACGACGACGATGGTGATGATGATGATGACGGTGATGATGAAAATGATGGCGATGATGAAGAAGATGATGATGATAATGACGACGACGACGACGACGATGATGATGATGATGATGATGATACCTTGTGAAAGCAGTCTCTTCTTGTTGTATGAAACCTTTTCTATCAAAGCTCTAATCACAAATGTCAGCAGAACAGCACACACAGGCTGAAGGAGAAAAAGCATCGTCCTTTATCATATGTCTGTAGAGATAAACAAAACCACCGTTTGCTCTTATGTTCTCCCCGTGCTTGAATATGGCAATGGTCTTCTCGCAAAATACCTGAATCAGAAGTTCCGAAAGGACTAGAAGAGTGCTGGTTCATGCTACAATTCCCGAACAAGGAGCCCTCCACGCTTTCCCTGTTAATTCTGGCATTAGCTGCCAGTTCAGTCCAGACCTCAAACTTGTGTATTCCTACCGTTTGACTTCTACCTGCTTCCGATCTGGTATTATTACCTCTATTCCCTAAGATAATATTTCTGTTTGATTGCTCTCTCTCATTGTCTATGACGTTTTTTTTTTGTTTTTTTTTTTCGGCATTAAGCACGCGCAGCTCATTGGGGTCACCACATGTGAAGCCAGGTCCAGGCCTAGGATGATTTCATAGTACAGGGAGCTGTCAGTGTCATGTCCCCATGAGGTAACCTGCCAGAGTAGACACTGCACTGCTGCCAAGTCTCTTCGGTGGATTTCAGTGTTGTCTGTTCTGATCCAGCACTCACAGGACATTGTCCAAAAAAAAAAAAAAAATCACTAAGAAGGGACTCAACACCTATCTGTAAATGTCAGACGCGAGAAAAAGTTGCGTCCCTTATGAACGTGTGTTCCACTCCCAGAATATTGCTATCGAACGGTTTGTCCGACTGGGACATTCCGTGGCGAAAACACCAATGTTGTAATGGGACAACAGATAGCGTCAGGAAAGTTCTGGGATCTCTTCTTCTTTCTTTCGTTCTCTCTCTCTCTCTCTCTCTCTCCTCTCTCTCTCTCTCTCTCTCTCTCTCTCTCTCTCTCTCTCTCTCTCTCTTTTTGTTTGTTTGTTTGTTTGTTTGTTTGTTTGTTTGCCTGTTTACTTGTTTGTTTGTTTCATTCTTTCTTTCTTTCTTTCTTTCTTTCTTTTTTTCTTTCTTTCTTTCTTTCTTTCTTTCTTTCTTTCTTCTTCTCTTTTGTTTGTTTGCCTGTTCGTTTGTTTCCTTCTTCTTCTAAGAATAAAAATCTCTCTCTCTCTCTCTCTCTCTCTCTCTCTCTCTCTCTCTCTCTCTCCTCTCTCTCTCTCTGAAAAACAAACATGAAAAAGAACAATTACAAAAAAGGGCAATTAAAGAACAAACTAAAAAAAAAAAAAAAAAAAAGGTACGTATCAGAGAGAAGGTACTCAGGCCTGAAGACAAGAAGGGGGTAAAGTACAGAGCAAGAGGGCGGGAAAGAGGGAGAGACAGACAGACTGACAGAGAGAGGGAGAGAGACAGACAGACAGAGATAGAGAGAGACAGAGGGAGAGAGAGACAGAGACAGAGAGAGACAGTGGCACACAGAGAGAGATAACTCGGAAAACCAGGAACATTTTATTCATTATAAGCCTTGGACCCTTATCAAGGGGCGTGGGAACAAAACAGCAATCGTAAGCAAAAAGAGCAAGAATACAAAACGTGAAATTTCTATATAACTGCCAATAACCAAACACAGACAGAAAAAGAAATGAAATGTATATCTCTATGGTGCTATCAGTTCGCTTAGCTTAGATGTGTTATACGGATACAGTTAGAAATTTCGTACATCGTGAGACCTACATGAAGATATTAGCAAGCTGAGTTCGAATGTCGACGGTTGTCGATAATGTTTCGGTTTATAAAACTCACGAATTCCTCTGAGTCCTGGACAACATAAAACAAAATGTATTTCATTTTCTTCTGCTTCTTAACACTAGGGACAATTCAAAACACTACCGTCAACAGCTATGTATACAAAGTTATGTCAAACTTGACATTCTAAGCCTGAATCTTGTTGTGACATATTTCAAATGTGGATTCGAATCCAGTAACAGGGAAGGCTTCAAAAAAGATTTGTCACAAAAAGGTCTATATGTGTCAAATCTACTACTGGTCTGAATATGTTCAGTCCATTTTTGCCAGTTACAGTCTATTAATCGTTGACGAAACTCACGAATAAAATGGGTAATGCTTCCAACCCCGTGATTATGCCAAATAAACCCAAAACTATATTCAAACAGGTACGCACTTGTGATACCTACTTAATTCACTCTACCTTTAACATCTAAATCATATAACATACTATGAGCTCTACGAGGTATTCTTTGCTCTTCCATTTCTGATAACTTTAACCAACAGCGAATGCATCTGACAGTAGAATTTATGTATATATGGGATATCTATTAGTTTCACGTATATAAGGTCACTTGGAGTTATACTGTCTATTCCTGAGAATTTCTTCAAAGCGTAAGAGTGAGCTGTTTCACACTGAATTGCTATCTTATATAATCCCCATAACTCTGCCCCATATAGGCTCAATTTGAGAGTCAAATAATTTCATAAATAAGACTAAAGAACTGTTATTGAGGATAAACAACATTTTCCTAACGCAGACCAAAGCAGTTTTGGCCTGACTGGCAACATCTTGGCAAGCAACAAGATGCACAGTTTCAACACAGCTGGAAAAAAGCTCGCTTTCAGAGCTGTTATTAATTCTTCGCACGCTGGTATATGTCACAGTTACATTGCGCGTGATTAGTACGTAGCGGCAATGGTGGCCCGATGACTGCAGCTTGTTAGTAATCGGTTCACTGGAAAAGGTTAATCAATACTTTTCTTTTAATTCATTTACTCAATGACAGCGTGTTCACCAAACAGCTAAGGCCCTCAGCTGTCTCTAAGCCAGTTCTATATGCCATTTGAACCCGATGTGAGTGTGAGCGCGCGCGCGCGTGCGTGTATATATATATATATATATATATATATGTGTGTGTGTGTGTGTGTGTGTGTGTGTGTGTGTGTGTGTGTGTGTGTGTGTGTGTGATATTTTCTGTAATTTATTGAGAAGAATGACATCCAGTCTCTGTGTGCGTGTGCGTGTGTGTGTGTGTGTGTGTGTGTGTGTGTGTGTGTGTGTGTGTGTGTGTGTGTGTGTGTGTGTGTGTGTGTGTGTGTGTGTGTGTGTGTGTGTGTGTGTGTGTGTGTGTATATTTTCTGTAATTTATTGAGGAGAATGACACCCAGTCTTTCCTTCTTCGTGTAATTTTCTCTGATATATTGACGTGAAATCTCTCTCTCTCTCTCTCTCTCTCTCTCTCTCTCTCTCTCTCTCTCTCTCTCTCTCTCTCTCTCTCTCTCTCTCTCTCTGCACAATCGTAAACTGAATGGTTTAAGCAGAACTTCGAGCGGATCAAAGCCTTTTAAAGATGGAGAAGAGGCCTCTTTTAATCTGTTCGTCAACACCCGTGCTCCACAACTCAAAGGATACACGTTGCTTTTTTGAGAGGATTTTTTCTAATAAATACGACCCCTAAAGTTGAGTTTTTGATTAAAAAAAAAAACTCCTAATAGTTCGGTTTCTTTCTGAACTGGAATAACTGGTTTGTCTAGATGAATTTCAGAGCGTTGTCAAAAAGGTTGAAAGTGAACACACTGGGTTTCAGTGGGTGAAAAGTAAAATCATGTCCCTCTGCCCAGTGTCGTGTTATCAACGAAGAACTCGAGCCAGTGTTGTCGCCTACGTAGATGGTTTCAACAGTACAGAGTCAATAACTAACAGAAAGACTCGGAACCCTGCTTTACTGTTTCAGCGATACCATTACTTTTGAACAACGAAGAGAGCAGGGTGAAGAATGCTTCCTTGAGGAACACCCAACTCCAGCTCATGGACCTCAGACAGCTTGGTGCTCACTCGAATTCGAAACTGTTGATCTGAAAGGGATTTTTGTATAAATAGAGAGACAAATTCTCGAAAACCCTGATTATGCAGAAGGGATTTTTGTATAAATAGAGAGAGATTCTCGGATTATGTAGATCTGCAAGAGGCCGGTTTTCAAAGCAGTGTCATAACCTTTCTCCAAGGGAAAAGATGAAAGAGAGAGAGAGAGAACAAAGGAAAAATCCTAGATAGTAATTTCTACGGGAAAAAAAATGGTCCACTACAGAATGGGTCTTGCAAAAACCACACTACTGTAGTCACAGGTCGACTGCCAGCTACCACATGAGTCTAGGTTACTCATTTTGTCCTGCTAGTTTACAGAAGCAAACAGTCAGAGCTACTGGGCAATAATAACTGGGACTTGATAAGATTTTCACGTTCTTTTTTTTTTTTTTAATTTGGAATGTTAAAATGATGTGAAACAACTTTCAAGAAGATATCTAAAAAAAAAAAAAAGAAAAAAAAAAAGAAATTATCAAAGCCATTTACAGATCTGAAGACCTGGTTTGAGTTCATTGAGAAGCATGGCAGACTGTGATCTCAAGTATTATCAGAGGAGAAGTTGATTTTTTTTCTTTTACGTGTTTATTTTCCTCAGAAAAGAAAGAAAGAAAAGCAGGATAGTTGCCAGATGATGAAAATCCATTCTGGATGAAGGAAGCCAGCAAACTGGCAACAGCTTATCTGTCTGTGATCATGGCGCCTACAACTTCTTGATGATGGATAAAATGAATTGGGGGCATGGGGGATGTGATGGTGGTGGTGGGGGTGGGGAGTGTTCCATAAAGTTTCTACATCATTTTGCAGACTTTTTTGTTGTTGAAGTTTTTACCGTCACTTTGCAGCAGAAAATCCTTCAAGATTGATGTTTAATTTTTTTCATTTATTGTATTTAGATACTTTGCTCAGAGATATTGATGGGATTGAACGTCTGCCATTAATGGTCTGGTGTAGGTGTGACGGTGTGCCCGTTTGCGGAGAATTTGAGTTCATTTTCGAGTAAAATCAGGGTGTTTAGGGCATTTGAGGTTTGTTAGAAGTTGTTAGCATGATGGCTGGAGCATAGTTCATGAAAACGTTTGTTAGGCTTTCTGCTGAATCAGATTGTTGCAAGATCGTAAACCGACGAATTTATGTACGAAAATAGTCACTTCGATGGATTGTTGTTAGAAAACCTCCCATAACCTAAGACCAGCTTAGGATCATGAATCGACAAATTGAAACGAAAGAAAGAAGGCGTGTTGCAGGACGATCGTTCAGTCGACAAGGGTCTTTTTTTTAGAGAGGACTTCCTCAGAAGAGGACCACTGGGTACAGTATCTATACTACCTGGAAATGGATCTGGCACCACCAACAAACAACGATGTGTACCTTCTGCAATCAGAAAACTCAGAGCTCTCGTCGACTTACAGATAGCGATGGTGGTAGATGTGAGGAACAAATAGCTACTGGTATATATGGAGAGTGATTCTCGCAGCCAGAGCGTGAAGAGAGATATTGAAAACTGATAGGGCTGAGTAACAAAGACAAGGGCTGAGTAACAAAGACTTGTGAATGAGTAGATAGACTCCTCCAGCACTCCAAATGTAGTGGGTGATGCTGGTTTGGAAGCGGAGGGGTAAGGGTGGGGGAGGAAGGGGGAGGGTGGGAGAGGGAGAAGGTGAGGAAGGGGTCCATGGGGGAGAGGGGCAGGTCATGAAAGAAAGAGAGTTGCCTGGTCTCCTAGAGAGCCCAGCAGTTGGAATTTCAGACTGCTGGGCAATCCGGGAAGCGGTCTGTCTTTAATGCCTTCACCCAAAGTGCCTTTCATTTGTGTGAAAAAAGGTACAATTTATGCCTTTGCCTGAGGCAGTAGCTTCATATTACCATGTACCTGAAACCCTCACCTTTAAAAGATGGATGTTTTCGTTGTCATGTCTCATTAAGTTGTCCCCTTAGAAGAAGGGGTGGCATATACCGTAGTTTGTGCAATGAGCCGGTCTTTCACATGACCCATTACGGATAATCTTGCAACAGACTCTAAAAGCCTCTTTTCCAGCCAAAAATGTGGCATCTGAAACACCGCATCGTGGATAGAATGTAAAGACCCACTCGAATAATCAGACAGTCAACACTGATGGACTGTGGCAACAGAGGGGTGCAGAAAGTACAAAACTGTGTTGTAGATTTCTCTCTCTCTCTCTCTCTCTCTCTCTCTCTCTCTCTCTCTCCTCTCTCTCTCTCCTCTCTCTGATTATTCCACAGTTGATCATATGTTTAGCCTGTTAGCCGCAGTTCAAAAACAATTTGTAAATAATCAGAAGTTATATGTTGCTTTTGTGGATTTTGAGAAAGCTTTCGATTCAGTTTCACGGAAACTACTATGGCCTATTTTATTAAAAAAAATGGAATTAAGGGTAAACTGTATCGTTGCGTAAAGAGTATGTATTGTGAGGTGAAGGCTAAGATCAGATCCGGAGCAAATTTATCAGATTTTGTCATGTGTACCAGAGGAGTTAAGCAAGGGGACGTCTGTAGTCCAGTTTTGTTTTCTTTGTTCATAAATGAATTAGCTTTGGAAATTATTCAAAATGGAAAGCATGGTGTAACCTTTGACTTTTTGGAATTATTTGTGTTGCTTTTTGCCGACGATATTGTCTTATTGTCTACAACGGTCGTTGGACTTCAAAGACAGCTGAATAGCTTGTATTCTGATGCAACCAGATTAGAACTAAAAGTAAATATGAATAAGACCAATATTATTGTCTTTCGTAAAGGTGGTTATTTGGCTCGAAATGAGAGATGGATTTATGACGGTCAGTGTATTGCTGTAGTCAATGCATATAAGTATTTAGGATTCTATTTCACAACCAGATTAAGTTTCACTTTTGGATGCCAAGATATTGCAAACAAGCAAAGAGAGCAGTTACAGTTATACTTCACATTTTATATAAACTGAATTGTAGCGCTTTTATAGTTTTCTCAAAGCTGTTTGACTCTCAGGTGCAGCCAATCCTACAATATGGAGCAGAAATTTGGGCACTTGAGAAAAGCGTCGTAATCGAAAATGTGCATTTGTATGCTATGAAAAAATTTTTGAATGTAGATAATCGAACACCGAATGATTTAGTATATGGTGATCTGGGAAGATATCCG
The DNA here is from genome assembly GCA_033310375.1 of Conus canariensis. NCBI lineage: Eukaryota > Metazoa > Mollusca > Gastropoda > Neogastropoda > Conidae > Conus > Conus canariensis. The sequence goes on from CM065736.1 coordinate 35,176,726, forward strand.
ATTTATGTTAATTCGTTTTTGAAATGCATTAAATACTGGCTGAAAATAACAAGAATGGACGAAATTAAAATACCTTTTAAAGCTTATAAGATATTGAGAAATTTGGATTGTAATGGCAAGAAGACATGGGCTACCAATGTTCGTCACTGTTTAAATTCATATGGCTTTGCTTATGTTTGGGATAACCAGGGCGTTGAAAATATTGTAGGGTTCTTGAAATGTTTTAAACAAAGAATTATTGACTGCAGATGGCAGGACTGGCATGATCATATTTATAGCAGTGACAGATTTGCGCAGTACAGACTCTTTAAAACAACTAATGTGATAGAGCCATACATTAAAATGGATATGAACAGATATATTAAGAGTGCGTTAAGCAAGTTTAGATTTGGTGTTTCTGATATAGCTTGTCACCGTTTCAGATACAGTGTTGTGAGTGATAATGAAATGACATGTCGTTTATGTAACCTGGCCAAGGAAGATGAAATCCATTTCCTTTTTTGCTGTCCTGTTTTTCATGACCTCAGGATAAAATTCATAAAGCCAAAGTTTTATTCTGACCCTTGTATTTTCAGAGTTAATCTACTCCTGGCGTCAAGAAATGAAGACATTCTCTTTAACCTTGCTATGTACATTTATGAAGCACAAAAGAGGTTACGTACTGTATATTCCTAATAACATTGTATGATGCATATGTACTTGCCTTCTCTTGTCATTTTCCTTCATTTCAGTAATTGATATCATGTATATTGCGGGCACCACCCCTTCAGTATGGGCTATGGCCTTAATCTGAATAAATATTCGCATTCGCATTCGCATTCGCATTCTCTCTCTGACCCTCTATGGACTGAAACTCTATACACATAAAAAAAACTTTGGATATAAGTCCTAATTTGATTTCAAGCTCTGACATTTGTTTCAAATCAGTACACCGTTTGATACGCGTGGATGGATTCACTTGTTCGGTCCACCAGCTAAATAGCATTTAGGATCTGATCTAATGGTCACTTTGACCTTTATTGCTTCAAGGAATGATCCTCAACCGCTTGATGGACTTGGAATTGCCCGCAACTCTTTAAAATCCCTTTTGGATGGCAAAGGGGCCAAGAGTAGACAATGGCTTGCCCTCGTTAGCTCCACTACCAGTCATGAACTCCCCTTGCTGATCTTTGCTCCGACCTTGTTTTTGAATCTGAAAATTACTACTTGATCGTTTCCAGTTGGGAGGGTTTTTCAATGGATGATTTTATTATTTATTTTTCGCTTTACGTACTCAACATGGACTCCAGCGAAGAGGTCGGGATCAAGAAGTCGCAGTTCCAGTCCCTATCGGGTTTCGCCAGGAGTCTAACCTGGCTCTGTTTTTCCCCTGATCATGGTCAGATGCAGGGAGCAGACAGCTGAAAATTACAAGGGCTACGTGGCAAGCAGAGAGACTGTCTGTCTTGAACAAACCCATGTAAGGGAGCCATTTGATACAAACGGGCCAATCTCTGGTCTATGACACGTTTAATTTCTGTCTTGGAAGGGCAAAGACGAAACGACAGCAGAGAAGTACATGTCCACCAGTTTAACAAGCTGCCTTGGAAAGCTAATGGAATGACTTGTAAAAGCCGGGCTTGTCTGGCATTTTAAAGAAAACTGAATACTCACTCCAAGCTACTAGTAAACACCAAACTTGTTTGACATCTTGAAGAAAACTAACCACTAACTCCCAGTGATTAGTAAACGCCAAACGTGTTTGAGATCTTGAAGAAAACTAAATGCTAACTCCCAGCGATTAGTAAACGCCAAACGTGTTTGAGATCTTGAAGAAATCTGAATACTAACTTCCAGCGACTAGTAAACGCCAAACGTGTTTGACATCTTGAAGAAAACTAAATACTAACTCCCAGCGACTAGTAAACGCCAAACGTGTTTGACATCTTGAAGAAAAAAAAAAAAAAAATTTAGAAAGAGAGGGTGTTAGTTACCGCCAATGACATTGCCAAACAAAGCAAATGACAAGACACGATGCATTTCAACCACTTGGGTCTTCTTCAGGCGAAAAAATAAATCACATTTAACATTTAAGACAGTACAAACAAAGAACGAAAATGACTCATCTGTTGTTAGTCCATGTGGTGGGGAGAACAGCCGCTAGGCGGAAATGACAAGGGGGATTATGGGAGAGGAAAAGGAGGGGGGGGGCTTTCGTGGGGGGAGTGGGGGGGTTGTGTGATACGATAGGGTTGTGTGTCTAGTTTAGTGGGGTGGTGTGATATCTTTGTGACGGTTGTGATAGTGGTGGATTGATAATAATGGTAAGGAGGGGGGGAGGCAAACTGGAAAAAAAAAAAAATATAAATATATATATATATAGAAGGGGTAAATAAGTACATGAACAGAAGAAACTTTAAAAAAAAAAAAAGTTTAGGTGAATAAAATAAATGATTTCGCTGGGTGATGAAAGAGGTGGTGGTAGTTATGCGTGGGTAGTTGTGAAAGGTGTGTGGGTAATGTTAATGAGGGAGGGAAGGGGATGGAAGATAAATGGGTGATAAGGTATGATTGGGAGGGGGGTTGAGGAAAAAAAAAAAAAAAGGAGGAGGGTAATGTGTGTGTGTGGGGGGGGGGGGGAGGGGGAAGGAAGGGGGGCAAGAGAAGGAGAGCTCATATCTCTTCATCCACTATGGGTGGGGGGTGGGGGTGGGGGTGGGAGGTTGGGAGGTTCATATTAATAGTGTTGTTTAAAAAAAAAAGTAAACAATGCTGTGGGATGATGTTCATTGTAACAGGTGAAATAATGTGTTGGCATCAATATGCTGCTGTTTGTTGAGAGAAGATAGCAGTGATCAATGAAAAACAGGGTATCATGTGTTGCACACACACACACACACACACACACACACACACACACACACACACACACACACACACACACAAAGGGGGGGGGGGGACCACATGTAAACAATGTTCTAGGTGAGTTAAGATCGTGTGATCATAATGAGACTAACTGTGGAAAATTTTCACACACATATTCACACACACACACACACACACACACACACACACACACACACACACACACACACACACACACAAAGAGGGGTAAAAATTATTATCATTGATCAGTCACTGATGGGTGATGATCATATGAGATCAACGGTAGTGTAGGAAGAGATTCTTCTCCGTTCCCTTAGGCAGGAATGGTGGAGGTACTGGCAAGGGCTTCTGTATGGTGAAGGCCCTCCAGTGGTCAATAAGGTTTTGCATTCATCAGTGTGTTGGCAGGCCAGGATTCTTCTTTTGGTGTTGTTGGGACTGTTCCACCGTCATTGGGGCTGCATGGATGAATTGCAGACCCGCCAGGGTGGAGTATTGCAGAGATGTTATGTCATAGTCTGGAGTGCCCGGTTCTCAGTATCACAATGATGGTCTTCTTCTTCGTTTACTTAGGTCGGAATCCTGGAGGTACTGACGGAGGCTGCTGTATGGTGAAGACCCTCCAGTGGTCAGTATGGTTTTGCACTCATTGGTGAGTTGGCAGGCCAGGTTTCCACTTTGGGCCAAGCTGGGAATGCTCCGCTGTCTCTGGGGCTGCACTGCATTGATGGTTTGAAAGACTCACAGGTGTGGAGTATAGTGGACCTGTGATGTTGAGGTCAGGGAGCCTTATCCCCTGACCTCAACATCATTCACTGAACACCTGGCTGATATCCGCCACCACCGACCCAAACCCGTCGCCCTACACTTCAACCACACGCAACACAACATCAACCATGTCAAAGTCATGGCACTCTGGCAGTCACAGAGTGACAGCTTTGAACTCACAACTCAAGAATCCCATCTCATTGCCAAACTGGGCACACTACACCCCCAAGGCATCAATATCCAACAATAACCTTACGCACATACCCACCACTTCTACATCAGTTGGCAATATCCCCCACCAACACACACACATACACATATACACACACCACCACCATATCCCCTTCACTCACTACATACAGTAGTTACAGCCACCCTCCACCTATTTAATCTTAATTTTGCTTTATCTTTCCCCTTAAAACTTTTCCCCCCACTTCTAATTTATGTATTATCAAGGTTTTTTTTTTTTTTTTTTTCATTAATTTATTTCATTTTATTTTGTTCATTTACTTACACACACACACACACACACACACACACACACACACACACACACACACACACACATAATATATATAACACCACACACACACACACACACCACACACACACACACACCACACACACACACACACACACACAGCACCACCAAAAGCCCCCCCCCCCCCCCCCCTGCTCCTCACTTCATACCTAATCTACAGCCACCCTCCTTCACCTTTCACTTTCCACCACACCCTATGCATGTTCTATACCAATGAACTACCTACCATCTGATCTACCCCCTACTCCACCCCCCCCCCCCCCACACACACACACACACACACAAAATATCCCCCCCTTTCCCCCTCACCCCCCCCCCAAAAAAAAAAAAAAAAAAAAAACCCAACCTATCAGAAGGGTAGGCCCAGTAGTCGACCCTCCCACCTCCAAACTCCCCCCCCCCCCTGTAACACCCCCCTCCCCCCGCTCTTTCCCTTCACCCCCCCCCCCCCCCCCCCCCCCCCCGAATCACCAGCATCCCAACCCAAGTACATGATTACACCGGTCCCTCACTGCAACAACAACCCACTATATATTCCACAAAATCACCCACACACCCACACCACATTAACTTGCAGTAAACCCCCCCCCCCCCCCCCCCCTTTCCTTTTTTTTTTTTTTTTTTTTCACTGACCACTTCCTTTCCTTTGTCCCCATTGTATCTTGTATCTCATGATCACCCCTAGACATACAGGTATGCTTGGATGCATGTACATGTGTTTGTCAGGGTGTGTGTGTGTGTGTGTGTGTGTGTGTGTGTGTGTGTGTGTGTGTGTGTGTGTGTGTTTTGTGTGTGTCCCCTTTTTTTTTTTTTTTTTTTTTTCCCACATTCCCATATATGACCACCATCATCATTACATTATTACCACCACTCATAAGATATAAGATGTCCTATGTATAACATTTTTTTTTTTTTAAACTCAACTGGCATTATCATGCCAATGCCATCATGCTATTTCACTTATGGCAATGAACAACATCCTATAGCACTATTTATCCCACTCAAGACAATGACCAATTATCCATTATTCTTCATCCCTTTTTTTTTTTTTTTTTTACATGTGTGTATATGTTTGCATATGTGTGTGTGTGGATGTGCCTGTGTACATATGTACCTGCCCATATACAATGTGTGCGTGCATGTATTACGCATGCCCGTGTGTGTGTGAGACGGTGATAATTTCATCTATAGATACAACCTTTACCACCAACCGAGTCATTTATCATTGCCCCCCCCCCCCCCCCCCCCAAAGTTGCTGTTGCTGTGGTGGTGTTGTTGTTGTTGTTGTTGTTGTTTTTTTAAAAACTCAACTGGCATTATCATGCCAATGCCATCATGCTATTTCACTTATGGCAATGAACAACATCCTATAGCACTGTTTACCCCACTCAAGACAATGACCAATTATCCATTATTCTTCATCCCTTTTTTTTTTTTTTCCAACCGGCATTACTACATCAATGCCATGACATTATTTCACTTATAACAACTGCCACCCCCTACAGTACTGTAGATCTCATCACAGCTATCAACAACCATCAGTCTTTATAATCATTTCCTTTACTCCCCCACTGGCATTATCACACTTACTAATGCACTCTCCTACTCCTTTTACAAAAATGACCATCATCCTACACCACTATGACCATACCTACACCTTTACCATCATCATCATCCACCCATCTTTAAACACCTGCCCCATTCCCCCACCGGCACTTTACACCATGCCACAACATCATCCCACTTATACCAACAATTATCATCATCCTACAGTATCTCCAATGAAACATGACCATCACCCACCAGTCATCTACCCCAACCCCCCTCCACCCACTTTCTCAACCTGCAATATTATACCAATGCCACCTTATTATTCCACTTACCTCAGTGACTATCATCCTACAGTACCATGATCTCACCCATGCCAGTGAGCATCACCACAGGTCATTGGTATTTTCCTATGCCCCCCCACCTTGCACCATTGCACCATCACCACTGCATTTTCCCACTTGTATAACAATGGTCACCACCTTGGTACTACTGATTTAAAATTATTACCATTATCAGTCACTGAAAATACTCCCATCCAGTGAATACCTTCACACTGCACTATATGGAAATGAAGAAGCTGACCAACTGACAAAGGAAGGACAGCAGCCCCAACTGTAAAAGGTAGTCTCCTTGGAATAAATCTAAAATATTTCCAAGGAGACAAATAGGAAGATGACTTGAGCAGCACCCAGACTTCAACAAGAGGGATGCATACTACCGGACGCCCAAATCAGACCAAGTGAACATTGTTGGACTGAGGATAAGGCTCCCCTGACCTCAACATCACAGGTCCACTATACTCCACACCTGTGAGTCTTTCAAACCATCAATGCAGTGCAGCCGCAGAGACAGCGGAGCATTCCCAGCTTGGCCCAAAGTGGAAACCTGGCCTGCCAACTCACCAATGAGTGCAAAACCATACTGACCACTGGAGGGTCTTCACCATACAGCAGCCTCCGTCAGTACCTCCAGGATTCCGACCTAAGTAAACGAAGAAGAAGACCATCATTGTGATACTGAGAACCGGGCACTCCAGACTATGACATAACATCTCTGCAATACTCCACCCTGGTGGGTCTGCAATTCATCCATGCAGCCCCAATGACGGTGGAACAGTCCCAACAACACCAAAAGAAGAATCCTGGCCTGCCAACACACTGATGAATGTAAAACCTTATTGACCACTGGAGGGCCTTCACCATACAGAAGCCCTTGCCAGTACCTCCACCATTCCTGCCTAAGGGAACGGAGAAGAATCTCTTCCTACACTACCGTTGATCTCATATGATCATCACCCATCAGTGACTGATTAATGATAATAATTTTTACCCCTCTTTTTGTGTGTGTGTGTGTGTGTGTGTGTGTGTGTGTGTGTGTGTGTGTGTGTGTGAATATGTGTGTGAAAATTTTCCACAGTTAGTCTCATTATGATCACACGATCTTAACTCACCTAGAACATTGTTTACATGTGGTCCCCCCCCCTTTGTGTGTGTGTGTGTGTGTGTGTGTGTGTGTGTGTGTGTGTGTGTGTGTGTGTGTGTGTGTGTGCAACACATGATACCCTGTTTTTCATTGATCACTGCTATCTTCTCTCAACAAACAGCAGCATATTGATGCCAACACATTATTTCACCTGTTACAATGAACATCATCCCACAGCATTGTTTACTTTTTTTTTTAAACAACACTATTAATATGAACCTCCCAACCTCCCACCCCCACCCCCACCCCCCACCCCATAGTGGATGAAGAGATATGAGCTCTCCTTCTCTTGCCCCCCTTCCTTCCCCCCCCCCCCCCCCCACACACACACACATTACCCTCCTCCTTTTTTTTTTTTCCTCAACCCCCCTCCCCCCCCCTCCCAATCATACCTTATCACCCATTTATCTTCCATCCCCTTCCCTCCCTCATTAACATTACCCACACACCTTTCACAACTACCCACGCATAACTACCACCACCTCTTTCATCACCCAGCGAAATCATTTATTTTATTCACCTAAACTTTTTTTTTTTTAAGTTTCTTCTGTTCATGTACTTATTTACCCCTTCTATATATAATTTTTTTTTCCAGTTTGCCCCCCCCCCCCCTCCTTACCATTATTATCAATCCACCATTATCACAACCGTCACAAAGATATCACACCACCCCACTAAACTAGACACACAACCCTATCGTATCACACAACCCCCCCACTCCCCCCACGAAAGCCCCCCCCCCTCCTTTTCCTCTCCCATAATCCCCCTTGTCATTTCCGCCTAGCGGCTATTCTCCCCACCACATGGACTAACAACAGATGAGTCATTTTCGTTCTTTGTTTGTACTGTCTTAAATGTTAAATGTGATTTATTTTTTCGCCTGAAGAAGACCCAAGTGGTTGAAATGCATGTGTCTTGTCATGTGCTTTGTTTGTCAATGTCATTGGCGGTAACTAACACCCTCTCTTTCTAAATTTTGCTTCGTTCTCCGCCGTCAGTCACTCCATTTTGAAATCTTGAAGAAAACTAAATAGTAACTCCCTAACAGACAGACCACCGTCATCTCAGGTCGACTACAGATCTAACCACTTGCATTACTCAAACAGTAAAGATGCCTTCCAAGACAAAAAGCACACTCTTTGCATCTTCAAGGATGGCCTCGGGCCACAAACTACAGTATTTTGAGGTGTCTGGCAAGATGTATACCTATATCAGACAATTTTGGCACAATCGTCTGGCTTGGGTTCAACTCCAAGACCACAACAACAAGAAGCTGATGAGACAGGGAGTATTTCAATGTGGAACCCCCTCGCCCTCTCTCTTTTTAATCTGTATTGATGACATTATCAAGGAATCCCAAGGAGCTATCTAAGTAGATGATCTATTGCTATGCTGCTACAAAGAATACATTACTTCTGCACAAGTACGCCTCCAAATGCTGTCGAAGGTCGTGGCGTGGGCTGAAGATTGGCTTGTCTCTATCAACGCAACAAAAACAAACTTCGCAGTCTTCAGCCAATTCTGCAAAAAAGCAAGAGACAAAGGTGACACTGAAAGGCCAAAGAGGAACCAATGCCCTTCTATCCTGGAGCTACATTCGATCGCCAACTCACCTGGAAAGAGGAAACCAACCAGGGTGCTGCACAGCCAAGTTGAGACTGCCCATAATAAACAAAAAAGACAGGACGGACTTGGGAGCTGACCAAAGCACTCTGATGAAATTGTACACCAAGACTCAGCAGAACAAGGCATGGCAGTTCTAACATCACCAACATAGACCAAACGACAACTACCATCGGCTGGGATAACAGGAACGGGTGTATGTCTTTCGGCTAAGGTCCGAACACAACCTACGCCATCACCTGGGTATAAAGCGTGGTAGTGGACAGCCAGGCTAGTGACTCTGTGGTCAGGGACCCATGACCGCAGAGCATAGCCTTGAAATCTGCCCAAAGCATGCCACTGCAAGGGACTGGGTCTGGCCAACATCAACGACCCTGGACGTCATACTCTAAGGCACGCTGGAGGAACAGAGGAGGACGACAACATTCATACGGGACACTAGAGTGATTATCCAATAAGGCGAAGGAGGAAGAAGTAGAAGTCAGGACTGCCTTCTGTCTCCCACACGTTCCAACATACACGCAAAATGCATCATGACTGATGCACGTGCAGATCATGGTACACCCAGCGCTGAAGGAAAACAATCAGCACGAACTTTCCATCTGCGGATGACATGGATGTCCTGGCAGGCGGTGAACAAGAAATCGTCAAGCTTGTTCAAAGACTGGATGAAATATCAACAAGATGTGGCACGGAAATCAGAGCCAAGGAGACCAAGCTGATGGCCGGCCAGAGCACCACTATCAAGTCTGATGTAACTGTCTATGGTCAGAACTCAGAAACTGTTCAACAGTGTTCTCACCTATAATCCTATGGTCAGAACTTAGAAACTGTTCAACACTGTTCTCACCTATACTATAATCCTATGGTCAGAACTTAGAAACTGTTCAACTGGTTATGATCCGGTGGTTTTGCTAATACAATCCTTCAGGAAATTGTTCAAGGACGGAGACGGAGAGAGAAACAGAAAAATACCATGTTAACACTGCAGAATGCACATGGAAAACATCCGCAGATTCCCAAGCCTTGGCACACAACTGAAAGAACTGGAGGAACATGGTGAACTGTTCTTCAGTGGGGTGTCCCAATGACTACCCAAGGAGTTAAGCAAGAAGAAACACGCACCATTGAGCCTGCTTGTAAATAGTATGTCATTTGATCTTGTGCTTGATTTTACTATAAATTATATATTTGGAATATTTTCACATGTTCATCTAAGTTTCGTTGTAATCGATAAAGTAATGTTTCAACTCCATTGCATTTCTTTAGTGATCAGTTACGTGTCGACTGGCTGGCTGAAGGGTCATTAGTTGGTTGACTGTGTACCTAGGCTTGTTTCTCCATTACCTTTCTTTTCACATCTACAAAAGTGAGTTCCTGGGCATTTGGCGACAGTTGTCCTCCTTCTTTTGCCGGTTGGTCAGCTTCGTTGTAGGCTGGATGCTGCAATGTGACGACGTCCACTGGATGACTGGTTGTCTGGTGGAAGGCTTCGTTGTAGGCTGGATGCTGAAGTGGATGACTGGTTGTCTGGTGGAAGGCTTCGTTGTAGGCTGGATGCTGCAGTGTGACAAAGTCCACTGGATGACTGGTTGTCTGGTGGAAGGTTTTGTTGTAGGCTGGATGCTGCAGTGTGACGAAGTCCACTGGATGACTGGCTGTCTGGTGGAAGGCTTCGTTGTAGGCTGGATGCTGCAATGTGACGAAGTCCACTGGATGACTGGTTGTCTGATGGAAGGCTTCGTTGTAGGCTGGATGCTGCAATATGACGAAGTCCACTGGATGACTGGTTGTCTGGTGGAAGGCTTCGTTGTAGGCTGGATGCTGCAATGTGACGAAGTTCACTGGATGACTGGATGTCTGGTGGAAGGCTTCGTTGTAGGCTGGATGCTGCCATGTGATGAAGTGCACTGGATGACTGGTTGTCTGGTGGAAGGCTTCGTTGTAGGCTGGATGCTGCAATGTGGCGAAGTTCACTGGATGACTGGTTGTCTGGTGGAAGGCTTCGTTGTAGGCTGGATGCTGCAATGTGACGAAGTTCACTGGATGACTGGTTGTCTGGTGGAAGGCTTCGTTGTAGGCTGGATGCTGCAATGTGACGAAGTTCACTGGATGACTGGTTGTCTGGTGGAAGGCTTCGTTGTAGGCTGGATGCTGCAATGTGGCGAAGTTCACTGGATGACTGGTTGTCTGGTGGAAGGCTTCGTTGTAGGCTGGATGCTGCAATGTGACGAAGTTCACTGGATGACTGGTTGTCTGGTGGAAGGCTTCGTTGTAGGCTGGATGCTGCAATGTGGCGAAGTTCACTGGATGACTGGTTGTCTGGTGGAAGGCTTCGTTGTAGGCTGGATGCTGCAATGTGACGACGTTCACTGGATGACTGGTTGTCTGGTGGAAGGCTGCAGTGTAGCAGAGGCAAGGCCAGTTCATTGTTTACTGGTGAAGGGAGGGGAGCGGGAGGGCACCAAATGGCTTGTAGTACCAAGAGCGTATCTGAGAGGATTTCAACTCTTAAGTGTTGTATTTGTTATCATTGTTATAATTATTATTACCACTAATATGGTTGTTGCTGTTGTTATTGTTACTATTATCATTAAAGGAAGGTTTTATTGCTCGTGTCCACGCAGCCTTGGGCACTTTTTGATCTCATCATATGTTAACTGAAACGTAATGGAGAAACAGTAGAAAAGATGGCTTCAGCATTAAATCTCATTACAACTGCAAAGACACGTATCCAGAGAAGATCACGTGACAATTGTGAGACTAAGGACATGACAGTTCAGTTCAGTGGTTTAATTAATGTCTTTTCATCGCCAGATAATATTAAACACTAAAGACAGGACACTGCAGAGAGACATTACATATTGATTACATATTGAAGTTCCATATCAGTCATTCTACACTGTGCCCCTGCAGCACATTCCTGTGCGGTTGGAGTACTTGTTGCGAGACTCAACACCTTACGAATTCTTAGAGCAGAAACCCGGCCTGCTGACGGGACGAAGATGGACAAGTTCTTTGTCTTCACTGGAGCGATAGCGACATTTTGGAGCATGTATCAGGGTCTCCTAAGTTGCTGTGTGGCCGAATGATGTACAAAAAAAGGAGAACCTTGTGCGCACGTACAAATAACCTTTACGGATTCTCCAGAGTATGGCGTCATAATTTCTCCTGCGCCTAATCTGACCTGCAACGAGTAAAAAGTGGTTTGGCTTGTTGCCCAATTCTCAGAACAATAGAAACAAGATCGTTGATGAACTTATGGTCAAGTCTTTCTTTGCACTCACACTCGCAACAAAACCAGAGACGAAGATCTAAGACAAATGTCGCATTAAGATTGTAGCTTATGTATGGTTTAATGGACATTCAGTTTTGAGGTGCGTGCCACCTACCAGTTATATGCTAACACCCGACCCGTTCCTACCATCCCCTGCAGCTCCTATTCATGAGAAAAACAGAAAAGAAATAAAAATATGAGGTTCTACAGCTTATGAATCTGTCACTCACTCGTCCTCTCAGACTTTCATTTACATGCACCGCCACGTACACCCTCATAACTTTCGCATCTTAGAAGGGGTTTAGACAGGCCTGTGCACAGGGATGTGAACAGTCAAAACACAGGAGAACATTCTTCCTTCAGCTGTATACATTTCAGTCGTGGAGATTTGGCAAGTTGTTGTCCCAGATGATAAACCATAGGGTCAATCTTCATGCACTGTCTAGGGCTACTCTGCCAGCTGGTCATACATGCTCTTTACAGCTGAACACACCAAAGCGTTTCATGTTTATTAGGACAGTTACCAGGTAGGAGATGGAACTGCAATAAGGGAAGTGAAGTAATACTCATATAAATCGAAGCTTAAGTATCAGTAACAGATATGCAGGTTGCAAATGTGTCCTATGTTCAGGTAAACATGCGATCACAACATTATGTACCCAACAGGTACATAACACATGGTAGGCGAGTGTCAAGGACGAGGAAAGGTGAATGTTAAGACAAGAGCAGGCAAAAGATCCCTCATTCTTCTCCTCCTTCTACAGCCAGCAAAGCAAGTAGAGGGCCTAACCAATGCTAGGGCGCTTGTCCATAAGTACCGCAGATTTACAGAGACACAAACATGACGGCAGGTCATTGCTTGTCAGTTAAATCATGATCCGCTATTGGAACATACGATGCACTCATGGTCATTCTTATTACCTTCGTACACGTCAGTTACGATGGATAGGTGTTTCTGGGGGATGTCTTCAAACCCTCAACATTTATTCTACTGTTCAAGTTATATGCATTTTCGTAACACAGCTTTGGTATTAAAACGAAAGGGCTGTCCGGCTGCATTTGTGTCATGTACTTAACAGTTAACTCATACCAACTGAACAGCAAGGGTATTAGAACATGTGTTGAACACAACGATCTCGGACAACTGGAAAATTGTATTGTAAATCTTGATTTGTAGAAACTGATTGCTTCGAATAAAGCTTCTTCATTTTCAAACCACACATTACGACACAATGAAAACCAAACAATAAAACACAGTATACTACAACATATGTTGTATTAAAATGCAGCACAATATAACACAACACAACGGGACAATGTTAAACGACTCAATGGGACAATACAGTGCGATGCAGCACAAAATAGCTAAGCATGACATTATTCACAACTGCCAGCCTTAGAAAAAGGTGAGTAATGGGATTTCATCGTGACTTGTGTCACAGACAATGGGCAAACCTTGCACATGCTGGTCAACTTGCTTTTATTTTCCAGTCCTCAGACCACACCACTCTACATTGCAGAAAACACACCAGCAAGATCTGGAGACACAAATTACATCGGAACCGGTTACAATCACCGAAACAAGATCCACAATACCGCCCAAAAGAGAAGCACATTCAAACGATATATCCCAGCCCTGGGATATTATAAATGCATTCCTGGCGAGAGGCAGGCTGACAGCTACATACGAGGCTCTTGTCAACGAGATGGATAATGGGAGTGTCAGTATCCAAGAGTTTGATCTCAGCTATGGACATTGTGGACACAATGAGTCCATCTTCTTTGCTACTTCTCAAGGGCTAGTTCGTGGTCTGTCAGGGTCTGTGTCTGACATCAGGTCAGGTGCACTGACCTCCTGTGACTGGAAACTCATGGTGCCTGCTGGACTCCATCTGTCTGCTGTCATGAGGCTGGACAGTGACTTCTGTAAAAGTGAGTGGGTCGTTATAACGAGGCAAGGTTGTCTATGATGGGATGATAATTTATAGCAATTTTCATAAGATCTGTATTGCATTGGTGTATTAACACAACCAGCATCATCAACCAGGATGTGTTCATGGCCACAGAAGTCCATATATGCCTGAATGATTCTGTATTAACGGGAATATATTCTGAACTAAAGGCCATGTTGACCGCAGATCTTCGATGTGGCTGGGGAAGGAAGGGGGGGGGGGGGGGGGAGGGGGGGGGGGAGCGCATGAACATAAGATAAATACGGAAGACAGTATTTGCTTCCGTAGGGAAATAATTAGATGCTAATTACAGGAACATACCCATAATTCCTGTAATGGTACCATCAATGATGATAAACACTCACATGTCTATGGTGTTATTAATATGGAAAACCAGGACTAAGTCAATTATTGCCCATCTTGCGCCGAAATTTGACAAAGGTCATTGATCGCTCGTTCTTCATTTTCGTTGTCTTGAGTGTTGTTTATCTTGCCTGAAGAAGACACAAGAGGTCGAAACATGTCATGTTTTGTCTTGTGATTCGTTTGCCCATGTTACTTGGCGGGGTTGATTTTAAACACTTTTAAAAATTTGTTCAGGTCTCAAAAGAGATCACAAGCACTACTGTGTTGTAAACCGTATTGTTCATGTTGATAGTTTTGGCCATGTTAATGGTACTGTTTTGGATTATCAAGGCTTTCATATATCTGTTCCCAGTGTTAGTGGGTCAGTTGTTCAGCTTAAAAATTTTGGCAATGATATAACAATACTTCTTATAACAGTTTGCGCTGTACAGTTTTCAAACCCCAAGCAAGAAAGTCATATGTCTTGCTACACTCTAAAGGGTGATCAGGTACATAGACTTTTAAGGGGTGAATCTCATGCACACAGTGACAACGTGAGGAATGAATTTGAGCTTCAAAGCTTGAAACACGCTCAAAGTATGAATGATCAGTAACTCTGACTCTCAGATTGTAACTATGCACCCAGTCTCCATCACACTGACCTCACTTTTCCGCCGACCCTCCCTTCATGCATATCCACATTATCTCCAGAAGCTGAGCGAATACTGTATAACCCAGATAAGATAATAGGTTTTTTTCCTCTTTCCCAGCCTTTCCCTTGATAGGATTCACACATCAGGACTTGAAAATGCAATTGCTAAGTATGTGTCCTGTCTTGTTGCACGTGAAACACACCCATCAGTTAGCTCGTCCCTTGGACTGCCTTTATTCATTTTGGCGCTCTTAAGGAGAGTCAGAGCCTCGCCTCCTGGTAATTTTCTGCTACCTTAAGAACTTATGCAACTGTGTTTGCCCTTTTTCCATGATGTATATTGCAAGACCAGTACTACAACCATCAAGTATCTGCGCTTTGATCACTTATGTCTTAAGGCCTTCAAACTTCTATCCAGTGTTAATATACTGTCCAGTCACACTCTGAAGTAAGTGTACATCATGCTCTGCTCAATGTTTTTAATCCTTGTTTAGTGAAAGGAACTCTGAAATGAGGCTGGGAACAGTAAACAGTAGTTAGCGACCAAGTAGGGTGACTCTTGCTTCCACAGACCAGAAAAGACAAGCCTTGAAATCAGACTGTAGCTTTTAAGATATCATTCTTTAGTACGCATGTCCAGCACTATTCAGTGAGCGCTCTTGGTATGTTGGGTTACGTCCAGTGATATCAACATAAAATTAACAAAAGGTATATACATAAGTGTGTGTGGTGTGTGTGTGTGTGTGTGTGTGTGTGCGCGCGCGCGCGCGCGCGTGCGTGCGTGCGTGCGTGCATGTGTGTGTGTGTGTGTGTGTGTGTGTGTGTGTGTGTGTGTGTGTGTGTGTGTGTGTCAGAATTAACAACGACAGGTGAAGCTGTGCTGATCAACACAAATACTGAAGATGAATGCCTTCTGCCATGTTCTCGGCGTTCTTTCCTGGTTTCCACATCCAATCAACTTTCCTTTAGCATCCAGATGTCCACAGACATTGATGTTCTATTTCCAATCACATTCCAGATCTTGTTCCTGGCCACAAAACACAACTTAAGGAACGAGCTGCACATGGTGTCTACATCGTCGTCCTCAGGATACATCACAACACCAGGCTACGGTCTGGCTCCAATGCCTGCCTTCATGGAGGCCTCCCATGTGCTGCATCCCCCTGATGGACTTTCAGTGTTCCTCAGTTTTCATCGATTTGATGTCACGAGGGAGGATATGTTTATAGCGTCTGCTGTTCAGGAAGATGGGTCCAAGAGGCATGTTTGGGTAAGCAGTAATCTTACAACCTTTCCGTCCCGTGTGTTTAACGACACAGTGCATATTTATTTAAAAACCAGATTAGGATTATGTGATGGATTCACATACCAATCCCAGACTATTACAATTTACACATTTTTAAGATATTGTGAAGGTGTTAAACTTTGGTTTTCTTTCCACAGAACTAACAAAATTCCAATAAGCTTCAAAAGTGGACAGTTTAACTGTTCTGTGTCCTTCTATGCCAGCTTTAAGCACCACGTGGATTGCAACCTGCAGCGTGAATGTGAGAGTGGGGAGGACGAGGGGGCTCACTGTCCTTTCAGCAATGACGCCTGTGGAGGAGACGTGGCAGTAGGACATGACAAGTGTTACCATCTTCATGTCTCTGACACTCAGCTGTCATGGCGTGATGCTCAACAGGTCTGTCAGGACAAAGGGGGACAACTGGCTGTGATCATCACCACACAGGAAGGGGAAGCGTTCTTAACCTTGCTCCGTGTGGCCAAGACACGAGCTCCATTCTACATTGGTCTGGTGATTTACAGAACAGATCTTCCCGCCATGTATCGTAAAATGCGGACGTGGATAGACAACCATGCTTACTATATGGTCAAACAAGGGAGACCGAATTGGTGTATTGGGGAAGTACATGGTGACCCTAAAGAATGGAAATTCGCTGGCTTGTATGATTTAGCCTCCACTTTTGCTGATGAGGAATTCTTAAATAATTTCGTTCCCATGGAATGTCTGCTGATTTCGTTTTTATGTGAATACCAACAACAAAATAAGGATGGCACTGGTCAGAGCACTACATTTGATAAAAGGCTTCAACCACCCATTTACTTAGGTGTGAGCAATAAAAGAACTGACCAAAAACAATCACTGTCATTAACACTGTGTCCACAGGGTCACTGGACCCACGACTTTCTGGCCTGTGACTGGGCAGCCGCCTGTCAGGTGACTTATTTCACATCACAGTGTCCACTAACTGTCACAGCTGACCACGCGAATAACACGTCACACGACAATGCAGGGCAAGTGAGAAAGGTGGGTGAAGTAGCAATGTTTGTCTGTGACAGCTTCATTCAGACACTGCCATACACACTGGTCTGTAATTTTGCGTCAGACTGTTGGGATGGTTCTGATGAAACCTTTTGTCATCACACACCGGAACATTGCGAAGAACCTGACTATGCATGTGACAATGGTCAGTGTGTTAGAAGCGGCCAGAGAGATACAGACATTAAATGTGACTTGGTAAGTGATTGTTATGATGAATCTGATGAACATGGTTATCCATCATGTGAAGCCGAGTACCTACCCGAGTTCCATTTGTCTGTTAATCTTCCAGCTGTCATAGATTTTAGTTATTCTTACCGAATTGTGGCTAGAACATTGGGAAATGAGACCCAGTGCCCAGAAACCCATTTCAACTGTTCAGATCTCGGCTTATGTTTACCAGTGTACGTGCGTTGTAACGACATGTATGACTGTCCACATTATGAAGATGAGATGCATTGTCACAACTCCACCTGTCCAGGTTACTATCGATGCCGGGGGTCCCCAGTGTGTGTGCATCCAACTCATCTGTGTGACGGTGTTGTACAGTGTGGGTTAAGAGATGATGAAATGTTGTGTGATTCATCTTGCCCCCCACAGTGTCACTGTCAAGGTCTGGCATTTGTCTGTGACCGCCCTTTCTCTGCTGACAGCTTTCCTGAGATCCGTTACCTGGATGCCAGTCATTCACTGCTGACCTGTGCCCACCTTGTCAACAATTCTTACCTGGTCTTCTTACGGCTTGCGTCTTGTAAAATTCTTTCTATTGCTGATTGTCATTTTACAAACCTCCAGGTTCTTGATTTAAACAACAATCTGATAAACTCATTGAGTATCGAGAGTTTCAAGTTTTTACCAAAACTAAAGGAACTTTATTTGTCTCAAAACAGGTTATATGTCATAGCAGATTCAAATATTAATATTCAGAATAATGTGCTGGCAAAAATTGATCTCTCGTTCAACTCTCTTCTTGATGTCTTTGATTGCGCGTGGTTCAGACATGTTCCAAATATTGAAAAACTCAATCTGTCTCATAACTTTAACATGAAACTCAGTGATCAAGGGTTTACATGCTTTCCCCTTCTCAAAGAAATTGACATAAGAGGCACTAGGTCAGAAATGATTGTTTCATCTGTGTTTGCTGCTTTGAAACATATTGAGATTATATATTCAGACAATTACAGACAATGTTGCAGCAGTATATTGCCACAAGTTGAACACAAAATACTATGTATTGCACCTTCCACTGACATCGCATCTTGCTCAGATTTGCTGCGCTTTGGTTTTCAACGAGTGTATCTCTGGCTCCTGGTACTTTTGTTCTTTATTGGAAACATTTGGTTTCTGATTCAAAAGTTTGTCTGGGAAATAAAACAAAAGAGAAATAACATGGAAGTATTTATTTTGAATGTATATGTTTGTAATTGTATGATGGGATCGTACATTTGCATAATTATTGCCGCCCAGTTTCGATTCTCTGGTGATTTTGTGTCGCACGAGAAAGACTGGTTGTCCAGTTTAAGCTGCAAGGTGGCGGGTTTTGTGGCCTTGGTCTCCTGTGAAGCTTCCTGTCTGATAGTTTGCCTCATGGCTGCTGACAGAGTTCTAGCACTGTACGTTTGTTCCGTAAAGTTCTCAGTCGCCTCAGTATGGTTGACATGTCTCATGTCCTGGATACTGGCTGTTACTGTGGCAGCTGTACCCTGGATGCCAGGTGTGTCAATATGGAATGTTCACAGCATCACTCCCATTTGTCTGCCCATACCAGCTTTGAGAAGTGGATTCCAGCTCAAGATATATAGCTTTAGCTTACTGGTAGTGTTGAACAGCACACTAACTCTACCCACTGCGTTTTGTCAGATCTTGGTCTACATTTACGTACGCTCCAACTACATTATCGCGTCAGCCTGCCGGTTGTCACGTGACATGTTGATGGCTCAGAGAGTAATGGCGTTCGTCGTCACTGGTGTTATATGCTGGTTGTCAATGGGTGTTGTGAGTATCATGCATAATGCACGTGCGGCAGCTGTAGGTAATGATGTCATGATGTCAGTGATGGTTCTGTTACTGCCACTAATGCCATCACTCAGCCCGTTATTGTATGGTTTGAGTTCACTCCAAGTAAGGCTGAAGTTGAAACGAGAGACTCAGCTAATGCTGATGTTTGAAGCCAAATGTCGGCCGCAGACGACAAAGCCATGTACAAGCAAGAGTACAGTTGTCACGTCAGTTAAAGTTCTCCAAACATTCACAAGTGAAGACCACTTGCTTCGATGTCTTAAGCAGACTCTGCAGACCAATCAGCTGAATTTTCAGGATGTTGAGAGAGTGTTGAAACAATATGAAAATAAAAATGATTCTCTGAATTGACTCCTCCTCCTCCACCTCTCTCTACTTGTTGTTGTTGTTGTTGTTGTTGTTGTTGTTGTTTTCTTCTTCTTCTTCTTCTTCTTCTTCTTCTTCTTCTTCTTCTTCTTCTCATTCTTCTTCTTCTTCTTCTCATTCTTCTTCTTCTTCTTCTTTCTTCTTCTTCTTCTTCTTCTTTTTCTTCTTCTTCTTCTTCTTCTTCTTCTTCTTCTTCTTCGTCTTCTTCTTCTTCTTCCTCTTCTTCTTCCTCTTCATGCTCCTTCTCCTCCTTTTTCCGCGTCTCTTCCTCGTCCTCGTTCTCCTTCCTCCTCCTCCTCCCTGCCTCTCCTCTGCCTCCTCTTCTCTTCTTCATTCTCTTCTCGCTCCTCTTCCTCACTCTCCTCCTCTTTCTCTTCTTCACACAAACACATGTACACGCTCGTGCCTTCACGTGGATTGGAACAGAAAGAGTCAGAGAGATTCTTTACAGCAAAAAATGTTTATGTTATCAATGTTTTAACATTCATGTTTAGTGCAATATGCGTTTTATGACTATTACATCGAAATTTGATATGATTAGAAATCTCATGGTCAGGTGAAAAGGTACAGTAACCTCCTTTCCCCCTCCTGCTCACGAAAACGGCCCGCGGCATTACTCTCCTGTAAATAAATATCTCGACTGTAAACTCATTAGTACCAAGCTTCTGATTCAAACAGTGTGGTTCAATAATCATTCAACCGCTGTGATGTGTACATAAGACTTTCATGGACATTTTTATAAAACTGAGTACGAGTTCTTTAAAAAAAAAAAAAAGAAGAAGTTGCTTACTTGCATCGGTGGACAGTCTCACCATGTGATATCGGATAAGAATCAACACTGGCTTAAGAGGTGTCTGGAGGGAGGAGGATGGGGGTGGGGTGGGGTTCATTTCAGACAAAGCATGACGATTTCGATAAAACGATGTATAGTTCCGATGAAGCGATATATTTTCTGACTGTGACTGGACTAGAGTAATGGCATTTTTAGGACTCAATATCTTTTTTTTTTATTGTGTACCGATCGTCAGAGCCATGGGTGGTACATGTCTAACAATATACCAACCGATGCATGCGTGTCCTTCGACTGTCAGAGGGTTTACGGCTGAGTATGCGGAGTCTAGGTAGGTAGTCCGTGGTGGTTAGAGATACTGAAGCTGACCTACCGCGTTGCTGGCTTTGACAGCACGTTCTGAATATACCATTCCTCAGATCAATACCGCTCAAAACAAGGCCTAGTATCGGGTGTTGAGTGGGTCTGCCAACCTGTATTTTTTTATCTCGAAGGAAACTGTTGTTGTTTTTTTAACACGTGACCATCGTAGCGGACAGAAAAAAATTGTTTTCAAAGTTCATTCGTTGAAGTGAAATGAGCGCCTGGTTCAACCTGTGATGATCGTCATTGTCTCAGAAACAAACGCAGAAGCCAGTACAAAGGTGGCGATGTATGAGGCAGGCTCTGTATGGTGATCATATTATTCACAGCAGTTTGATTCTAGACTTTGAAAAATACATATAAGACAGTCAGCAAATAGTGTTGTCCAAATAGAAAACTTGCCACGTGAGAGTTCTTCCTCCAAGGAAGAGCCATCAAGATCCTTTGCTTTGCAGCGGAGGATTTTCATGGAAATTCGCGTGGAAAAGACCAAGCTGATCGCTCTAGCACACGAACACACGATTGATTATGTTTATCTGGTGCGAACGCGAACCTTTCATTGTCAATGTGAAGACGACAATAAACCGGCCCCTGATTTTCGGTTCCACGGAAACGACTTAAAAGACAGTTATCCTGGATCGACAGGTTGGAGAATAATTTCGAGCGGGTGGTACAGACACGTGACACACGCACACAACAACCGTTCAACGGGAAAGAACACGCTCTATAACGCAGATACGCTACGGTGGAACATAATGTATCGATTTCTTGGATGCATCCTCCGTAGACACACCTGTCATCGCATTCATGATAAACACACAAACCCTCTTGACGGGAAATCGATGGTGGAACTCCAACAGAAAACAGAAGACACACAAGATAGATGTGTGATGAGGAGGGGGCGTTAACTAATGTTCTGCTGTTCAGTCTTCCTTGTCCAGCCACGGGCACTACACGCGTGCCACCCACTCTGACTCTTTCATACAGAGCCAGACCCAGGCTTGTTTTGTTGCAGCCCTAGCACCAACAGTCCACACGCAGTGATCAGTAGTAGGTAGCCATGACGCAGCCTACCAACGGAGACACTGCACTGCTCCCATGACCCTTCAGTGGTGTCCCTTGGTGCCTGTTCTGATCCAGCATACCCTGGACACAGCCTTTGAAGCCCTGACTGACAACAATGATGGCTCAGCTGCAAAGCCATCATGAGCTAGCTGAGTGAGCTACACCGTCCAGAGGGCATCTCTGTGTCCATTTAATGATATGCCCATGAAGTTGCGAATGCCGACAGTGTTGGTACATGCCGAGAAATGATCATTGAGAAGAACTTCAGACTGAGGTCATCTTGACAGCAGCACAGGAAGGGCGACAGGATTTGACACTTTGTTCTTGATGATGACCAGCGAGGATTAAGAAGATCAGTGAGTATAAAGAAAATCAGTGAGTATAAAGAAAATCAGTGAGGATAAAGAAAATCAGTGAGGATAAAGACGGTGAACATGATGCAGAGGAATTCCATTCTGGCTGAAGACTACGTGACTGGTCTTAAATCTGTACTCACTCTTGCACTCTTGCGTTAACCAGGCACCAGACATACAGATACCTGAACTGTTGCCCAGAAATGTTGTTTTAATTCTGAGATTCGTGTCTTGGGTTGGAGACTGGACTGCACAGATCTCATTTTCCTATGTCAACCCACAACACAACTCCACTGATGAATGTCTCTGATGGGAGTTGAACCCACGACCCCCATCCGCCAAGTGTACGAAGATACAAGTCTCCTTTTCCTGCATTGAAGGTTTCGACGCTTCTCTCTCTCTCTCTCTCTCTCTCTCTCTCTCTCCTCTCTCTCTATATATATATATATATATATATATATATATATACATACATAATATGTATACCTATATATATATATATATATATATATATATATACATATATGAGTGTGTGTGTGTGTGTGTGTGTGTGTGTGTGTGTGTGTGTGCGTGCGTGTATGTGTGTGTGTGTGTGTGTGTGTGTGTGTGTGTGTGTGTGTGTGTGTGTGTGTGTGTGTGATGGCCCTATTGATGTTATCCTGCTAGGTTTCCTGACAGATGCAAAGAATTGCTTCCTCTACCCCTCCCCTTCCTACCTCCTCCCCTTTTCCCAAATCGACACCTCATTCCACCCCCACCCCCTTTCCTCTTCCTCGTCCAAGAGAGAGAGAGAGAAACAGACAGACAGACAGACAGACAGAGATGTAATATTACCGGGTGCTACCAGTCTCTTTTTTTAAAAAGTGTTTGTTTGCCATTGATATCTTTTCTTTTTTTTTTGCAGATACATCTGTTGGTTTGCTGAACGAATTAGACGTTTTGGAACGGAGGTGAAATAGATGGCAGTGAATCCGTGGAGAGAATTTGTAGAAATGGTGGATGTATAGCACATCATGGAAAATGGTTTTATGGCAGATCAAAATTTAAAGTTATGATTATCTTGGAACGTTTTTCATTATGAAATTAATCTTGAATAGATTCTGGCTGAAAACATGTAGGAAAGTGAAGCAAAGAGTCACTGATAGCTTTAGCACAATGAAGAAATAAAAGCGAGGGGTGGGGGGGGGGAACCCAGTTGATGTGGTTTTGTATTGGAAATCATTTGATGCCAAGATGTAACCGATGCTGACACACACGTAAGAGCTCGTAGATGTTTTAGATAGTGTACACATGCGGGAAAAAAGTCATGCTTATGAAATAACGTTCATTGTGCATGCACCGTTACATGTAACAGATAAAATAAATGAATGTTGAATGAGGACGATATCCCCAGTTCATTGAACTTCCATCAAATCCATTAAGTGTTGCTTGCAACTACTTCATTTACTTAGGATCAGACTCCACAGTCATGCTTATAAGATACTAATGTTACAACATTCAACAGGATATCTGACCGGGTTTCTTGTTCAAATAAAGTATTAACACACACGGAATAGGTAAAGTCTGATTTTGTCAGGAAGGAGCCAATAACGTCAAATTGATTTCTGATTTTTTAAAAAAAAATTGAATTGGTCTTACAGAAAGAAAAAACATGCATACTACCGTCGATGGAAACAATAAAAAAGAATTTTTTTTTTTTTCTCGTTTTAAGGAACTTTTGAAGTACAGAAATATTCTATAATTGTTTTCCCATTTTCTTCATCTCCTACCTTTTGTTTTTTTTTGGTTAAATTTCAAATCTTTGCCAAGTCATTACTATAAAGATGAAAGAATTGTTAACCTGCACTTGTTTTCCCCCACTACTTAATTGTTCCGCATTATATTGTTTGGTCAATCGGTGGGCGATTGCATCTCTTAGGAGATCCAAGTAAAGGCTGTTCTGCACAGTTCTTAGCCGCTGACAATGCTTGGGTTATTGAACAACAGAGCTGACCACTCAGACTGTTCCATATCTTTTGATCTCCCTTGCATCCTTAAATGGATCCTCAAGTATAGTCTCAAAGATTGTCCCCTACATTTTATACTGTTTGCATAATGTTTTTAGTTTTTCAGCAACTTTTTTCCTCTCCACACTTTCGTTTTGTTTTATTCTATTTCCTTTCACTGGCTGCTTTGGGGGTGCTGTTGGATTCTTTTTTGAACCCTTGGTGGTGAGAACACCACAGAATTATGGACTGTGGTGTGTCTCTATTTGACGCCATGAGCACAGATACAATCAGCCGTATCTCCCTGATGAGTCCGATCCAGCGGACGAAAGGCCTAGAAGCAGGCGATACATATAGATCTGCCTTCGAAAGGGATTGTGATGGTTCCCTCACGCAGCTAGCGAAGGGTTTTCATATCTACAATGTACATTTTCTTCGTCTTTTATTTTTACGTGTGTGTTAAATTTCAAATCTTTGCCAAGTCATTACTATGATGATGGAAGAATTGTTAACCTGCACTTGTTTTCCCCCACTACTTAATTGTTCAGCATTCTCTGATTGTTGCTCATGAAATGTATTTTTTTTATGGAATTCTGAAGGAAAACAAACCAAAAAGAATTGTTCGAAGCATCAGGCAAAGCATGCCCAACATTTGTGAGGATGAATAGTTTATTCTGTGCGAATGCTGTTACCCTTAACCCCCCCTCCCATCCTCCTTTTTTTTGCCCATGTTTTCTCCTCCAACCACCTGCTATCCCCATTTCCAAATCTTAGTTATGTCTTGTGGCCTAGAGTTGATGTACATTAACATGTTTCTGGGTAGTGAGTTCTCTCTCTAGATTTCTGAGGACATAAAAACAAAGTATATAGTTTTAGTATCAGACGAAGCTACATCTGGCAAATTAATGCCGAAGTGTTTTGTATCCTTCATATCAGGGGTCCGACATTTTGTATTGACTGTTCATATATTATCACAAGTTTCCTGAGGATGCAAGACACACACAAAACTCGGACATTCTCCCGAAGCCAGGCATGTACAG
>CM065736.1:35204585-35287085 GCA_033310375.1 Conus canariensis
CAACAACAATCCTGGCACCAGTCTATTCGCAGTGACCGGAAATCTGACTTTTTATCGTAGTGATTTGTATTCTGCCTAAAAAGAACATGCAAGAACTGCACTAAGTTTTTATCTACCTTCTGATGTCCATTTCGGCTAAGTGCCAATGTAACACGGCTTAACTGTACTTGAGTTTCCTTATGTGCAGTGATATCAGTAGAGTGTGTTCTTGATTCTCAGTCTGCTGTCCTTCTGGTATACACCACAACACTGAAACAATATTGAGTTTTGCACAACACGATCTATTTGTTCATATTTCAAGTGGGGGGAAAAAGCTTAAACCCAATACTTCTCTAATCACAAGCGTATCTTAGCCAGCTCATGTTTGGTGGAAAATATGGTTCGTCAGCACAGAAAACCTGACACCTATACATGGCAAGAACAAGGTTGCAGTGTTTTCTTCTAGCAAAAGTATGATGGAGAAATATGGTCCGTGTATGCAGACGTCCCAAAGAAAAAAGATGTTGTTGTGTGTGAAGCAAATAATGCTCAATTAGTTCTAATCGGAGCTGTTGCTGTTGCAATCTGTGTATTCATCATTGAAAAAGTTTTGTCTTAGTTCATTTACTCAGGTAAGAGTCTGCTTTGATTATATTAACCGTTTAAGTCATTCTTTTCAACTTGATTTAATTCAGTATTTTAAGTGTAAATAATGCGCGCGCGTGTGTGTATGTGTGTGAATGCATGCGTGCGTGCGTGCGTGTGTGTGTGTGTGTGTATGTGTGTGTGTGTGTGGTTAGTTGGGTGGGTGGATGGCTTAGTATCGGTTCGTGTGCTTGAGCTTATCAACTTGATCTTTTCATCGCTGATTTCCGTCAAATGTTTGTTATGATGTTTTACACCGTTTGGCATTCAGTTAACGTCCTCTGCAAAGCAAAGCGTCATGATGGTTCTGAATCGACAGGAAGAATCTTCAGGTGGCAAGGTTTCCGTTTACACAGCACTATTTGCTGACTTTCTGGCGTGTACTTTTGAGTCTGGAGTCCAGCTGCTTTATGTTTTACCTCACAGTTGGCCAGGTTTGCAAATGCCTTCTGCGTTTGTACTAGGGACAATGACGATTATCATAGGCTGAGCCAGGCGGTCATTTCACTGTATTAGGGACACTGACGATTATCATAGGCTGAGCCAGGCGGTCATTTCACTGTATTAGGGACAATGACGATTATCATAGGCTGAACCAGGCGGTCATTTCACTTCATTAGGGACAATGACGATGTCATGCACGGACATTCAAGGGACATAATTGCGCATATTGTAAGGCGGAGTTATTGCAGCGGTCAGTTCTTTCTTTTTCCCGTGTCGATACTTGGGAGTTATGATGCGTGTTTTATTTTTTTTGTGTGTGTGTTTTGGTCGAGTCGTTGTTGGTAGGTGATCGACCAAAGAGGGTGAAGTTTGTGCCTATATTTGGCTGTATCCATTCTTGTGATTTTGTGGTCTGTTGCCTTGGTGATTTATGGGCGATTGGTTGACCAACTATTGGAGATTGGTGCTTGTATATGGTTGTGTCCACATTTGGTCTTGTGTACAAGCTGTTGGTGGTTAGCGATTGATGATTGGAGGGATTTATAATCTAGAGTCTGTGCCGATACACAGTTGTTCCCATATTGGGAAGTGTGGTCTCGTCACCCTAGGTGACTTATTGCTGATTGGTTTCTGGCAAGTTGGTGTTTCGAGTCTGTATACGACTGTCGCTATCTATGCCCCTATCTGGAGTTTTGTCGTGCCGTTCCCTGGGCAACATATTGATGATTGGTTGAAGTCAGGGTGTGGCCTTGTCAGTTTCATGGTGTCTGTCAACTCTAAGTGTCGTCTGTTTTTGACTGTCTGATTCAGTTGTTTGCGACTCCTGGCTCGAGACGGAGGTCTTCTGATCCAGCGTTTGGTGAGGCAGTTTTGCCACTTCGTTTAGTGGGCTGCCAGGAAACCCATCGGCGTGTCCTTGTGACAGCTCGGGATTCCAAGGAGTTATCGGTGTGTCGGTGTCTGCCACCAGTGTCCACGCCTTCAAGGGAGCGAGGGTTTCCCCGGTCTGGAGCTGCTCTGGCGGGTGTTTGTCCTGTATTGTCTTCGTTGGTCATCGTAACTCCAGGTGAGAAGTGTAGGGCGGGTTGTACACTGAAGAAGGGAGTTGGAGGTAGATGATTCTGGATCGAAACGCGTCGTTCGTACATAGGCAAAATGTGAGAAGCGCGATTCAGTTTTGTATGAAAAACAGAGGATCTACGGGGCCGTAAATCGCGCCGGCTTGTAGTCAACGGGGGAAGGAGTGAGAGGGAGGTGTCATATGCTTGACGCGCGCTACTGTTTCGGGCGAGAGGTTATCGTCATGCGCGCGCGCGCGCGCCGAATGTCGGTATGTGCGGCGGTTGTTGTTTTCATTGCATTGTGTTTCCGTCGTTTGTTGAAAATGAATTTTAAAAAAAACAAAAAAAAAAAAAAAAAAAAACCTGTGCTGTTTTAGATTCCGATAATTATCGAGTCAAACCATAAGTTCGTATATATGAAAATTGATGAGGATTATAATAGGTTTTTGTTTATTCTTATTTTCTTTTGATTGGAGAAGAAAATTATTTCGTATGCCCCTCTTTTCATATGAAGGATGGCTGTTGCGCCGAAGCGATAATGGGAGGGGGGATGGTGGTGTGCTTCGACCTCGAGTAGGGGGAAGGGGGAGTGTGAAGGTGGTTATTGTAGTTGGAAGGAAAATGGTATATGGTTGTTTGTGTGAAGTTGGTGAATTATATGACATTGGTGGTTTGAATTGATGAATATTTGCAGTGTTATGCATTGATATATTTAATGCATTATGTTTTCTTTTTGTGATTATGATTGGAAGTTGGAATAGGTAGTTTTTAAATTTGTTGTGTTATTCTTAAGTTAGTGCAGTGATTTGGTTGCAAGTTGAAATTGATTAGGCGTATGCCTAGTCACGTACAGCCCAGCAGGGGGGCGCCGTCCTGTCGCTCCGCTTTTGTTAGTACGTCTGGGTCTTCGTTACTATATATGGCCTCGCCGGTCATTTGTTTTCGATCGTTATCGGTTTTGGTGATACTGCGCTGTTTGAGTTCAGGGCAGTGACAGTGATCATTCATTTTATTATTGGATTATGATATCATATCGGGGTTGATCCAATATTGTCTCTTATTCAGCAGCGGCGAGCGCTTCCGCTGTCCGGTGTTGTTGTTGTTGAATCGTTTGGCATTCATTATATGCCGTTGAGGAAAACAGTAATTCTTTATTATTTTATAAATTCCCTGTGGATAATTTCGTTGATTGATTTATGGCATCATCCTGTCCCACTTGGGTACATACCGTTTGAGCTGTGTCGATTGAGATATAGAATAATATGATATTGATAGTGTGGTATGTGAAAGGATGGTTGTTAATAATTTTTGTCACATTGACAGTATTATTAAATGACTTGGTTGACTTCGATATTCCAGAGGCAATCGGAAGTTAACAACTGTTTTTTTTTGTGCACTCTGTTTTTTTATGGATATTGTAGGCTGATTTATGTCCCGTTTGGTAGAATTGTGAGTGCCAGATTGGGTTGTTGGTGTATGTGTTACACTTAGTTTGATGGTTCAAATGCCTTGGCCGACATTGAAGTCGCAGAGACAATGGGTTGTAGTTCTGGTGTGCCCGAAGTTCTATGATCAGTTGCGGGCCAGAGTAGTCATGAAACTATTTTATGACCAGGTGTCGACAGGGTTTGACCGCTCTGCTGCTGCAACCTCTGGTGTGAGGCATCTTACGTGGTACTGCCCTGTCTCCGACTTCTTTCTGCCCGACCTCTAGGTCATCGCTACGAACGACTGGGAGGGGGCGAGCTCATCCTTCTGCGAGCGTCGGAGCTCCCCCTCCTGCTGCTGAGATCTGCTGAGCTGCTGAGCTGCTGGGCTCTTCATTTTCTTCAATGTGTGTCACAGTGTACTTTAAATCAGTGACTCCGTGTTGAACCTTGTGACATCGTCGATTCTTCATCGTTCGGCGCTTCGTCTGCTGGGGCATCAGGACCTCAGTGACAGTGTGGTCACCGGTGCACAAACCGTGAACGTTCGGGAAGGACGGGGGAAAAGTAGGAGTGTGGGAACTGATTGTGTGAAAAAAAAAGGATGGTTCGAGTGTGCGAAGGGTGAATAGTATTGTGTATGAGTTGTTTATATATTATATATATATATATATATATATATATATATATATATATTATTATTTGTATGTACTGTGTGGAGGGGGAATTGTAACGATTTTTTTTGTTTGTTTTTTTTTTTGTTGTTTTTTGGTGTGTGTGTGTTTTTTTTTTTTTTTGGGGGGGGTCGTGTCCCCTTTGTGGTTTGTATCGCGCGGGCACTTTGGGTTCGGTGGGCCATCCTACCTCTGGATGACCCAGCCCCAGGTTACCACGTGATAGTCCCTGGAGTATCCCTGGTCCGGTATTAACCCTGTGTGGGTTGGGGTCCCTTGAGGCTTCCTGGATTTGAAGGTGGAGTGTCGGGGCATTTTTATTGTGTATTGCTGATTTTGGTGTTTTTCTTTTGGTATTATTGTTTGAAGATTTTTTTTTTTGCTGATAGTGTGTGGGTGAGTGTGAATTTGAATAAAATTTGATTGTTTGTTGCACCTATTATTTAATGTTTTGTATTTTTGTTCTGTGGTGTTGGTAGTTTTAGAGTGTGGGCGGGGTGGATTAAAAGGGGGTACCCTTCTACATTCGGGTATCCCTGTCACCGCACTAGGCGTAGTGACAGACGATTATCATAGGCTGAGCCAGGCGGCCATTTCACTGTATTAGGGACAATGACGATTATCATAGGGTGAACCAGGCGGTCATTTCACTTCATTAGGGACAATGACGATTATCATAGGCTGAGCCAGACGGTCATTTCACTTCATTAGGGACAATGACGATTATCATAGGCTGAGCCAGGCGGTCATTTCACTTCATTAGGGACAGTGACTGTAGTAGTCAGTGTCAGTGTTGGATGAAGATTGGGCAAACAAGCGCCACATCAAGCTTCAAAGAACCACAAAAGGCTTAAAAGGTCCAGGGGATACAAAACTCACGGTACTGGGCAGTTTTGAAGCAGAACTAGAATATGATGGCAAGCGTTTGACTGAAACGTTATGTGTCATAAAGGGACCACGCCATGCTCTTCTGAGTCGGACAGCATGTACAACACTTGGACTGGTTGCTCGTGTTCATAACATAAATGACACACCTTCACAAGTCACGCCAGATTTCAAAGCAGAATTTCCTAATTTGTTTAAAGGCCTTGGACATGTTAACACCAAATATCAGTACTCCATTTCCCTCAAACCAGACGCTCAACCAGTGTGCCTCTACACACCACGCAAGGTTGCACATGATAGTTTCGGCCAATGGCCCTCAATTTGCCAGTGGAGAGTTCAGAATCTTTGCTCAGGATTATGGCTTCACTCATGTCACTTCATCACCAAAATACCCTCACAGCAATGGAGAAGCTGAAAGAGCTGTTCAAACCATCAAGAAAATGCTCAAAGAAGCATCTGATCCATATGATGCACTTCTTCTCTCCCGAGCGACACCGCTGAGCAATGGCTATTCACCTGCTGAGCTTCTCATGAGCAGAAAATTGAAGACCAAACTCCCTACCCTTTCTACCACTCTGTCTCTCCACGTACTCCCAATCTGCCAGAACTACAGCAAAAGGAGTCGAACCAGAAGCAAAAACGGCGAGTAGCTTACAACAGTCGCTATGCAGCAAAGGAAGCTCCACCTCTGCAGAAAGGGGATGCTGTCTACATCAAAGACTTGAACAGAACCGGTAGGATCATTGACAAACATCCTAACCCCCGTTCGTTCATCGTCCAAACTGACAAGAGCATCATCCGACGGAACCGACTGCATTTGGTACCCACCAATGGAGAATATCCATCCACCACCACCAGCGGGTCCTCAACAACAGCAAATGGATGCAGACCATCTTGTGGACAACCCATTACTACAAGTTCTATGGCTCCACAGCATTCACCGCCATCTGATTCTGCACCTTCTTCAGCTGTTCAATCTCCTTCAAAGCAGCAAAACGGAAAGACAAATATGTATACTCAGATGAAATCAAACAACACATCTACAGTTGTTACCAGATCAGGCAGAGAAGTGAAGAAACCTGAAAAACTAAATCTGTGACTATAGATCAACAACAGCCTGACACCGAAGCATGTGTGCATGCGTGTTTAGACTTCTTTATTTTGAAGACACATAGCATGTATGTTAAACTTTTTTGTAATGCATTTCCACATTTTACTTTGTTATGCATACATTTCAGTTGAAACGTTTTGTTTAACAGCAACACATCCAATGGGAAAAACACTTTAATAATCACATCAGTATAAACAGACACTGATTTTTCCCGATATGAACACGTTATGGAAAATGCCGACATTTTTCGTTCGTTCACATTTGTCAAAATGGACACCAGCGTGATCAGGCATGTGCATAAATGTTAATGCATGTGCATGGAACTGGAAGTTTACACTTTTATGTTTTCATTTAATATTATGTTTTGTGTTCAGTATTTATACTAGTGATAAATTAAAAAAGGGGGAGTAAGAGTGGAAGATTTGGACAGAATAATGTCAGATTTTATAGAGACAATTGATAACCTGTCTGAAGGAATTAGATATTATGTAAAACATAATTACGTCGGAAACGTGTTTGAAGACATACATGGAATAATTATTACAGTGAATGTAAATGTTTAAAAATCTTTAATCAAATTGAGAGTGAGGTGTAGTAGTAGCATATTGCATGATAATTAATACGGTCGTCTATAGAGACGGTAATATTATATCTTTATAATGGCTAAGGGACAGTAACTCTCCGGGCATGTTTAACGGAGGTTTTGGGGAGAGAGATTAAAAGAGTTCTAACGGACGTCTTCTCGTGTCTGTTGTGTCTGCTCGTAAGGCCAAGTTTATACCAGCACATGATTATACAATGACAATTATCATAGGGTGAACCAGGCGGTCATTTCACTTCATTAGGGACAATGACGATTATCATAGGGTGAACCAGGCGGTCATTTCACTTCATTAGGGACAATGACGATTATCATAGGGTGAACCAGGCCGTCATTTCACATCATTAGGGACAATGACGATCATCATAGGCTGAACCAGGCGGTCATTTCACTTCAGTACATGAAACTTTGAAGTCTATCTTTTCTGCTTGGTTTAATGCTAATGCGTAAAAAAAAAAAAAGAAAGTGTCCCTAAAGTTAAAAAAAAATGCTGGTGGCAGACCCACTCATCAGTTGGTGCTGGGCTTTGCTGTGATGTCATTGATCTGAGGGACGTTCTATCCAGAAAGTGGTCTCACTCCAAGCTTCGCGGGAAAGGTCAGTTCGGTTTCCATGACTACTACGTACTGTCTGCCTCGACCCCCTTTTCCTTGACTCTGCCTTCAGCCCCTGATAGTCGAATGACGTGTACACATTGATTAGCATGTCATCAGATATGTACCAACAGTGACTCTAACAAATATAATGCAGAAATGCTGAATCCTAAAAAAAAAAATCCGTTACAGTAATCTGATCAAAGTAAGAAAAAAAAATCACTTCATTGGAACTATACATTGTTTCATTATTCAAATTGCAATACTTTATCTGAAATTACCCCCGCCTCCATTCTGAAAACATTTCTTTACGCAGTGTTGTTGCTTATTAGATGTATGATGAGACAGCCTGCCTATTCATGTCAGCAACTTTTAAAAACATTGCGCTCAATTTTCTTTCAAAAGTGTCCATGAAAGTCTTGCGTTCATATCACAGCGGTCGAATAATTATCGAACATCACCACCTGAATCAGAAGCTGGACACTAGTTATTTTGATAGTTCAGATATTAATTAAAAAGATTGTAATACGTGTACATTTACAGCATCGTGAAATTCGTATATTCATTAACATAGGTTGTTTTTGGGAGGGGGGTGTGGTTAGTGCAGTTGTTGTTTTTTTTCTGACAGTAATATCGATAATCATACTAAATTTCGATGAGATAGTCAGAAATTATCAATGAACATAACTGGAATGGCGAAATTTTGATGAAACCAAAATTTCACACTTAAAGGAAACTCTCTGACTCTGTCCCTTTCGGCGCGCGGAGGCGAGAGTGTATTTGTGCTGGTGCGAAACAAGAGAAGGAGACGGGGGATGAGGCAGAGGAAGAAGAAGAGAATGAAGAAGACAACAGAAAGAAGAGGAGGGCCGAGGGGAAGTTGAGTTGGAAGGAGAACAAGGACGAGGGAAGCAGGAAAAATGGAGGAGGAAGAGGAAAAGAAGAAGAAGAAGGAGGAGGAGGAGTAGGAGGAGAAGAAGAAGGAGGAGGAGGAGGAGGAAGAGGCGGAAGAGGAGAAGAAAAAGAAGAAGAAAAAGAAGAAGGAGGAGGAGGAGGAGGAGGCGGAAGAGAAGAAGAAAAAGAAGAAGAAGAAGAAGGAGGTGGGGGAGGAAGAGGAGATGGAGGAGAAGGAGGAGAAGAAGAAGAAGTGGAAGATGAAAAAGAAGACGAAGAAGAAGAAGAAGGAGGAGGAGGAGGAGGAAGAGGCGGAAGAGAAGAAGAAGAAGAACAAGAACAAGAACAAGAAGAACAAGAACAAGAAGAAGAAGAAGAAGTAGAAGAAGAAGGAGAAGGAGGTGGAGGAGGAAGATGAGATGGAGGAGAAGGAGAAGGAGAAGAAGAAGAATAAGGAGGAGAAGAAGAAGAAGAGGAGGAAGAAGAAGAAGAAATAGAAGAAGAGGAGAGAAGGAGGAGGAGGAAGAGGAGGGAAGAGAAGAAGGAGGAGGAGGAGGAGAAGAGGAGGGGGAGGGAAGAGACGACGACGACGACGACGGCGACGAAGAAGAAGAAGTAGTAGTAGTAGTAGTAGTAGAAGAAGAAGAAAAAGAAGAAGTAGAAGAAGAAGAAATAGAAGAAGAAAAAGGAGGTGGAGGAGGAAGAGGAGACGGAGGAGAAGGAGAGGAAGAAGAAGAAGAAGGAGAAGAAGAAGAAGGAGTAGGAGGAGGAAGAGGAGGCGGAAGAGAAGAAGAAGAAGTAGAAGAAGAAGAAGAAGGAGAAGAAGAAGAAGAAAAAGAAGAAGAAGAAGAACGAGAAGAAGAAGAAGGAGGAGGAGGAGGAGGCGGAAGAGAAGAAGAAGAAGAAGGAGGAGAAGAAGAAGAAGGAGGAGGAGGAGGCGGAAGAGAAGAAGGAGAAAGAGAAGAAGAAGAAGGAGGAGGAGGAGGAGGAGGCGGAAGAGAAGAAGGAGAAGGAGGAGAAGCAGAAGAAGAAGAAGGAGGAGGAGGAGGAGGCGGAAGAGAAGAAGGAGAAGAAGGAGGAGGAGGCGGAAGAGAAGAAGGAGGAGGAGGAGAAGAAGAAGAAGGAGGAGGTGGAGGAGGAAGAGGAGGAAGAAGAGGTGGAGGAGGGAGACGAGGAGGAGGAGAAGGAGGAAGAGGAGGTGAAGGAAGGGGTAGAGGAGGAGGAAGAAGAGGAAATGAGGAGGAAGAAGAAGAGAGCGAAAGGAGAGGAGGAGCTGTCAATTTAGAGAGTAAGTATTATTTTCATATAGTTTCAACACTCTCTCAACATCCTGAAAATTTAGTTGCTTGGTCTGCAGAGTCTGCTTAAGACATCGAAGCACATGGTCTTCACTTGTGAATGTTTCGGGACCATTAACTGAGGTGACAACTTTACTCTTGCTTGTACATGGCTTTGTCGTCTGTGGCCGACATTTGGCTTCAAACATCAGCATTAGCTGAGTCTCTCGTTTCAACTTCAGCCTTACTTGGAGTGAACTCAAACCATACAACAACGGGCTGAGTGATGGCATTAGTGGCAGTAACAGAACCATCACTGACATCATGACATCATTACCTACAGCTGCCGCACGTGCATTATGCATGATACTCACAAAACCAAATGACAACCAGCATATAACAACAGTGACGACGAGCGCCATTACTCTCTGAGCCATCAACATTCACGTGACAACCGGCAGGCTGACGCGATAATGTAGTTGGAGCGTACGTAAATGTAGACCAAGATCTGACAAAACGCAGTGGGTAGAGTTAGTGTGCTGTTCAACACTACCAGTAAGCTAAAGCTGTATATCTTGAGCTGGAATCCACTTCTCAAAGCTGGTATGGGCAGACAAATGGGAGTGATGCTGTGAACATTCCATATTGACACACCTGGCATCCAGGGTACAGCTGCCACAGTAACAGCCAGTATCCAGGACATGAGACATGTCAACCATACTGAGGCGACTGAGAACTTTACGGAACAAACGTACAGTGCTAGAACTCTGTCAGCAGCCATGAGGCAAACTATCAGACAGGAAGCTTCACAGGAGACCAAGGCCACAAAACCCGCCACCTTGCAGCTTAAACTGGACAACCAGTCTTTCTCGTGCGACACAAAATCACCATGGAATCGTACCTGGGCAGCAGTGATTGTGCAAAGGTACGAACCCATCATACAATTACAAGCATATAAATTTAAGATAAACGCTTCCACTTTATTTTTCTTTTGTTTTCTTCCCGAGAGAAACTTTTGAACCAGAAACCCAATGTTGCCAATGAAGAACAAAAGTACCAGGAGCCAGAGATACACTCGTTGAAAACCAAAGCGCAGCAAATCTGAGCAAGATGCGATGTCAGCGGAAGGTGCAATACAAAATATTTTGTGTTCAACTTGTGGCAGCATACTGCTGCAACATTGTCTATAATTGTCTGAATATATAATCTCAATATCTTTCAAAACAGCAAACACGGATGAAGCAATCATTTCTGACCTAGTGCCTCTTATGTCAATTTCTTTGAGAAGGGGAAAGCATGTAAACCCTTGATCACTGAGTTTCATGTTAAAGTTATGAGACAGATTGAGTTTTTCAATATTTGGAACATGTCTGAACCACGCGCAATCCAAGACATCAAGAAGAGAGTTGAACGAGAGATCAATTTTTGCCAGCACATTATTCTGAACATTAGTTGTTGAATCAACTAGGACATATAACCTGTTTCCAGACAAGTAAAGTTCCTTCAGGTTTGGTAAAAACTGGAAAAACTCGATACTCAATGAGTTTATGAGATTGTTGCTTACATCTAGAACCTGGAGGTTTGTAAAATGGCAATCAACAATGGAAAGAATTTTACAAGACGCGAGCCGCAGAAAAAACAGATAAGAATTGTTAACAAGGTGGGCACAGGTCAGCAGTGAATGACTGGCATCCAGGTAACGGATCTCAGGAAAGCTGTCAGCAGAGAAAGGGCGGTCACAGACAAATGCCAGACCTTGACAGTGACACTGTGGGGGGCAAGATGAATCACACAGCATTTCATCATCTCTTAACCCACACTGTACAACACCGTCACACAGATGAGTTGGATGCACACACACTGGGGACCCCCGGCATCGATAGTAACCTGGACAGGTGGAGTTGTGACAATGCATCTCATCTTCGTAATGTGGACAGTCATACATGTCGTTACAACGCACGTACACTGGTAAACATAAGCCGAGATCTGAACAGTTGAAATGGGTTTCTGGGCACTGGGTCTCATTTCCCAATGTTCTAGCCACAATTCGGTAAGAATAACTAAAATCTATGACAGCTGGAAGACTGACAGACAAGTGGAACACGGATATGACGTCGGGTATACATGAAGTTCCATCATCACTAATTTCATCAGATTCATCGTAACAGTCACTTACCAAGTCACATTTAATGCCTTTATCTCTCTGGCCGCTCCTAACGCACTGACCATTGTCACATGCATAGTCAGGTTCTTCGCAATGTTCCGGTGTGTGATGACAAAAGGTTTCATCAGAACCATCCCAACAGTCTGACGCAAAATTACAGACCAGTGTGTATGGCAGTGTCTGAATGAAGTTGTCACAGACAAACATTGCTACTTCACCCACCTTTTTCACTTGTCCTGCATTGTCGTGTGACGTGTCATTCACGTGGTCAGCTGTGACAAACAGTGGACACTGTGATGTGAAGTAAGTCACCTGACAGGCGGCTTCCAAGTCACAGGCTAGAAAGTCGTGGGTCCAGTGACCCTGTGGGCACAGTGTTAGTGATGGTAATTGTTTATATAAATGCTTGATTCTGTTGTGTCTCATACACAAATTAATTGGTGCTTTACGAGTTTTGTCATAAAGACCATTTATAGAGTTCTGAGTGGTTGAATCTATTTTTGGCTGTCTGTATTCACATAAAAACGAAATCAACAGGGAAAGTACGGGCATGAAACCACCCAAGAATGCACCCTCTTCAAAAATAGAGAATAAATCGTAGTAACCACCCATTGTGTATTCCAGATGACCAGAAAGAGGACCAGAAAATTTCACTAAACACCCAAAACGTTTATCGTATTTTCCTCTGACTGTGTAATAAGCACGGTTGTCTATCCAAGTAAACATATTACGATACATGAATGGTACATCTGCTCTGAATAACGTCAAACCAATATAAAAAGGAACCCGTGTCTTGGCCACACGGAGCAAGGTTAAGAACGCTTCCTCTTCCTGTGTGGAGATGATCACAGCCAGTTGTCCCCCTTTGTCTTGACAGACGTGTTGAGCATCACGCCATGATAGCTGAGTGTCAGAGAGATGAAGATGGTAACACTTGTCATGCCCTACTGCCACGTCTCCTCCACAGGCGTCATTGCTGAAAGGACAGTGAGCCCCCTCGTCCTCCCCACTCTCACATTCACGCTGCAGGTTGCAGTCCACGTGGTGCTTAAACCTGGCATAGAAGGACACGGAACAGTTAAACCGTCCACTTCTCAACTTGATGGGGATTTCTTTGTTTGCATGGAAAGAAAACCAAAGTTTGATGCCCTCACAATGCCTTGGGCTTGTATTTATTGCAACAATGTTGATATCGTATGCAAAACCTTCACAAAACCCCAAACTAGTATTTAAGAAGACATGGATTAACTCATTATGCACACTGAAAGGGAGGCTACTAAGATCACTCCTCGTCCAAACAGGTTTCTTGGATCCGTTTTGGTGAAGAACAGAAATTATAAACACATCTTTCATTAAAACATCGACACGATGAACACTGAGGAACACTGAAAGTCCATCAGGGGGATGTAACACATGGGAGGCCTCCATGAAGGCAGGCATTGGAACCAGACCGTAGCCTGGTGTTGTGATGTATCCTGAAGACGACGATGTAGACACCACGTGCAGCTCGTTCCTCAGGGTGTGTCTGGTGGCCAGGAACAAGATCTGGAAGCTCACTGTCTGTGGAAAATCACTGCGTGTGTAAAACCGGATTCTGAAGGAAAGTTCACTGGATGTTGAGAACAGGAGGTAATGTCGAGAGCAGGGCGCAGGGCAGTCTTCGAAAGTGTATGTGCTGATCAGCACAGATTCACCTGTGGTTCTCATTCCTGGCACACACACACACACACACACACACACACACACACACACACACACACACACACACACACATTCACTTTCACTTTCAGAAACACGCACGCACGCATGAACACGTTCATACACATCTATCTATCTATCATCTATCTATCTAACTTCTCTATGTATCTATTTGTATATATGTATATATATATACATATATATATATATATATATGTGTGTGTGTGTGTGTGTGTGCGTATGTGTGTTTGTGTGTGTGCGTGCGTGCGTGTGTGTGTGTGTTGGATAATGAATGTGTTCAAGCCTTGGATTCTGTGTTGCGTTCGATTTTCTTACATCTCTCTATCTACCTATTTGTACACACACACACACACACACCACACACACACACACACACACACACACACACACACACACACAGACGGAGGCAAAGACAGAGAAGAAACGCAACACAGAATGCAT
Organism: Conus canariensis; assembly: GCA_033310375.1. Taxonomy (NCBI): domain Eukaryota; kingdom Metazoa; phylum Mollusca; class Gastropoda; order Neogastropoda; family Conidae; genus Conus; species Conus canariensis. The sequence continues at coordinate 35,218,501 of CM065736.1, forward strand.
AGATTGAATACACTCATTATCGGATATTTCACATCACAAGGATGATACATTTGCAAATGGTTTATGTCTTTTGAATTCATTTTGTTATTTAAGTAGCCTCTCTGTCCCTCTCCGACTCTCCCTCCTTTGCCCCTCATTTTCCCTCCCCTTCCTTTTCCCCCCTTGTCCTCCCTCTTCTGTTGTCCCCTCATCCCCCCCGCCCTCTCTCTCTCTCTCTCTCTCTCTCTCTCCTCTCTCTCTCTCTCTGACTGTCTCTGTCTGTCTGCCTGTCTGTTTCTCTCTCTCCTTTCTAAGTCTTTCTGTCTCACTGTCTCGTAGGCTTACCAGCAGGCGTGCCTGTCGCTTTATTTTCTCAGCGAGTGTGCATGATTGTAGAAAGTAAATACTGCTGGAAAGGTTAACTGAACATAAGATCTTTAGAATATGGGTGGCAGGCGGGATGGGAGTGAGTATGTGGTGTAGGGGTAGAGATGGTGTTTGAGTAGGCTGTGTGAAGGGGGGGGGGGGATTGTGACATTAAATGTTTTGATTTTTCAGACAGATCGCACTGGCTGGTTGTTTCAAGAAAAAAAAGTGCAGTGTGATCCATGAAATCTGTGAAAATTAATTTTCCAACACTTACAACATAAAAACACAGAGGCCTATGAATGGATATATAAGTTCGAGGGAAGCGTGGGGGATAAGCAAATGTATGCACATAAAGGAGTGCACACACACACACACACACACACACACACACACACACACACACACACACACACACACACACACACTGACTGACTGACTGACTGAAACCATTTTACTGTCATATTAACATAGTGTTGTACTGACAGACACACACGCACACACACACACACACACACACACACACACACACCACACACACACACACACACACACACAAAACACATACAGAGAGAGAGAGAGAGAGAGAGAGAGTTCAGTTAAATAATCTTGGAAGAAAGGAGAAAAATATACATACCTTCTTTGTCATCTACAAGAGGTCCAAGGAACATATATATCCGACTAGACTGACCACGCAGGATACAGAGGTGAGATAGAATTTGACACATATATTTTCTTACGTTTACTGAGTCTAGTTGTCACCAAAGACTACTTATTGCTCACTTTGCTTTTTTCGGTTTTTCTAACTCATTTCAGTAGACACACCACCAAGGTTTTTTGATAGGAGTACCATTTTCTGTTGAATTCCATGTGATGGCAGCCGTCTGTCTTGAGAGACGCTCGAGACAATGGTATTGCGTCGTGGATTAGTCAACTGTGGAGTTGCAGCGCCTACTGTGGCTGAAGAGCCCGATCCCTGAGCGGCAGACTCTGTTGCAGTTTCTGCAGATGAAGTCTCGGTCGTGAGTGTCTGTTGGTGCTGACGCAATTCTTTGCCGCCAGCGGCGTCTCTGCTGTTCCCACTGGGCCTCTCTCCTCTGCTCTGCTTGTTTGATGCCGGCCTTGATGGTGGACCGCCAGCTGACCCGGTCTGAAGCTGCTGTCTCCAGGTCTGCTGGGTCGAGGCTGCCTGCCCTCAGGTCACGCTTGCATACATCTTTGTAGCACAGGGCGTACAGCATGTCCTTTCGGATGCGACCGTCGTTCATGCAGCTGACGTGGCCAAGCCAGCACAGGCGTCTCTGTGTCAGCATGGCCAACATGCTAGGCATCCCCGTCTGGGACAGGTAGTCCTTGTTGGTGATGCGGTCCTGCCAAGTGATGCCCAGGAGTCTTCGGAGCGCAGGAGGAAGACGTTCAGTCCGCATTCTTATCGAGAGTTCATGTTCCATACTTCGCTTCCGTAGAGAAGAGTGCTCAGCACGCAGACTTGGTACACTTTCATCTTGGTGTTTGACGTTAACATGGTGCCGATCCGCACGTTCAGCTCGGCGTCCAGAGAGAGGTTGCTGGCGATGGTGGAGCACAGGTAAGTGAAGTCGTTGACCACTTCGAGGATGTGATCGCCAATGGAGATGCGGGGAATGCTGTTGTCCTCTTGTCCCATGATGTTTGTTTTCTTCAAGCTCATAGTGAACCAAACTTGGTGCAGGCATTAGCCAAGCAGGTGATGAGCCGTTGTAGCGCTTCCTCTGAGTGTGCGATGAGGGCCGCGGCGTCTGCGAAGAGCATCTTCCTGATGAGGACTTTCCTCACCTTCATCCTTGTTTGGAGGCGGGCCAGGTTGAAGAGGATTCCGCCACTCCTAATGTGGAGGAAGATGCCGTTTTCAGACTGTCAAAAGGCATAGCTCAGCAGCAGGGAGAAGAAGATGTCGAAGAGTGTTGGAGCGAGCACGCACCCTTGTTTGACACCTCTCTTGATTGGGAAGGGGTTCGAAGATGAACCGTCGTACTGGACAGTGCTGTTGATGTTGTCATGGAGGGACGTGATCATCTTCAGGAGCTTGAATGGCATCCAGTCCAGTGTGGTAGGGTGAACAGGCCTGACCTACTGACCAAGTCGAACGCCTTGGTCAGGTCGATGAAGGCAATGAACAAGGGTCTTCTTTGCTCGCGGCACTTCTCTTGTAGCTGCCTGAGGGAGAAGATCATGTCGATCGTCGACCTCGCAGCTCTGAAGCTGCACTGTGCTTCTGGCTACACTCGTTCGGCGAGAAGCTGCAGCCTGTTGAGGACGACGCGGGCGAAGGCTTTACCAACAATGCCGAGGAGGAATACTCTGCGATAGTTATTGCAGTCACTGCGGTCCCCTTGGTTCTTGTATAACGTGATGATGTTTGCATCGTGCATGTCCTGGGATACGGTCCCTACCTCCCATCACTACAGCAGAAGCTCATGGAGGTGACTGCGGAGAGAACTCTCCTTGCCGGCTTTGATGACTTCTGCCGGAATGCCGTTGCTACCCGGAGCTTTATCACCATAAAGCTAGCGTAGTAGCCGGAGTTGCCGGAAGGCGTCACAGTGTACAGACCAACAGCCTTAGGGGTTCTACTCCGGATTTTCTTTCGGCGTTTACTCCCTTAGCCTTTGTCTCTCCCCAGACATTCACATGGCAGTGAAGCTATTTGACCCATAACTGTTCTTCATTTCTAAACAATGCGAATATCTTTACAATCTTAAATACGTTATCAAGTTATCTCTAAAGGTGTTTAGCAGGAGGTTTTATTTTCTTTATTCTATATCTGTATATATGTGTATATATATATATATATATATATATATATATTGCGTGCGCGTGCGCGCGCGCGTGTGTGTGTGTGTGTGTGTGTGTGTGTGTGTGTGTGTGTGTGTGTGTGTGTGTGTGTGTGTGTGTGTGTGTGTGTGTGTGTGTGTGTGCGTTTAACTCATAAAATAAAGTGATTAAAAATCTCATCAGTTTTTGTGTGTTTATTGTTTCCGAATAGAACCAGTTCCATATTAAACTTCATTCTGCAAGAACGTTTATATTTTTCTTTTAATACATATTTTCAAAATTTCCTAAATTCCCCCCATATTTTTCCACTCTCATTATGTTGCGATGGATGTACTTCGTAAGTACAAAAAAAAGTAGAAAAAAACGTCCCTCTAAAAAGAAATGGGCTGGGAATACAAAGTAAAGCAAAATGGCCGTACAGTCCAGGAATACAATCTGCATACAACTTCACAACTTGCAGTCTAACAGTGGAGACGGAAGCGGTGACACAAGTGCTGTACCAGCTTTTTCTCAGAATGTTCAAGAACATCATAATGTGGAACGTTTCCTTTCATTGACTAAGAACAGAGCTGTTAGACGCGCACTAAGAAAAACCTAGATTACGAATGTTAGACCTGATACTGGTTTAGCCGTAATTTGTAAAGCTGCAGAATATTATGTCGCTTATGTAACCGTCTTCAGCGAAATGAAATTAACATTATTTTCTGTTGTGCTCTTCAAGATGATTGACTGAATCAAGATTTTAAAATACCAAATCCTGTTTTATATATAAATCACTCACGTTTTTTTTCAAAACGTTAACATGATTCAATATCAATACAAATTAGCCTGGAATTGCCGTTCGGTGTTACTTGCAATTTTTGTATTGATGTTTTCATGTTTTATTGCTGTGGTATTGCTCGTTATTATGACACAGTTACCTCTCTTCAAATATAGTATGTAAACTAATCTGATGAACAACATTCTGTCCTCTCTTTCTCTGCGTCTGTCTGTCTGTCTGTCTCTGTCTGTCTGTCTGTCTGTCTGTCTGTCTCTCTCTCTCTCTCTCTCTCTCTCTCTCTCTCTCTCTCTCTCTCTCAATATTACTAACTTAAAGTCCTACTTACTTTTGCAGAAGTCATTTTCCAGCCTCATGACAGCAGACAGATGAAGTCCAGCAGGCACCATGAGTTTCCAGCCACAGGATTTCAGTAGTCCAGACTTGAAGTCAGACACAGACCCTGTCAGACCACGAACCAGCCCTTGAGAAGTAGCAAAGAAGGTGGACTCATTATGCCCACAATGTTGATAGCCAAGATCAAACTCTTGAATGCCGACACTCTCATTATCTGTCTCGTTGACATGAGCCTTGTTTGGCATTGTCAGCCTGCTTCTCAGCAAGAATTCGTTGAAAATGTCCCAGACTTGTGAAAGGTTGTCTGGATTCATTTGTCTGCTTGGTAATTTTGCTGATCTTAGTCTTGTTGTCCCAACTGATGTCGTTAAATTGTGGTCCACGCTCACATGTCGCTGGTGAGTTTCATGCATTCTAGAGTAGTATGGTGTCGGATCTGAATATTGAACACAACCTGATCATCGTATACAAGGCCAGCGATTGTTCTGTGTAAAGTGATCATGGGACTGTCACCATGCAGTCATTTATCTCCTGAACAGTTTTTCTCATGTGCTGAATTGTGTTGTGTGATGTGGTGCTGAGATCAATAGTGCTGTATTGTATATCATCTTGATTGTGCTGCGTTGTGCTGCATTATATAGTGCAGGATGGTACTGAGCTAAATGGCCACAGGGAAGCTTCTATGAAGGAAAATAAGGAATAAGGTTTGGAAATTTACGTCAGGAAAGGTGAGCAAGTCACAGTAGATAGATTGATAGTTTCAGTGTAAGTCAAACACAGAAGGTCGGGGTGAAGGCGGAGGTGGTAAGCACACAGATCGACAACACAGTCTGAGAGGCTATTAGATGGTTAATCAATCGCTAACACAGTCGATTCGTAGAGATAGGAACGAAACAGCTAATCGCCCCTCGATAATGAAAAGATTGTGGATGATCTAAATCAGCTACACTTTACCCCAATGTTAAGATTCAAATTATGTTACTTTGTAGAGCTGTTATCAAATAGACAGTTAACCTGCATATTTGTTACATTCCTTTTCTGAACAGTATAGGAAGACTCGGCCAACGTAAAACGGCAAAGCGGTAGTTTTTCAATGTGATACAAAATTCAGAATTTATGACATCTTAGTATAAACAAGACATTTTCTTTGAAAACTACAGTGTGCATGAGTGTGTGTGTGTGTGTGAGTGTGTGTGTGTGCGTGTGTGTGTATATATATATATATATATATATATATGTATATATATATATATATGTGTGTGTGTGTGTGTGTGTGTGTGTGTGTGTGTGTGTGTGTGTGTGTGTGTGTGACAACTGACCGGAGTCACACTTCTGTTCTTTGATACTTCGGTGAGCTGGACACTGAGTAAACGTAGGTGGTCAATAATCGATACGGACAGGGAAAAGGTCGACTTTGGTAACAAGTTTAAAGGCTTTCATTACCGTAAAAGATTCAAGGATCAACACTCAATGACAATGAAATGGTCCTAAAACAAAAACGTGCGCTTTTCAAACACTTTCACTTTGAATTTCAGTTCTCTCTCCACACTTTCTCGTTCTTTTTTTTCTTTTATTTGTATTGATCATCAAATCAAAGTTTTTAAGAAACACGGATAGCTTCTTCAATCGGTTCTCATGTAGTGTTTCAGAATGTTCAAGACTTATGCTAAAACATTCAAGAAACAATTTTTGCAAGCTTTTGGCATCTTTTTTCCTTATTCTGGTACTTTGAAGCGTGCTCCAGAATAATTGCGCAGTTTGAGCATACGTCATTCGGGTAAGCAAATATCACATTTAACTGAACACTTATGGAGTGAAACCCAAGATACGTAGATCTGAATCGACTGATGATAATCATAAATGAAGTCAAACTGCTTGTAATAGTACCCCCTTCCCCACTACTATCCCCACCCCTTAAACAAATCTAAGAAACAAGGCAACTGTTCTCAGAGCCCATTGAAACGAGCAGGTATTTTATTCCACCAAGTGGCTCATACAATCAGCACCAACATTGTCACTCCCCATGATGGACTCAATCAAAGTGTTGCAGATACGTCGCCCATTCATTAACTTAGATGATTTCAATTACGGGAGTGGGTGATGATCTGTCTGCAACACAATCGTTGTTAAGCTTGAAGTACAAACTGAGCTTCTTCACTCTTCGTATAATGGTAAGACTCCTTTCAATTGTAGGCTGGTTCCACTCCACCAAACACAGTTTCTTGCTGGCGCAGCCAATGAGTGAAAGCCTTCCATCGTATTCTTGCATCAGGACTGCTCCATTGCCGACGTCAGATGCGTCTGTTCTCAGAATCTAGGATTTAGGAAGGTGAGGAAGGCAGGGGATGGGTTGCTGGTCAGGATATGCTTGATGATCTGAGTGCCTTATCTTGTGCGTCGCCTTTAGTAGGACTTCTTTTCCCCAGTAGGTAGGTAAGATGTGCAGATATTGCAGAAACATTCGTCATGAACTCACTGTAGTATCCAGCCAAGCCCATAAAAGGTTGAGTTTGATCATTGCTGCCTCGTCACTTTCTGGCCATTCTGAAATTATGGCCAACAAAATTCGCATTGCCCATTCCCAGAACATGCATGCTTGGTGACATTGTCAGCGTGGCTTTAGTTAGACACCTGAATAGCATGCGAAAATTTTCAATATGTTCTTTCAAAGTGTGTGTGTTTAGCAAATTATCGTCGCAGTGGTGCACCACTTCTTCATGTCCTTCAGCATTCGGCTCATGCCCCGTTACAGAGTAGCTCTGGAGTTCACTATTCCAAACAGCATATTCAGGAATTCATAGGTTCCGTCTGGAGTCACAAAAGCTATCTTAAGAATGTTATCCTAGGGAATACTTGCCACTACCCTGTGCAGAATTCAAATTTGGAGAAATGCTTTACTCAGTTTGGCGAACAATTCTTCAGCTGTAAGCGTTCGTTCTGAATCGAAGATTGTCAGCTTGTTCAACTTCCGGCAGTTCACATATACTCTATTTGTTCTTCACAATCACAACAGGGGTAGTAAATTATTTTGTTTCCAAATCACTACTATCTCCGGTATATTCTTGATATCCTCCTTCAAAAATTCCCCTGGCCACGTACGGAATTGGATTAGGTTTCGACTTGTCTTCTTTACAATCACAAGATTAGAGGCGTGTAGTAAATTGTTTTGGTCCCAAATCACTACTATCCTCAGTATTTTATTTATATCCTCCTTCCAAAATTCTTCTGGCCACATACGGAATTGAATGAGGTTTCCTCATGTCTGGAATAGATGAGGTGAGTTTTGAATGTAAGTAAGTCCCGTAGTCACAGGAATGCCAGTCATACAGTCAAGTACTCATTCATAACACTATAGATTTCTGCGTTTTAATGATCAGAAAGTTTTCTTCACATCTTGACGTTTTCCATGGACTTGACAGAGCAGATTTCATAAAGTTCTAAACGTGTATCATCCTTCAAAGTCTCCTTAGGTCTTACAGGGTACTTTTTATGGGAATGAGTTCCTCTTTACAATTGACTACTAAAGTATGCTTCTTGGGATCAGTTGATTTTCTCTGCATTTATGCATCAGACTTCAGTTTTCCTTTCACTTCCATATCGTAGTCTTTCAATCAAGCAATCTCCCCACGATGAGAGGTATTTTCCCCTGCGTCAGTAACTTGTTGTCGTCCATAGGCAGGGGCACTAGCTCTTTGTGTCCTATCCAGAACTTGTAGGATTTCTTGGTGCGGCCAAAACAATGTCCACTACGTTGCTGAGCCTTTCAAGTTCATTCCCGACAAGTTGAAACGTCTCTTCAGATCCCCCTGGTAGCTCGAAGACGTAACGGTGGCTGTCCTTGACCTTTGGCTGATCCATTTCTTTCCTCTACTATTCTCTCGCTACGTGCATAGGTTGTCTCACAGGCCTGCCATGCAGAAGCTCAATGGGAGAAAACACAGTGGACTCCTGTGGTTCATCACGATCAGCAAAATGTCGAGCATTGATCAATCTGTGCCACTGCTTTGGTTGCTCAATGTTCAATTTCTTCAGCATGGATTACGGTGTCACATTTCACATTTTCTACCAGTCCACTGCAAATGGGATGACAGACAGACCTGATGATACAAGATACGTTGAGAAGCCTTGGTACTTCCTTCATAAGATTTAAAATGAATTGGATACCCAAATTGCTAAGGACGTCTTCAGGAATCCATAACCTGCTTAGCACATATACAACTGCTTCAGCTACAGTCAGTGCATAAATCTTCGGAGGAACAGCTTCAGGGTACCTCGTGGTATTATCTACAAGTGTAATGTACATATCTCCAACATCACTCACAGGAAGAAGAGGGCCGATAAGCTCAATCACCTTTCACTTGAAAGGCAAGTCTACGAAAGGCATCTTCTCCATAGGGACCTTGGGAAGTGTTCCTTTTGGCACTGTCTTCTGACATACGTCACAGGATTTGCAGTATCCTAAAATGTCTTTTTGAAGACCTGGCCGATAGACAGCTGCCCGGATTTCATCTGCAGTTCTCCTGATGTCCATATGAACTTCTGTGATGGACTTGTGCCATATGAACTTCTGTGATGGACTTGTGCCATATGAACTTCTGTGATGGACTTGTGCCATATGAACTTCTGTGATGGACTTGTGTGCCAGGTACATAACAGAAAGACATAGCATTGTCGACACTAATACCTGATGCAGAGAGTTATCTTGGTTAAAGTTTACCTCCTTAAGGACCCTGAAAAGAACACCTCCTTTCTCTTAATATAAACTTCTTCATGTTTCTTTTTGATGCTGTTCTTGCTATTTCAGTATCTATTGAGGGAGCACTCAACTCTTTGCGCTCTGATCAATTTTTGTTTGTTTGTTTGTTTTTTGTTTGTTTGTTATTAATTATGGCTGCCTTGACGCCGACAGTCACTTTCAGTGACTCAGTTTCCCCATCTTTTTCTATCTGAGCCCTCGTCGTCACAGCACAGGCCTGGACCTTGAACTCATGAGACAAAACAAAACTGTTGTTTCTGTTTCCTCAGGTACGTCCACAGACAAAGCCTCGCTATCGGAATACGTTAGTCATACTGATAGCTTGCTCTTCCACCGACATGTCGCTGATCTGAAGTGGTCGGCTCCCCTTTCTAGTCTGGATCTGGATTATGTGCTGCCCAAGCCCTCCACCCTTCGTGTCTTCCCCTTCCTATCCCCTCCCCCCCCCCTCCCCCGCTTTGGAATACTTCACTGATTAAGTATAAAGGCCATACCTTATTCTTTCCTTCTTGGAAACAAGCAGGAATTGAACGAATCGAGGACAGTATTAAAGAAAAGGAACATAGCATGCTGAGCAGTGAGGAAATTGTGGAGAAGGTATTACCCAACTGAGCAAACGTACTGTTTGAGTATAACGCCCCAGTAAATCCATACACCTGTGTATCTGGATCTGTGAACACCCTTACACGGAAGAATGGCTACAGGAAGAATTTGATTACAAGGTTTATTTTTCAAAACCAGCACATATTAGGAAGATATTAAAAGAGAAAGAAAAGACGTCTGAGGACCTAAAAACTTGTGCTCATGGATTTTGGCTCAGAAGTCTAAACTTTGAAATAGGCAAGGACACATGGTTATTAGCACATGCTGCTACGAAAGAAATATATTGAGGGAGTTGCAGTGTTAAACAGTTCATAACATATACCCAACAAATATTTTGTTACATTTCATGAACGGGGGCGGGGGGGGGGGGGGGGGGGGGGGGAGACAATAAATGCTCCATTTGCAGAACTGAAGTGGACTATTTAGAACATTTCTTTTACAACCGTCCCCCAGTCAAAGCATTCTGGAATAAGACTGAATGCTATATTCATGGTCAGACAGGCATCCGTGTGAATTCAAATATATTTGACATTCTATTTGGAGTTGAAAAAAAAAGATGCTTGCGAAAACGATAATCATATACAAAATATAGTAAACAACATCATCTGAATATGGAAAATGTGTATTAGAAGAAAAAAAAAGAAAGAAAACACACACATATGCACCACTATTCATTATCTTTGAGCAACAAATGCAGTGCAGAGTATCAAAGACTGAATGATTTCCCAGACGTTGATTTTGGTCAACACAGAAAGAATATAGTCAACGGGTAACTATGAACAGAAGGGGAGGGGAGGGAAACAGCAGAATGAATCTATGAACCCCCACCTCCCTATCCCTCTCTTTCTCTGTCTGTCTGTTTATCTGTCTGTTTGTCTGGTTGTCTGTCTATCTGTCTGTCTCTATCTCTCTCTCTCACTGTCTTTGTCTCTCTCTGTCTCTGTCTGTCTGTCTGTCTGTCTGTCTCTCTCTCTCTCTCTCTCTCTCTCTCTCCTCTCTTCTTCTTCTTCTTCTTCTTCTTCTTCTTCTTCTTCTTCTTCTTCTTCTTCCTCTTCTTCTTCCTCTTCTTCTTCTTCTTCTTCCTCTTCTTCTTCCTCTTCTTCTTCCTCTTCTTCTTCTTCTGCTTCTTCTTCTTCTTCTTCCTCTTCTTCTTCTTCTTCTTCTTCTGAATGTTGTGCTCTTGAATTTGTACACATGCAAGTCTGCTCATTGTTCTGAAGTTTATATTATTCACAAAATGCTCAATAATTTCGTGACATTGAGATTGTGTTGACTGTAATGTGATAGAACTCTCCTTTTCACTCACGAATGATAGCGAGCACTGCAAAATGCAGGTACTATACATATCTGAGATCAAGCGTATTTGTATCATTCGTGTCTCTCCAAATAGTCAATGTTCATTAGCACCTTAAAGTGTTCACAATGGTTTTGCTAAAAGCGTCTTTGTTATAAACAGTTACTGTTGTTTTCACACATGCGCGCGCGCTCATACACACGCGCTCGCGCCCGCGCGCGCGCGCGCACGCACACACACACACACACACACACACACACACACACACACACACCACACACCACAGAGCAGGGATGGGAGGCTGGGGAAGGGAGTAAGGGAAGGAGGTGAAAATGTACATATCATTTGATTAAAAAGTGTACTCTGAGCAATCATAGCAGAATGAAAGTGTCATTGTACCATACATTGATATATGAATAAACCCAGACACTTTGTATCAAACGTTTAAACACTAAGATCAGCAAGTGAATGTCCATCTGTAAAAACACGCACGCACGCACACACACACACACACACACACACACACACACACACACACACACACACACACACACACAATGCATGGTGAGTATGAGTCAGTTTCGGCGAAAAAAAATTGACAGTGTTCAGATCGAACTCGTGCAGGACATTACTTACTTACGTTCAGTGCGTGAACTAGGCGGACGGGAGGTCGGGGGGCACAGTTCTCATCAGAGAGTTTGTCTGTGGATTTGTTTGTTGTGCTCCAGACGGCTCGAATCCACAGCTGGGGTGTGCTGAGGGCTGAAATGGGAGAACGAGACCGCACAGTCCAGCTATCTAGCCCATGGATGCATCGTCAGAATTACAGCAACAAAAAAAACTGACCAACACTTTAGGTATCTGTACCCCTTCTGCCTGGTTAACGCAAGGGTATTCTTCTTTACAAGAGGAAGCGTAGATTTCAGACCAGTCGAATGAGGAAGTGGGTGTGAGGATGGTGGTTGATGTGGTGATGAGAGACTAGACTCAAAAAAGAAAAGGACAAAAGGAGAAAGTAAATAATGTGGCGCTAACAGCAAACGAGTCATAGTTGAAAAACAAGTGGACTGAAGACGGGCAAAAAATAAAAAATAAAAACAACAACATCAACAACCTCTGCAACAACAACAACATTAACAACAAAGAAAAGACGGGGCTATAGCAAGAACACAAAAACGTGTGAGCTGCTTATGGACCCTACGGTCTTTTTCAAAGACAATGCAAGACAGAATTGGCGAAAACAAAGAATGGTGTAGATTTCCTAAAGATGTGTTCAAAAGGAGGCTGTAGGGGTATGTAAGAGGACGTTAAAAAGTGAAAATATTTCAAACCAAAACAGGGTCTTTTCATCATGCCCTGTAAGATTTCACATAGATTATAAAGCCCCACAAATATTCTTGCACGCGCGCGGTTGCGCGCGCGCGCACACACGCACACACACACACACACACACACACACACACACACACACACACACACACACACACACATATACGCGCGCGCGCGCGCGCAGACACACAGTAGTATATTAAGCAGATTGACTAGAAGCAGTATACAGACAGGTAGTTCATAAGCTTTTATAGCCGATGTCGGAACCAGCAGCCTGCAAGAGAGCAAATCAATGGCAATAAACCAGTCAATGCACAGAATGGAGATTCATTTGTTGGTCGTCCACACAAAAGCGTCTAGTACACCTGTTGATGACTGTGCGATCATGGAAGTTATATTACCGATCTAGAAACTGTTAAAAAGACGCCTTTCAAAGGACGTTGAATGTAGAGAACACACTGTCCTCTTCATCTGCTAAAAAGAAAAAAAAAAAAAAAGAAAAGCGAAAAAAAAAACTACCAGCTTTTTTTTCTTCGACAACCAGTGTCTTACAAACCATGCATAGTCTGTATGTTCTCTTACAAATGGACATATTCTTGCTGATTTTAGTGTTTTGGCGTTTGATACAAAGTGTCTGGGTAAGATAATGTTCTAATGTGTGGTGTACTGGCACTCTCACTCCGATAATGTGCTGCTTATACAAAGAGAACAACATAAATGAAATAAAAGACTTAATTATGTTCTTTTCTTTCAGTTTTTTCCAGTGAGAGAGAGAGAGAGAGAGAGAGAGAGAGAGAGAGAGAGAGAGAGAGAGAGAGAGAGCATGAGAGACCGACAGACAGACAGACAGATATAGGCAGACGAATGAGAGCAAGGACGACCCTGGGAAAGATGACAAACGTATCTAAGAGGAGACGTAGACGGGGTCCCTATAATCTCAGAAACTGGCTATTCCCCTAAGATGCTACCCTTATAGAGAAAAAGAGGTCTACAAGGGAGACATGAGGAAAGCCAAGAAGCGAGATCATAAGTGTGTGTATGTGCGCGCGCGCGCGCGCCTGCTTGCTTGCATGCGTGTGTGTGTGTGTGTGTGTGTGTGTGTGTGTGTGTGTGTGTGTGTGTGTGTGTGTGTGTGCGTTTCCTTGTGGAAGTGGATGTGGGGGTGGTTTTTTGTGAATGAAATTGATATTGCTTTCTACAATTATCTGTCAATCATGCCTTTTATAAGAACATCATCATCTTAATCACATTGGCCCTTGTACATTATTTAACATCTTTCAATAACTATATTAGAACGGGACATTCTTCTGTCTCAATTGCAAATGTTGTTTAAATATAACTCGTAAAGCATGTAGCGTTTTCGTTTTTCGAGCTATACTAATTCACGTCTTAGAATGTGATATAGTATATTTACAGGAATCGCATGTTACTATGTCTGAATAAGAACTTGGGGAAAAGAGTGGGGTGGTAAACTATTCGCCAATGAAGGTACAGATGGAAGTAGTGGCGAGGTTATCTTGGTTTCAAAACATTTTTCTGGACAAGTTGACAACAATTTCAGAACAAAGAATGTTGGTTGTGTCTGCGTGCAACGATACATACCGTTTAATGATTGCCAACACTTACGCTCCGAACAACAGTAACGAAAAGGTTTGTCATTTTCAATATCTGAATGAAATTTTGAATGATTGAACGGAGACTTGATACTTTTCGGCGATTTCAACTGTTAACTTATCACCGATCTGGAAATAATACCCGGTAAACCCCGTGACAAGTTACAAACTGAAGCTTTAGATAAAACAATAAACGCGTTGGGTTTAATTTATATTTGGAGACTTCATCATCCAACTGAAAAATCGTTCACTTGGAGTAGATCAAATCCGTTTATTGCACGTCGACTAGATTACGTTTTCCTTCTTCTGAAATCATTCTACATCTTTGTTCGTCATCAGACCACGTAATTGTCCCAGGCTCGGATCATAAAGGTGTAGTGTTAGAATTAAACGATGATAGTGGCTTTGTTCGCGGTCCGGGGTACTGGCGTTTTAACGACAGTTATTTAAAAAACAAATCATTTGTTGAAACATTGAACAGACTCTCACATGACTGTGTCAAGGGAAATGAAGAGGTAAGCTGTGTTGAAAAATGGGAGTTATTAAATTGGAAATTATGATTTTTTTGGCACTGAATTTGGTAAATCATTATCTTGTCAAAAACGGAACATGTTCCTAACACTACAAATGCAGATAAAGGACTTTGAGGAAAAGCTAATGACTGATCTTCAAAATAAACAGTCACACTCTAATTACCTAATAGTAAAGCAGAAAATAGAAATTATACAAACTGAGGAAGGGGCGCCCAGATCAGAGCTAGAATCAAATGGATTGAAGAAGGGGAAAGAACAGTAAATATTTCTGCAATTTGGAGAAAGCACGTGGTAAGAAGAATATCATTACCAGATTGTGTAAGGAGGCAGGAGAAATAATAACTGATCAAAGATACATATTACAGGAACAAGTGGTGTTTTACAAGCATCTGTACAATCAAAAGACAAACACCGCAAATGTTAAATATGCTGCCAGCTCGTTAATGTAAGACGAAAATTTAAAACAAATTAGACAAAGATGATGCGGATGCATGTGAAGGCATGATCACCTTAGCAGAAACTACTGCTGTGCTAACGAAAATGAAAAATGGTTCAGCCCCAGGCAGGGATGGTTTAACCCGAGAATTCTTGATTTTTTTTTTTTTTGGAACAAAATAGGCTGCATGGTTACTAGTACATTCAATGAATCATTTCAAAAAGGAGAACTCTCGTTCACACACAAAGGCAAGGTATCACAACTCTCATTCACAAAGGTAAAGAATTAGGCAGAAAGAACCTACATTTACTGACAACAAGCTAACCAGAGCTAACAGCGTCGGACCCAAACCGAGATATAGTTTCACCATTCTTAATCTGAGGCTGCTAGCTTGGGAACATCACCATGGCCGAATATACAGTCTCGGGCTACTTCCCGGTACAAAAGGAATCATGTGCTCGGTACTGCTTGTTTAACAAAGGACAGGACAACACACAAACCCAGTTTGACCCTGTCGTGCGATGTCGCCTTGCTGGAATTTCACTTTTGATGGCAGCTGAGAGAAAATATCACCTGAATTGTTACGCTCTTTTCTGCAAAAAGTATGAGAAAAGGACTGATGATGGTCAACCCAAAAGTCTTAAAGATATCTGTTTTGAAAATGCAATGGCAGAGTTTCAAAAAGATCTTCAGAGAGGACACGTATTCACACTGAAAAGTGTTTGGAATTACTGCAGGAAAGCCTTGTCACAAGATTTCTGTCTTGAAGCTGGAACCTACTGGAGCAAGGTTCAATGAGAAGGTTGATAAATTCCTTGGCGGTGACACAGTGACATTTGTACAGCCTCTCCAGAGGCCAGTCATGATTTTGCCTTCTGTGTTCAGTGACTATGCAGTGAAAAACATTTTGACAGACATGTCAGTAGGTGAAAGTCGTGAAGAGAATGGTCTTGTTGGTGAAGAACTTAGCCACATTCACCATGAAGAAAAAATACATAGCTGGATGCACAGAGTTGCTCTCAAATTCACAGTGATGTAAAGCACACCCCAGGACATAGTATTAATGGTGGACTTACACAAGAACAAGCTGAAAAGGTAGTATCTGAGAGCTTGTACATATTGATCAATCTTCTTTGCGCAGGAGACATATCTGAAAAGCAGGACAATGAGCATGAAACAGAAATGGGAAAACAAAAACAGGGTCCTCCGCATTTGTCAAGACATTGTTTTGGCAGTATCCAAAGGAATAAAAATGACCCCAAAGCACCTTGGTCTCGGCCTCAGGTTCACTAGGATACACGGTTCAAAGACTTTGTGAATCTTCTTCACGCTGCTGGGCGCTCTGTGTCCTATGACACTGTCCTTCGGGCAGACACAGCTCTTGCAAATGACGTTGTTCAACAGTATCAGGACAATGGCAACGTCATGATTCCAAGGAACTTCCTGCATGGAACATACCAAGGATTAATTCGTTACTCAAATGACAACATTGACATCCTTGAAGAAACTATGAGTGGCACAGGGACATTTCATGCCAGCCAGTACATGGCTCTCCGATGCAATGTACCAAATGAACCAGATAATGACATCCAGATCGAGAAGGCTTGCTCGAAAGTTCTTCATGCGCCCATAGAGATGACTAGTGTTCAAGATGTCAACATGAACAATTCAAAGCCAGACCGCGTGTTTGCACAAACAGTGCAAGTAACATGGTACTTCCCCAATGAGCAGAAGATGTTGAGGCAAACACAAAGGATTTGGCATGGATCTTAGCCAGACAGCATCAACCAAATGATCAGGCTGTCCCAGGATGGAGTGGTTTCAACCAGAAGATGTGTACTTCTGATAAGCCACTGACAGTAATGGGTCCAATGCCAGTTTTGAATGCCCCGGCTCATGATTTTTCTACAGTGTGGACAGTAATGCAAAACTGTAATACAATGACCAAGAAGCTTGGAGAGAGAAGTAAACTGTAATAACTTGTGATGAGCAGTTGTACTGCAAAGCAAAAATGCTGCACTGGGACAAGCCAGAGAGCTGCAAGGATTTTGACATCATGTTAGGGGGGTTTCACACACAGACAAACTTCTGCAAAATCTTGGGCGAGTACATGGCTTCATCAGCCTAGAAGCTATCTGGATAGAAAGTGGAGTCCTGGGTGAAGGGACAACAGAAAACACCATGCAGGGAAAGGGATGGAATCGTGCAATCCGTTTCAAAAAGCTCCTATATGAAGCACTCTGGTCAGTACTTTGGACGCGGTTCCAAGAATGGGCAGCAGAGAATGAGAAGGTGATCAGTGAAAACTTTAGGGATGCAGCCAAAACAGTTGCTGAGGGCTTCGCACACAAAGATGACAAAGAGATCCAGTCCTCTGTAGAGAACTTACCGTCATCTGTTGAAGAAGTCCGAGTTTTGTTTGACGGGTTTGAAGGGTCTTGTTTTGAGAATGCCACCTTTCGATACTGGGGGACCTACATGAAACTGGTGGCCATTCTCCTGAGATTTACGTACGCTCTCCGTGAAGATTGGGTGTTGTTCCTGTCATCATTTGCTGAGATGCTGCCCTGGTTTGGAGCCTTTGACCACTACCACTGCACTCGCTGGGGAACTGTTTTCCTATCAGACATGAAGATGTTGCCAATACAGCATCTGAGGTACACCAAGCTTTCATGCCTGGAGAATTTGTGACAAAAGAGACAAGGCAGAAAGTCAATCAAATACCAGATGATCAGGCCACGAAGCATATCACAAGGCAGGAAAGGTAGCTGGTGGCTTGGTCGGTGTAACAAGAACTGACAGCCAGAGACAGGTGCTTGACATTTAAAGAAAGGGCCCAACTGGCCAAGGACACCAAGAAGATGTTCCACTTTTCAGGTAATGAGGATGAAGATGATGAACATAACTGTGCACACAAAGATTTTGGGGGAAAAAAGACTGAAGCAGGACCAAGGTGATCTTGAGACTTGCCAAGAAACCAACCAGTTTTCATGAGCGACTCAAGACCAAGCGACTGAACACCTTTGAAAGCATGTACACGCTTGACGTCAAAGTAGGAAAGGAGAAAACCGTAGGAAAACCGTGGCACTAAAGGCAGACGGAGATTTGTTCAAGCGAGTGATAACAGCAACGGAAGCAGGCATCCCTGTTGACCTCAACAAGATGTTGGAACAAAAGAGCTTTGTCCAATGCCTCTTTCACTGGCAACTGCTGACTACAGACTGCGACTGCCTCAAAACAAAGCTGATCTGAGCAAAATTCTGCAGAAAGATCTGCCACAGAATGCTATACCACCTCAAAACCCAACGTGCACCATAGGTGATGGAATGGCAATGGTGCAAGCTTTGGGAATCGGGCAGGAGCAAAAGCACTTGGGGAATGGAGTGATGGCGTGGTAGACTATGTGAATAACTTCTTCTCCAACTCCTGTATCAGGGTTGACCTTGTGTTTGACAGTTACAATCGCCAGACTATCAAATCAGCAATTCGGAGCAAGAGAATTGACAACAGGAAAGCAATCAGAAGAAATGTGTAGTCTAGAAGTCAAGCAATTGGGCAGTGGAATAGATTTATCTCTTTGGGTGAAAACAAAGCCAGTTTGACAGTCTTTCTCTGCACAGAACTGGCAGAAATATTCCAGAATGACCCAGACTACAAAGAGCTGGTGCTGCGTGGAGGATTCCTAGATGCTTCAAAGGTCTGGTCATCATCAGGGAGAGATGTTTCACAGCTGTCCTCAGATGATCATGAAGAGGCAGACACGCGCGTGATTCTCCATGCAAAAGAAGCCAGAGAGACGGGATATCCCCAAACAATCGTCCGTCACTCCTGACACCGATGTTCTTGTTCTTCTTGTTGCCCATCTGTCACATCTCAGCAGGTTGTCTGGATGCAAGCTGGGACACCTCGAAAGAAGCAGTTTATCCCTGTGCATCTGATCAATCTCACTGACGTACAGAGGGCCTCTGCGCTTGCATTCCATGCGATTACTGGATCAGATACCACAAGCCAGTGTGCTGGCATTGGCAAGAAGTCTGCCTGGCCTGTCTTCACAAACAGTTTTCATCTTTTTGAAAACCTGGGAAGTGAGGACTTTCCTGATGAGAATGTACTGTCAGATGCAGAGTCATTTGTGTGTAGACTGTACAGTCCAACCACTGACCATACCTCCACACCCCAGCTGAGATGTCACCTCTTTCACAAAGTCAACAAAAGCATTGAGAACCTCCCACCCACACAAGATGCCTTGAGATTTCACATCAGACGATCTCATTTTCAGACACTGGTGTGGAAGAGAGTACTGGAAGTTCATCCGCACCTTCCTCCAGTCGTTGACAGTGGCTGGAAACTTGTTGTAAAAGACACTTGACACTTTTTGAAACTTTGATGGTTTACTGTCATTAGCTATAAAACCCTTGTGACAGGGGGTACAAAAATGGTTTGATTACAGCGACAAAGTCATGAAAAACAACATACAGAAACACTAATACTAGCACACACAACACACACACACACACACACACACACACACACACACACACACACACACACATGCACGCACGCACGCACGCACGCACGCACACGCACGCACGCACGCACGCACGTACGCACACACACACACACACACACACGAGCGCGTGTGCACACACACACACATACACATTTGCATACACACACGCGCGCGCGCTCGCGTACCCGCGCGTGCGCACTGGACATGCAATAGTTTTACATCAACCATCCAAATATACAATAAGTCAGTCTTTATATCTTGCCTATTGAGTTAAATACTCTTTAAAGTTCTTCAACTGATAAATACATAATAGACATTTCACTTCTTAATACACGCACTCATTACAGCACTTTCCTTTTCCGTAGCGACCCTGCCTCTGAAATGTATTTTGCAAGTGATACAATTATAGTGTCGCCGTCAAACGTTAAGATATCGATTAGATCCTTCCTCTCCGCTTCTTTGGACCTAGACAACACATGATTTTTTTTCCCCAGGCCATCGTAGTCCCTGCAACCGAAGATGAAGTGACTCTCGTCCTCCGGAGCATAACCACACATCGGACATAGGAGAGTTATTGAGACATTTGAACTAAACCACATTTTATTTGCATTTAGACCAAAGGTTCTTAATCTGAACCTGGCAAAACAAATTCTATGTCATCTCTTTGTAACGAATGAAAAATATCTTTCTGTTTGAAAAACTGATTTAAAAGACAAGAACCAGTTATATTTATCACTACTTTCTATTTTCCCTTGCCAGTTTTGTTTGTAGGTTGCTATTAATCTATCTTTAAATTCCCATACAAAACCAAAGTCGCATCCTACTCCCTGGCACATCCAAACAATTCCAAATCCATGTTCTGCTAAGCTTTCTTGATTTGAAATGCCAAGTTTTTGCTTACCCTCTTCCGCTAGTAGCAACTGCATGTCGTATGTCTACACAGTCTCGACATGGGTCATCTTGTTAATCTTATCCAATATTTTGTACACTTTACAACAGATTTTATATATGAAGGATACCTGCCTGATTCCCCATACGAAACAGTATTTGATGAATGGAATGGCTTACCAATGAAACGCTTAACGCTTGTTGTGAAAGAGAATGAGAGTGAGGTTTTTGAACCCCTGCTGCTGACTCATTAACCATCAACAGCGCTGTCTTGAGCCGACAACTTGTGGATGTACATCTTGCACCACAACACGCTGCAAGTGTGCATCCTGTGAAATGGGATGCACAAAAGCATGCCGCTGCAAAGACTGCAGAAATCCATGGACTGTGGCTGTGCAGCGAAACTAAGTCCTGCACCAGCTGGACTGACCATTCAAGGCTGTTTGCAGTTTGCAGAATGTCAACACAGACTTTGACTGCAGTTTGGCGACTGGTGCAACCAAGGCTGTGCATTATGCAAACATAGGCAGAAATGACATTTCTTTGCATTTAAACTTGGATTATGTTTCATGCTGTGTTGTTATTTGATGTTCGCGTAAATGAAACTGAATTCCTGACGAATTGCTATTGAGCGACTGCTGCTTAACACAAGATGTGAAATTCATTCTTGACTTCAAAATTCTATGGAAGAAGAAAAAGAATATTGATATGTTCTTTCTGACCAAGCTGTAAGTGACTGGTGTAGACATGATTACTGACTTGCTCATAACAAGCTCGTACATGAGGATCGCATGCTTACTCTGAAACTGTTTGCAGTGGATGTATTCCTGCAAATTCAAGAGGATACATCGGCCCCTGTCATGGATAATTTCTGTGTTTCATGTTGTCTGACATTCACTGTTCTGCAGTTAAGATCACATAGGTATCTAATGTATAAAACTGCTGGGAACTTGACAGGGGGGGGGGGGGGGGGGGGTAACAGAACAATAACATTGACCTCTTCTTTTTATTGCAACCAAATTGAACCCACTTATTCACAGTGTGTATCAGTTTAAAGGCTAATAAAAACACACATAAAATCGGCACATGTTCGGATGTCCTCGCACACAGGAGTAATACAGTAACTTTAGAAAGAAAAAAAACAACAAGCAAACATACAAACAGAAATTGTAAGACTGACTCGACCATCCACACAATCAAATGGTGATGTTGCATCTTACTATTCCCCTCCACGTGCGATGAACGGTATTATTCATTCGTATATGTCTTATAATGCGTTATCCTAATTTTGACTATCCTTCATCTGCCACATTTTCAGGGCTTCCGCAATGAATTTCGCAACCTATTTAATTACAAATTCGTCGACTGATGATAACACGACAGCAACATCTTGTCTTTTAGCTATGTCTAATTGCACAAAATGAACAATTTTTCCCGCAATTCATTATCTGCAGTACAGTGGAAATGAAAGCATTCTTCGTCGTCAATAACGTGTCCACATGCATGACAAGGTGTTCAGTGAATTTCCCACATTCAAATCACTTTTTGTTCGCATTAAAACCTTAAGTTCCCGACCTGAATCTTGCGTAATTTATTCTGTGCCATTTATCTGTTGTAACATTAAGAAACTTCTCAGAAAGTTTTCACAGAGAGAGAGAGAGAGAGAGAGAGAGAGAGAGAGAGAGAGGAGAGAGAGTGCTTTCATGTCAATAAATCATTGAAGGTAACAAAGAAATCTGTCTCAATAAATCACAGCTAACTCGTTACCTTCAAAGAAATCTGTCTCAATAAATCACAGCTAACTCATTCTCTCTCTCTCTCTCTCTCTCTCTCTCTCTCTCTCTCTCTCTCACACACACACACACACACACACACACACACACACACACACCACTCACACACAATACGCATGCACACACACACGCATACACACACACGCGCGCGCGCGCGCGCACGCGCGCGCACGCACGCACGCACGCTACTACACACACACACACACACGCACGCACGCACGCACGCACGCACGCACACACACACACACACACACACACACACACACACACATACATACATACATACACACACAAGACAAACAGACACCAGAGAGAGAGAGAGAGAGAGTGACAGAGAGATACAGAGACAGAGAGAGAGAGAGCAGACATTGAAACCAATTTGTTTCAGGTTTTTCCCAAGTTTACACACACAGACTCTCTCTCTCTCTCACACACACACACACACACACACACACACACACACACACACACACACACACACACACACGTGTCGCCCACGCGCACGAACGCACGCAATCACGCACACACACACACACACACACACACACACACACACACACACACACACACACACACACACACACAGAGCGAGAGAGAGAGAGAGAGAGAGAGAGAGAGAGAGAGAGAAACGCGCTTGCGCATGTGCCTAGGTGCTCGAAACTGCTGGTGAGCACATGCGCATATGCACCAATCGTCTTCAATAAACATTTACAATAATTAAAGTTCAACACTTCTTCGACTGATTTCTTTAAAAACAAACAAACAAAAAAAGTATATTCTCCAAACTGCATCACTCACTGAGCCATTATTCAGTAAATAAACAAACTGAACCAGTTGTGTTTTTATTAAACTTATCATTCCTTATTGGACAGCCGTGTGGCCGACACCATCCTCCTGTCGTTGCTCGCAGATGATGTAACCATAGTGTGTAAGTGACCTACTATACATGACTGTCTTGAATATGAGCATTTTCCAATGATTAAGACTGTGACACATCTGCTGATGTGCAGAGTGGTGAAATCTTGTGACTCCAGCATCTTGAACGCATCAGGAAGTCGGGGTGGTCTAGTATCTTTAACAACATTAGTACAGGACGAGCACCCTCTTGCGAAAAGCATTCCAGTAAATTTCATCGAGGAAATTATATATGAGCCTGTGCCCAAAGGTGAACTCAGAAATGGGACAATAGAGCAGTTTTAAAAAAAAATTGATTTCACTCTTCTTTTTTTTTTTTTTTTTTTGCTTGAGTGGCAAGCTTTATATATCCATGATGTGGAATAGTATGTAAAAAGATAGTTGGATAAACCGTTTTGGTGTAATGCTGTTAAGACGTCAACCAAGTGGCATGTCACGGATGTGACAGTGAACATGACATCTCTCATTTTAACATAAAAGCAGTGTTCTGCACAAGTTATTATCTTATTGATATTGAAAGGGTTTTGGGGGAGCTTTGAAGACAAGTAATTAACTGTAGTTTCATATTGCACAAACATTTGAGAAATCAATCCTGTTTCGTGTCCCATGTCACATACGTGTCATAACAAGTTGAAAAAGTGGTTCAGTATCAAAGAAATTAACATAGGAAATGAATGTTCACACTCAGATCATTCTGGTTTAGAAAGGAAAGGTAGCTGTTGTTGTCATGTCTGTTGCCCCTGTGCCCACAATACATGCCATGGATATGACATCAACAGCTGAGGATATAGACATAGTACCCTCACATTCTTAAAGTTAGTCAGGAATGGAATTGTAAGCATGTAAATTTGCTAATACAAAATCAATAGATCTATAGCTTGAAGCTGCCTTTCTCTGGTCATAAACTTGTCCTTGCAAGCAGTGTGAGTCACGGATGTGACGTCCTGGCTATGGACATAGTACAAAAATTTTTTTAAAAGGCGTCAAACTTCAAACAAGAAAAATTTGTCTCGGACATGCCAATAAATTATCAATATGTATCTTTTGCAATGATTCAAGCATAAACTGTCTTTTTTTCCACTTTCTACACAGGATTTCTCTTAGAGATGAAGAGGAAAAATAAGAAATTTTAAGAAATGACTGTTAATCATTGAAGAAAAACATCATTGTTAAAAAAACAACGGCAGTTGCTGTGTTATCCATCCTGTAGTACATATCCTTTAGGAAACTATCTCTACAAATAACTTCAGATTGGCGTAAATCAGTGACGCATAACATTTACCAGCTTTCACACACTTAATACTTATGCTCGTCTTCGTACCATCAGTAGGAAAGTTGAGAACTGCCTCCTCTCCAACCCACACCTTCATTTCAATTCATTTGGGTTTATCCTCAAAAACAACATCTGTGCAATCAAAAACAGACTAAATAATAGGGTTAAACCAGTCCATTCCTGGGTTATTGCAATACAGTCCAAAGGTAATCCGAAAAAAATGTTACCATTTTCTTAAGAGCAATACTAGGGAGATTCTCGACCAAGAGGGCATAAGGACAGCTAGTCTTGGATATACGTACATACATACATGGAGACTCTCAATAATAATAAAATAAAATAAAAAAAGAAAAGAAGCAAACTAAGAAAAACACACAACAAAAAAATATTTCGTCCGATGAGAACACCTGCCATCACCAAGAATAAAAAGAAACCTGTCAAGTGAAAAAGAACGTTACAGCCTGTAACTCTGATTCTTTGGTGTTAAAATTTGTGCTGGAAGACATCTGTAAAATGTTCTCAGTGACATCTTGTGCTGAGGATGTTTCTTTTTTTTTTTAACTGTTTGAACAGAAGTTTTATTCTTTTTGGCCGAATCTTCTATTGTGTCATTGATTTTTTGTCAAGTCTTCTTTCCAGGGAGATCCACAGCAACAGAATCCACAAATTGTGTTGCTGCCTCAGCTGCTGAAGGTTTCTTTTTCCGTTTGTATATTTCCTCAACGGTTTTCTCTGTTCCACCTTGATCATTCTCCTTTCCTTTAACAACATCCAGCAGTAGCATCCATGCATAAGGACTCTTCTCACTCCTCTTTCCCTTCGGGTTTTCCAGGGGGGGGGGGGGGGGGGGGTTCACGCTGACTTTTATCCTTTTTGGCGGTGGTGATGCAGGATATTCAAAGTCCACAGCTTTTTTTGTGGGTGATTCATCAACCAGACCTGTCAAAAAACGCAGTATCTTCCCAAAGAGCCTGGAGTGCATTTTCAGAATGGAATACTTAACTCGATACAAACTTTTGCGGGCACTGTCTTTTTCTGCTTCAGGTGAAGTTGGGTGCTGGTCCAATTAGTCATCACACTGAGCTTTGGAAAACACAACATACAGAATAAATATTAGACGTTTCTCTTACAGAAACTGAGCTTTTGATTTCCTGAGTTGTATTTCTCATATAAAAAATATGCCTTAGTCTATCAGTTTCTAAATTTGACACTGGATACCTTAATGGCAGAATATAATAGAACTTTACATGAAAATCTGCCCTCATTACTTGTTAAGTAGGCCAGTGTATGTATTGACGTGTGTTTTCTATTTGTGATAAGCAGGTTTCCTGGTCCAATAAAGTGAATTACCGAAATATGATTTATACAAGTTCAGTTTATCACGTCTATTTCAAGGGACAATAATATTTCAAACTACAAATTATAATATTTTTCTCAATGAAAGGAAATTCTTATCAATGTCATTTGGAATTTGTTTCATACCTGACTTTCTTCGATGATAATAGTCTTTGCACCTTTCTCTGTGACGTCGCCACTTCTGTGAGCTCCAATTTGTCTGTTGTTTTGCCTTTTGCTTGCTCCATTTCTGCCTCTGCAAAGCTTTTTTTTTTTTTTTTTTTTTTTTTTAAATTATTCCTCCTCTTTTTTTTATCGTGTGGCAGGTTTTTCTTGTGTTGGTTGGGCAGGAGTGTTTAAAGCCCTTGCCAATTCTTCAGCTTTTTTCTAAAAAAAAAAGGACAGCACATTCAACCACTCTATACAGTTCAGCTAGCTGCCATCCAGAACTGCCAAGCAACTTCTAGCTGAGGCTTAACCCCCTCCCCCGACTTCCCTTCCTCCCTCGCTCCCCCCCCCCCTTACCCCCACCCCTCCCCCCACCATTGGCCCAGGTTTGAGACTGCATGACAGTGCTGTTCTCTACGCTGTATTTTATAATGATGTCCTGACATCAAACAGGCCGGAGAGAAACAGACACATGCAGTGTTAATTAGAAAATTATAACAATGACATGTTGCACAAAAAAAAAACAGAAATGATGAATTATGATTGCGTTATAAACAATCAGTTTAACATAAGCTAAATAGGAATAGACCTTGCTGCAGCAGTAGCTCCAAGCTTAAGAAAAAAATGTGAATATATGATTTTAATGGAAATCTTAATTCACAGAAATTGTACACAAAACACAGATCTTAATGCTAAGTCAAAAATTCGAAAACAAAAGAGAGGGGGGAGAGTGGGGCACGGGGACAAGCAAAAGTCAACAAGGTCAATATATACAATACAGATGATATCCTTAATCTCTTCGTCAGTCAGTTAGAGTTTAGGGCAACTGGATGAAAGAGATGCACAATAAGCTGTTATCCTTTGACAACCAAATAACAGCAGACAATAAGCATAAACCGAGTGCTTCCACAAAAACTTAGCACTATGGGCAACAGATCAGTAATTGGTCCGGCAAACTGTCACGACCTATACGAGAACACAACACACACACACACACACACACACACACACACACACACACACACACACACACACACACACACACACCACACACGCGCGCGCGCGCGCGCATGAAATCACGTAAGTGAACGCTCAATGGATCACGAAAATTACACATAACAATGCTTTTAACTGCCCCATAAACCTGCAAGCAGGAATTCAACCAGCAGAATGTTAGTAGTAAATAATAGTAGAACAGAAGCATCTTATATCCAGAATCTCTCTCTCCGTACTCATACCTCCCCATCCACCACCCCACCCCCATCCCTCGCACATTCACACACGTTCACATACACAAGAGAGAGAGAGAGAGAGAGAGAGAGAGAGAGAGAGAGAGAGAGAGAGAGAGAGAGAGAGAGAGATCAAAATACGGATTTTGTAAATCATCTGAACTGGTTTAGACTCTGACTCACACAAGTGTATGATATCGAGATGGGTAATAATTCTGTTCATCTGATAGGGTATTGGATGCCATTTGTAGAAGTTTTTCTGCATATGGATGCAAATTACTATTAAGAACAGGAACTACCTGAAGTGTCTATGTCCTGTCTTTGCTAGGCATAAGGAGGGAACATCAGTCCTACAGTGGCCAGAGTTTGAGTAATGTGGGCTGGAGGTGTTTCGTTTCAACGGGTGCAGATTCGTGGGGTGAAGTGGATGATTTTCGGCAGCGAGGAATAAGATCTTGAAACTAGAGGTGGGAAATGATAACTAGACTGTGGAGGTGCGGGTAACTGATTGCCGGGCACGTGTCTATAGGGAATCGCTCAGAGTGAGAGAAGTCCAAAATGTGAACACCTGGTGGTCTGAAGGGATATGAGGATGATTCAGGTAAAGTTGGTATCAATGGAAGATCAGTTCGGCTCGGGAAGTTACTTTTGCTGGGCTGACCGACTCGTCTTTCAGGCCGTCTTGGCCACAGAATTTTAAGATTGTCAGCAAGTTTGGCTGTTCCTCTGATATTTGGATGTTTCAAACTGCTGTACAGTTCCGTATCGGATCCAAAGGGTTAAGAGTTATCAATAAAAGTAATCTTATGTTTATCACAGGTTTCTTTTAGATGACGATTTGATGGCGTGATGACAATGTTGAAATGATGTTTTACTCTGGCTGGAAGCATGGAACTGAACGTTACTCGTCCCAGCGGAAAGGCCTTTCGACAAAAAAAGTTGATTTCGTCCCACGTTGCGAAGGAAACTAGGTGGGCCTGACGGACAAAAGTTTGTTCGCGCATGAATGATTA
Source organism: Conus canariensis (assembly GCA_033310375.1). Taxonomy (NCBI): domain Eukaryota; kingdom Metazoa; phylum Mollusca; class Gastropoda; order Neogastropoda; family Conidae; genus Conus; species Conus canariensis. Next base: position 35,246,462 of record CM065736.1, read on the forward strand.
CATCTTTTATATGAGATGTGAAAGGTAAAGAAAAAGGCCAGTGACAAAGATCACCCAATAATAATCCCGGAACACAGATGTTAAACATAATTTCGCCGCGAGGGGCCAGCCTCTTTGAATTTAGAAATCGAATGACAGCATCGCCCACAAGCAACATGGATGCTCCTTCAGGCACTGTCATACGATTTTGTACATCGCCAGCAGAGGCAAGCTTAGGGATTTGGAAGGCGTCCTCTGCTGATAATTCAGTCTGTCTTTCCTTATCCTCAGTCGTCATATCCGATCGATACGATCGTGAACAAACACGTTGTGCCTGATCATTTTCTGAGAGAATGTCAAAGGGATTGGATGTAGGGACTGAATAATGAATTCTGACACTGCCAGTACGTGAACCACTGTCTGTCTCAGTTGGATTTCCGTCTGCACAACTGTTTTCTGAAACGACATTTACTGAGTCTAAATTTGGTTTCGTAAAATGGTTATTGCTTTTAATGGATATGGTTTCCAAAATTTGTTCTGTCTCTGTTTCAGTGGCACATCGGGGTAAGGTTTCTTGGGGACAGCTGGGATCCTGTTTGGCTGAGTATCAACTGAAACTTTATCTGAAGTCTGTTGAGTGCTCGGCTATTTTTTGGGTGAGAAGACTCTATGATGTATAAAAAGCGCTCGCGGTGTTGTTTCGGACGAAAAATTACCGTTTGGATTTATTTTGCGTAAATTGTAGAAAGCACACCTGTGGAAGTTGCAAATCCGACACTCCAACCCTGTGACGTCACACGTGTGTGATCGTCAGTGAAAATGGCAGCCCAATCAACTTAACGCAGATTGCATCGCTGCGAAGAAGAAGCGGACAGGAAAATTTTGTGCGGTTGCTGAATGTACGGGGACCAATACTGATGGGATAAGTCTGCATAAGTTTCCAGCAGTTAAGAAAGAGATGGACTGATTTCGTCCGCACATGTCGAGAGAACTTCGGGCCACAGTACTCGACACCAAACAAAAACTCGTTCGTCTGCTCAAGGCACTTCACAGGTGACGATTATCCAATAACATACAGTCTGCACCGACTTCAACATGCCGAGAAGAAATAAATATTTGAAGCCCGGAGCAGTACCAACAATTCAGAAGCACGAGTTCAGTGTCAGACAAAAATCACGTCGAACCAGCTCTCCCTCTCCGACCACTCACTGCAGCTCGAGTATCATCACAACAGTTGCAACAACCTCGCCAGCAGCAACCACCACAACCACTACATACAGCCGTCCGGTGGTCTCTGCACTGCCGGGTGTTACCACTGTTCGAGGTGCCAATGCCAAAAGAGAACGCAAAAGAGTGAGTGTCTGTCTCTGTCTCTGTCTCTGTCTCTCTCTCTCTCTCACTCTCTCTCGCACACACACACACACACACACACACACACACACACACACACACACATTGATAAGCAATCACACTCACACTGGTAAGCAAAGAAAGAAACACACACACACACACACACACACACACACACTGATAAGCAATCAGTGAAACACACACACACACACACACACACACACACCACACACACACACACACACACACACAGAGATAAGCACACAAAGAGGAAACAGAATCTTCTTCACCTGTGATAGAGGATCAGCCACCGAAGCCGACAGCTGATGAAGAGGTTCAGACTGAGGCAAGCTTTTCTTCCACATCATTCATGAGTCACACAAGTCTTGGCTAGTGTTTGTTTCATTTGCTATACATTGTATATTGTTTCTGGGTATTATACACAGACTTTGAGAAAATAACAGAACTTTGGCTGGATTTTGCAGTGTTCACACCTCAAAAGATATATTTTCATGAACTATAACTTTTGGGGATAGTGCAATTCATTGCTTTTTGTCAGATATTGTCCACTCATAATGTTGATAGCTCTGTGTTTGTGTGCAGTTATCAAATCTGGCTGTATCTGTTAGTCTGTTTTCCTACCTGCCTGTCTGCCTACCTACCCACCTACTTACCAACCTACTTACCTACCTACCAACCTACTTAACTACCTATCCATCCATCCATGAGCTTTGTATAATGTTCCTGTGCCATATTTGATACATTGTTCTGGTAGCTATGTTTATATGATTTGAAGTTTAAAATTAATTTTTGATACATTGATCTGGTAGCTATGTTTACTATAGTTTCTTCATAACTTCCAGGTGTCATTGCAAGTAGTGGTGCCAAAAGATGTTAGCAGACCCAAGACATACAGTAGAGGTGTTCAAGTTTACCCAGAGATCCGTCACAGAGCTATGTACATTTTGGGGAGGTGGGTTGGGTGTGAGGATTGATTTAGAGGACAAGTTGATTTAACTTCAGTTCATGCATATTTTTAAGCTTGAAGTATCCGCTTTTTATCTTTCAGCATTTTAAAAATTCTTTTTGACTCGAAGTTTTTGTTAAAATCAACTTGAATTTTGTATAGTGAAATTTTGTTGTTGTTTTTTTTTCTTTTGTTTCATATATAGAGTGTTTAAAAAATTTATTGTGAGGTTTTTCCTTCTCTGTTGTGCCGATTTTGGAATTAAGCAGTCAGCTGCACTATTTCTCTTGATCAGAAGTAAAACCTAGTTTAAACTTATAAAGCATATTCTTTTCTTGATGGTATGTGGATCTGACTGTTCATGATGTCTGTTTTTTTTTTCTATTGATTTCTTACAGATGTTCAAACCCCACAACCTGACACACGCTGTAGGAGCACCCAGTGTGAGGCAGGTCAAATAAGGCATCCAGCCACTACAGGTGCAGAACTGCCTTATTCCATAGAATATGAAACCATCATCAGAACTCAGTGAGCCATGGCATGACGATAACCAGGACAAAGACTTCATTTTCGAAGATCAACTGTCAGAAGAATCAGACATGGAATTGGAAGAGGAAGAAGACATGGAAAGGTAACACATTTTCTTTATAACAATATGATTATTTGATCTTAGTATTATAGTAGTCTTGGTACAGAAATCATTGAGAAAGTGGGGTTGGGCACAGTAGTATGGATTGCTGTTAGTAATGTTGCTGAACACTCGGACTGTGTGTGTGTGTGTGTGTGTGTGTGTGTGTGTGTGTGTGTGTGTGTGCAGGGATGTAGTAAAGTGTTGGCCCTTGGCAAATCGCTGAAAATATTTTGAAATAAGGGGAAAAGGTGCTGTCCAGTCGGCCTTTAGGCCAAACAGTTCATGGATTAATGGCTGAAGGTGTGATTGACAAATCAGTGCAGTGTGTGGGAGTGTATTATTTTTTTTTAACACGAGGCTCAACTACGGTTGATAGGAATCAAAATAGTGACTTCACTGTTGAGACACCCCTAAGTCTATGTGTGACATAGTAAAGTGTGTTGTATAATACTCCACCCCTTCAAAAAGAAAAAAAAAATGTTGGAGGCAAAGCCATCCCACTCCTAAGTGTAAGTTGAAGTGAAGTAAGAAAACTGAAAATAGTCAAAAGAATTGGAGTTGCTGACCACGGGCTGAACATGAATTTTTTGGCTTCCACCTTGCATTCCTGAGGCGTGCTTGTTTGATTCTACTTCTTTGTTTTTAATTGCTCTTTGCCAGAGACATTTTGAATCTGATTTTTAAACAAAGTGTGTTTTAAAAGTAGCTTGAAAAAGAAGTAACTATGTTTACTATTTTTGTTTCTTTGAGCTTGTTAAATGAGCTCAAATATCATCCAATATACTGTATGTGTTTCAGCTTTCAACAGTCCTCAGAACACGAGAGGAAATACATTGTTTTTGAGAGCAAACTTCTTGAGCTGTGTGCAACATGTTCTGGATGTTGCCAAGCCACCCAGCCAGCCATGAAGAGGGAGGTGGGTTCCATGCTGCAAGTGAAGCAGGAATGTAGTGTCTGCAAGCACACCAGGATCTGGACCAGCCAGCCTTCTGTTGGGGAGATACCAGAAGGAAACCTGCTAATGACAGTAAGCATATTGTTTTCAGGTAAAGTACGTTGTTCTAATATCCTTGTCTGTGTGGATCTGGGGAGAATAGGGACTAGTTTTCCCATTAAAAAAAGTATGAATGTTGTGAGAGGCATAGATGCATATGATAAATATGTGAAATAATTATGTAAATATGTGAAATAATTAGGTAAGTTACATGTGACTGCAACCATTTTCTCTACATTTTGGGACAGTAATAATACAGGTCTGTAAACATGATGGCTTTTTGTTGCACAGGATCCCAGCCCACAAAAACGCTCCGGTTTCTTCGTCACATGGGAGTCGCTGCCGTGTCTGAAGATACCTTCTACTCTCATCAGAAAGCGTATCTTCATCCAGCGATTGACCATGAGTGGAACCACTTCCAGTCTATCTACATCAACCAGGTAAGTTACCAACTTATCAGTTTTAAAACTGTGCAAAACAGCATTTGTTCACGACAGCAGTGGCTAGAGTGTTACATATAATTGTTATAAATACAAAGGTCTTTTTTTTTTTTTTTTTAACTGATTTTCTCAAAGGCAAATATTTCTTGTGCATTACTCTGCCTGACAACTGAACTGTGTAGTCTTTAACAGGTGAAGGAACCTGAAGGCCAGCTTACGCTTGGGGGTGATGGGAGAGCTGACACACCAGGCCACTGTGCCAAATATGGCACCAACACAGTCATGGATCTGGACTTCATGATGGTTGTAGATGTACAGCTCAAGCAAGTGAGTCATATCTCCAACACTCTTTTGGTGATAAGAAAATGGTTCAAGATTTTTCACAAACATGAACTGCATGAAACAATCCTTTTGCACATATTTATGCATCATTCAGTTCTTAATTTAGAAGTTTACACAAATCTTTATAAAAAAATGCATAATTTACAAACTTCTTGAGATATGCTACACTTACTCCTTGAGTTTCTTCATAACCTGTACTTTACAGAGCAATCAAGTTGGAGGCAGTGCCCACATGGAGAAGGCGGGGCTCCTGAACAGCATCAAGTTCTTCACTAGCCAGAACTTGGATATTGGTGAACTTGTCACTGATCGACACCCCATGATCATCAAACATGTGCGGGAAAGCATGAAGGATGTAAAGCATTCCATAGACGTCTGGCATGTTGTGAAGGGTAAGCACTTAGTAACAACCACCCACCAATCCAAACCGCCTACCCTCCTCATTTTTATACTGTTTTTCCTTTCACATGTTTGTTGTGTTCTTGTCAGTGCTCCAGTTTAGGAAAAATTGTGAACATTTAATACATCCTGACGGCCCCAACAGTGATAACGTTAATGCACAGACTGACACATTACATGTATACATTAGAATGTTTTTCAGCTGTATTTATAGAAAAGATACTCTAATATTTTAGCTGCCTTTACACTGCTGTGTGAATTTCTGCAGACTTGCTTTTACCAATCCTTTTAGCTAAAGGTATTTCACAGGCATGGGTGTCTGTTTTATGGGTAACCTATTTCTAACATGATTATAGTTTTTCAATCTTTACAATTTTGTTTTCTTCATGAAATTTAGATTTGCAAGAGGCATAAAAAAAAAAGGGTAAAAAGGTTATGGATGACTTTTACAATGAAAAGGACAGCCTCGACTATTAAGCATGACAAGGCATTGTTGAACACATTATTTCATTTCGATTTCATGTCTAACACTTTCAGGTTTGAAGAAAAAACTTGAAAATGTCAAGTCAGAAGGAGTGCAGCGATCTGTCTCTGTGGATTAAATCCATAATAAATCACCTGTACTGGGTTGCTGCCTCTTCCAACACTGCAGCTGAGAAGCAGGGACAGGTCATGTTGGAGAAGTGGAAGAGCTTGGAAAACCATCTTCACAACAAGCATACCCACAGTGGCCCACTCTTTCCCGAGTGTCAACATCCTGAACTTGAAGGCCCAGAAAGGAAGAAGAAATGGTTGAAAGGAGGTATACTTTCCTCTGCTTGTTTACAATCAGTTGTACATGTCTCAGCTAAGATGTCTGATACTCATGTTTGTCTGCGTCATGATGGAAAATTCATTGCACCCGATAAGTCAGAATTTGTTTTGTCAATGAAATTACACAAAACAAAACAAAAAAAAAATGCTGCATGCAAGTATCCTTATCTCGGTGCATTCAGTATTCTTCCTCAGACTAGGTTCATTCACAGAGACCATGAATGTATCATGGTTTCTGCTTTTTCTTTTCTTCTGTACTTAGGGCTACACATGTGTGTGGATATATCTCTTTCATGATTTCCAATCTTTTTGACAGGCACAAAAGGCAAGTTGACTGGTTGTCCCACTTCAATCAGAAGGAAGATTTCTGTTATCTTCCAAGTCAGCACAAGTGCGATTATGTCATTGCCTGAACCCTCTTTCATTCACAACAATACAAAATGCTTGCTGAGGACAGATCCCACAGTTTATGTTCATGTTCATTGGCTCTTGGAACCACAAAGATACCATACACAGCCTTTAAACAAACCTATCTAACACAGCCTTTAAACAAACCTATCTACATGATGTAAAAGATGGACAGCCAAATTGTATACATGTGCATCTTAGTTGCAACCCACAGACGGAAAGGAAAAAGAGTATTGTCTTCATTTCAGTCCTTGTGTTCCAGGTACTAAATTGTCTGTGACCCTAGGAGAGGTGTTGAACAGCCGTCAGATATTGAAAGACGTGACCATGCTGTCGACCGGGCCACAGACAGCTGCCATTGAAGGATTCCACTCCACACTGAACCATTTTGCTCCCAAAATGTTTGGCTTTTCCTTCAAAGGCATGCTGCACAGGTAAACAAACTGAAAAGCAAGAATGCCCTCCCTCCCTGTGACTTTTCTAATCAAGACTAAAAAAGTAAATTTGGCGATAAAAAGACTTAAAAACATAATAAAGTAAAAGTGGTAATAACATACTTGCTTCTGTGTCCTGAATTCCCCCAATTATATGACATATTGTGTAGTTATATGAACTTCAATGTTTCAAGACAATTCCTTAAACATGAAACCGATAGGTGGAAATGATATGCAGAGAATACACTTTTGTCTTGTCCTTTATTGTGTGCCCACGCTTTTCCCAGCCTTTTTTGGTCATGGTTATACCTATATATGACTGTATATAAATGGATGGCAACATTAGTACATTGGAAAAAATTATAATTTCTTATAATCAATAAGGTTACTTTAGCATTATTCAACAATTGATAAGCTTTTATCCAATCTTATAAGTATGTGTGTTTGTGTGCTTCAGATTATGTTTCAGAACAAGACTGGCTGCCCTGCATTTTAATTGCAACAGTAACAGACGGCAGGCCACCACAAAGGATGGGAACAAGTCCTTCAACCTTTCTTTCAAAAAGGGGAGAAAGGAGTTCAGTATACAGGAGATCAAAGAGGAGTTTGATTATTGTAGGTGATATTTTTTATTCCTTACTTTATTACTGTAAGGAAAAACAAATTGTGAGAGATGTTTGCAACTTGGTTTAGGATATTTATCAATGGCATTGGAATTTAAAAAAGAAAGAAATCTTTGTTACTTAATCCAGGATATCCATTGGTGGCATTGGAAATTGAAAAAAAAAATTGTCGATTCTTATGAATAACAAGAGCAAGTGGTCAGAGACAGTATTTGTTTGATGTCACTTTTGAATGGATCAGAGCTTACAATTGTTTAGGATGAACACACAGCCAGCATAAAATTGATATTGGAGAGGAATGGCGTAAAGGGGTGGATGGTGGGGGAATCAACTTGCCAACTGATATAGGAGGGGGAGCATTATTATATATACTCTGACTTGCATTGTTTGCATTCTGCACTATATTCGGTTCTGAAACTGTAAGCCTTGTTAACATTTTCAGGGCTGTTGCCATGAGGGGAAACAAAGGTTTTTGATATTGTGGAGACTGTAGCTGAAAAAATTATTTTACAAGTATAACCTACTTGAAGAACTTGGAATATACATATATGGCAGTGCCACCTCCACCCTCGCTAAGATACTAAGCCATGCTGAATGAGTTTCTTTTGATTTCTAATTATATAAATTAATGTGCAGGTTATGTCTACCACCTGATGAAGCAAGTGATCAGTCTGGCACAGAAGCAAACACTTGCTGAGAGACTGGCACTTCTTAAGCAGCAGCCACAACTGGATGAGGAAGAGGAGGAGGAGACTGATGAGGATGACATCCCACCACCCATTTGTTCGTCCTATCAGAAGCCAGACAAGGCTGAGGCAGCCGACCGCCTTCTCAGTCGATACAATACATCACACGCTGTCAACATGGATTCCTGTGACTAGTGTACGCATGCACAGGCATGGAAGTGCGAGAAGGCCTATAGGGACATTTGGCAACAGAGAAGTTGTTCAGCCTGAACTAAAAAAAAATTTTGAGATAATGAAAGGAAGATGGGAGCTGAGGATATGGGGCACACTATCGACAAAACACAAAACTTTGCCTCTCTCTCTTACCTCCGTTGAGGGTGGGTGGGGTATAAAGTTTTAAGAACACGCAGTGCCTTTTCAGGGCTGTTGGGCAGAGATATGTGTTGGGGCAGGGAATAACACTACCATTCTTTAAGAGGGTGGATGGGGGTTTGATGGTGAAACTGTACCAGAGAATCAAAGCCCCCATTGCTGTTTTTTCTCCTTCGGTTTCTTTTTTTTTTTTTTTTTTGATAACATCCCTTTGTAAAATTTGTTATTTCTTTTACAAATCCTGTTGTTACATTTTTGCACACACAATTACAAACATAGAAGTACAAGTTGTTGAATACTGAGATATACACACATGTTGAGACAGCAGGATGAACTGGTCAAACTGGAGTTTAGATTTCTTGTCTTCCCAGTTTGAAAGTGCAGACAGTATGTTTTTGGGAGATGTTTTTCCTGGGAGATGTTTTTTCCATTGAACACATTTCATGTCTGGTGTGGGTGTTATATTTACTTCACTCTTTCAACAAAACAATTTATTCAAGAATGAAATCAGCTGGACAAATCACTTTTTTTCTTGTGTTCAACCCACATTATTCTGGCTCAAGAAAGCCAGTATACTGTCCATCGGGGCTTGGAAAAGTTTTGTGGATGGCAAGGACCGCACAGGCTGGAAGGACGACTCGAATTTCCTTCTCCAAGTAGCCCCAGGCAAACCTTGCAAGCTGTCTGTAGGCAGTGTAACGGTAGCGGCTGAAAAAAAAAAGGCAGAAAACATGACCTTTAAACAAGACATATATATGTATTATGTATTGACTGACTGAGAAAGAGAGAGAGAGTTAAGTTTCCTGATCACTGCATTTTTTTACTATTACATGCACAACTTACTAGAATGTAGTATATAAGACCTGTTAAATAAACTTTCAATTCATTCAAACTTGTAACTTGAGCTATACAATATTCTATGTGTAATGCATGTCATAACTGTAAATTCTGCCGTCCAATATTCTATATATGTTGGTATGTTTGACACATGTTAGTCTTTTGAAATGTTCTTTGAAGAAATGATTTCACTATGAAATGTATTCATGTCTGATCTCAAGCAGGCTGAGTCGACTACAAAATATGTTGTTGCACTGGTGCAAAGGGTCAAATGATTTCAAAGCATGAAAATGTGCGTTCACAAAAATGTACGTGTTGTTGCTTGTGCACAACAGAACAAGATAGTTACAGATCACACCTTACACCTAGCGAATATGATGTGACCAACATACACATTTAACCAGAATGCTAGTGATAAAAGTGAATTTATTATGAGTCCAGTTATCCTACTATTTCAGATGTGTGTGTGTGTGTGACAAACTTTTATCGTTGACATTTTCTAAGCAAATACAAGCAAGAGCCTCATCAAACTTAGCAGAATGACAGTTATTGTAAAGACCTTTCCAGTTAATCCATACACAAAGATATCACTAAATCAGATCCGCTCTAAAATTAAAGAAACAAGTAAGTCCTAAGATCACACTGTCTGAGAGAACATTATCTTTGGCATTTACTTTCCACCTTGAGAGGCACACATGTGGGTCATTGTGTAACTGGCAGAGAGCAGCAGTAATCAAGATCAGGACATTCCAGAGTGCTGTCTTTGGTGGTTGAACTAGAGAAGAGCCAGTCAAAAAGGTGTGGGTGGAGGGGCTGTGGGGTGGAGGGGCTGTGGGGTGTTCGGTAGGAACTTGCAGAGACAATGAAAGGAAATGGGAAGACCGAGCAAGAGGAGAGTAAAGATGAGCGGTGGGAGATAGTGCTTCAGGGCACTTTCACAGTATGTGGTCAAAATAAAAGTGAACTTGAAAAATTGCCTGCTAGTGTGTGTGGACAGCTGCTGGTCTACTGTTCTTGTGTTTGTTCACAAAGTGTTGTAGAGTTGTGTCTACATTCCCATCTCCTTCTCCACCACCTTTCCCCTTTATTGATAAAGACATATTTCTGAAATTGTACAAAGCACTTATCAGACCACATGTAGAGTGTGGAAATGTCATCTGGTACCCACAGCTTAAGAGACAATCGGTGTCGGTAGAAAAGGTCCAGAGAAGAGCAACTAAATTATTACCAGAATGCAGAGACATGACTTGTACAGATAGGCTAAGATATCTTGAGTTACCATCTCTAAAAGCCAGAAGGGTAAGAGGGGACCTGATCCAAGTATATGTAGCCGGGTGCTAACAGAGTATATTTCTTGGTCACCCGTCGTAAACGAGAGATTTTGTTCATGAGTTATCTTCCCCTTACCTCCCTTGATCGATTGATCTCATTTTTATTGTGTAAATTCTGTAAATCATGAACACCTCAGAACCTACATAGTTGTGTATACGTTGCTGAAGTCACAAAAATTAATGTATCCTATTCACTACAATCGTGTTGGACTGAGAAGCCCATATTTTCGCTAAAACTGGTATTTCGACCAAATTAATCTTGGCGCCATTTTGAATTGTCCGACGAACAAACTGTAAATAATTCCTGATTTCACAAAAAGTATGAGAGAAGCCAAAGAATCCATGAATGCGCATTAAAAGTAAAGTCCATAAGCTCTCATTTCGTATATCGCATGCCTATGATCTTTTCTGTACAAGCTTGCGACTATACGAAATGACTGACGGCGCCGGTCCCTTGAGCGAGTCGCCTTCTTTGTTTATTGTCGGAGTTTTGATCTAAATTGTTTCATGAAATTCGGACTTCCCAACTGAAATCTTTTTAATTACTCCATTTCTATGATGGAAGCAACCGAAATTATATAAAAATTATCATCTGATGGACCATTTCAACGGAATAACGCTTTATCGAAGATCGTGTTCGAAGCACATGGCGCCAGCCATGTGACGATAAAGCAAGTTGTGTTTTCTATCAAACTTTAAACGCAAAGTTCTCCGCTTGGACGGCATCTTGGGTAATGAAATTTACATGTATAAAAAGAGCGAAATGCCAGCTATTTATTCATTACAAAATTATTTCATGCTGTTTGGTATTTTTCATCGAAATAGAGGAAAATATGACGTAAACTCATTAAAAGTGGGCTCATTCTTGGACTTTAATCACCAATAACTTTACACAACCACAGAATTGTCATAAATGACTTATTGTATTTTATTCCTTGGGTTCTGAGGTTTTCATCGATATCAAATATGTTTGGATACTTTGAACGGACGGCGAGCTAGACAATGCAGAAGCTGCGGCAGATAGCACAAATTTTGCCATTTGCCGTCTCGCGAGGCTCATTTTGCGCGCGGCGCTGCGTTGTCTTCTTTGCGGTCCGGGCAAGCTGTATATATTTGGGGGCGCGGCAGTGTTGTCGATCAGTGTAGCCTAGAGTGTTACCTAGAGCGTTCGCTAGAGAGAGAGAGAGAGAGAGGTGCTCAGTGCGCTGAGTGCTGAGAGAGAGTTCCCAGGCAGTGTTCCTGGTTTGAGCTCCTTGCCATGGAAGAGAAATAAAGAGAAGAAAAACTCTACGTCGTCCTGTGTGTCTTCTTGACTGGCTGCTGTCCCTTGGTTCCTGCACCTATCACCATCTGCCTGTCTTCACCTGCACGCCCCTTACCCCTCCACACCATCACATATATAAAATATTTCACCAAGTGGACGATATTGATTTTAACTCTTTATTTCAAGTGAGTAAGTCTGATATCACAAGAGGCAATGAAGGCAAATTGTTTGTTCGTTTTTCTAATACTAATCTAAGGAGAAATTCGTTCAAATGCTAACAGAGTAGTTAGCAGATGGAATTCTCTTCCGACCAACATTAAACTCACTGACACACTTAACAACTTTAAAAGCCTCCTTGATGCAGATGTAAGTTTTAAAGACATAGAATTTGATTTTGATGACTGAGACTTTTCTCATACCAATATATATGTAACCGTAACACGCTGTGATTTACACCCCTTGTGCAATACTGACATAATAAATTGACGGAGCACATGAAAGCCGCGAGGCTATACAAGCTCCTACCTACCTACCTACCTAAACTACACACACACACACACACACACACACACACACATACACGAGTAGTAGGCCTACTCTCTTCTTTGTTGGTTGATTCCAGTTCGAAAAAGTATGGCGATTTGAACACGACATTTAAATTTTTTTTTTAAGTGTAATGTTAAACATAAGCCAATGATCCAGGGTTGTACCAAACTTTTAACAAGAAATTTCAACAAGGTTTCATATTTTGCTGCTCGCTCATGACTACGCTATTCCACTTCCAGTGAGCGACACACACTGACACAGTCGCTGCGACAAGACGAAAAAGCAACGATGCTCAAACACTCGACTCTGACGTGACTCACGCCTAGTCAGGAACTTACCATTCAGTCGACTCCAGTCTATCGTATTCAGGTTCCTTTGATGTGTCCTCATCCTCATGGTCATCCACGGGTGCAAAGGGTTCGTATCTGTACGGCTGAATTCCAAATTCCGAATTCTGAACCACTGGAAGTGGCAATTCATCGTCTTTTTCATGGCAAAAGCAGCTCTCTTTCGTACCGTCTGGGGTTTGCGCATGCCTAGAGGAAGGAACTCTGTCTGTATCTGTATCTGTAGATGTACGTCGCTTAACATCCAGTGAACTGGCTTTGGCGCGACGGATGGGGGTGCGCAGCGGAGGTTGTTAATGGCGCTTGGTGGTCAGCGCCCTCTTGAATGAATCAGTGGATGGCGAGTGGACCACTGAATTGTCCAAGTGGTTCCACGCTATTATAGTGCGTGGGAAGAAGGACTGCCTATATTGGTCTGACTGACAACGTGGTACCAAGAAACACCGATCGTTGTTTCTAATGTAGTTCTCAACAGGGTTGTTGGTTACATAGTCTGCTGCGTTACGTCTGGGCCTGATCATGCGGCTAGCTCTTTGAGGTGTCAGGAACTGATGAGGAGGTATTGCCGGCACCAGCCCTCTACCACCTTGTAAAAGAAGGTCAGACGGAGCTGTTCACGTTGTTCCTGGAGAGTCGGGAGGTTGTGTCGTGTCAGGCGGCCCGTAACAAAGCCAGGGGTGGTAGAGCGATAGTTGCTTGCGATGAAGCGTACTGCAGTGCGCTGAATGCGTTCAATCTTATCAATATCCTGTCTCTGATACGGGTCCCAGACCAACGCCCCGTACTCAAGGAGAGGACGGACTAGGCCCAGGTAGGCGTTACGTTTGCAGGTTGATGGGCAGTGGTGGAGATTTCTCTCCGACTCGACAACCATTTTCCAGTTCCTACAGCAGCTTTCTCCACACTCCCTTCCCCCTTCCCACCTTCTAGCACTCCTTGGACGACAGAAACGCAACCAGCGAAACTCCAGACCCACCAAAGCCCTACTTTTGGTCTCTTCAACCAGCCCAGTAAGTCAAACTCACAATCCAAGATGGCGGCTCCCGATGTTTACTTCTGACATCCTACGGTGTTACTACTGACTTCAGTGACCTACAATGCGAAACTGTGAGTAGAAAGCATTTTTCTTAAGCATGAGGACTTTCATCTACATCCAGATCATCAAGACAACACACAAATGACACGTGAAAAACCTTCACAGGCCAAATTGACTTTTCCACAAGGCACAGCTCTACATTCGTTTTTACCAGTCTTAGGACTGCTATCCCTGAGCTTCACTGTGTCTCTTACACCCACAATGCTCAGCGTACGCAGAAAACCAGCAGTATTTCCTCCCAGGAAACGCCCTCACAGAAAGACCTAGCCTCAGAAGAATCCAAGTACCCCTGTGGCACATGTGACCGCACAGTCTCATGGTCGGAACGTGCGGTCGAATGCAACACTTGTGGCCAGTGGTTCCACCTTGCGTGCCAAAGTATGCCATCTGGCTCCGAGGAGTATGGAAGACTGGGTGGAAGTGATGTAGTATGGAAATGTGTGGTGTGTGACAATGCAAACTACAGCACAGTTGCTTTTGACCTGTTTGGCCTAGATGCAGCAGCAGCAAGTGCTAGTCATGGAGGAGACTTTTCTTCTCTACTAAGTCACACAGAAACCTCACTCGCATCAAACTTTAAACCCATCCACTCGTCTACACCTTCACGAGCTACCAGACAAAATAAGCAGTTCAACCGACCGCTAAGACTTTTAAATATCAATTTCCAATCCTGCCGGGGCAAAAAGGCAGAACTACAGAATTTAATTGACAGTACGAAGCCTGATATTATCTTTGGCACCGAGACATGGCTTGACCCCGTTATCTGCTCTAGTGAGCTTTTCCCTCCTCACTTCATCACCTTCAGGCATGACAGGGACCGGCTTGGCGGGGGAGTCCTGATAGCCGTGGCGAATCATTTAACATGCCAGGAAGTGGAGGAACTGTCAGTGGATGGGTGCGAACTGATCTGGGTGAGGATCAAGTTAAAAGGAAGAAGGCAACTTCTTGTTGCCGCCTACTGTAGGCCCAAAACCAGTGACTTGATCAGCCTCGCGAAGTTCGAAACATCTGTCCGACGTGTCATAGCTACAAATGCTACTGTCATCATTGGAGTCCCTTCGTTCGATTGGACTACAAAGACACTGAAAAGCCCAGCCAGATGTGTAGAAATCCACAACCAATTTCTTGACCTGGTGAATGACGTTGGCTACGAACAGCTTGTCACATTCCCTACAAGAGAAGAGAACACTCTCGACCTCTTTCTCACGAGTCATCCTTCCCTAGTGCCTCGGATAGAGCCCCTCCCTGGACTCTCCGACCATGACATCGTCTACATGGAGTTCGACACCAACCCTGCATGTCAACATCCACCAAAGCGCACAGTCCCCCAATATTCCAAAGCAGACTGGCCTTCAATTAAATCCAGTGCAGCTGAACTCTCTCATTCGGTGCTGAAATCCTTCGATACAAATAGTGACACAGAACAGCTTTGGCAATCGCTGAAAGAAGGCATCGCCTCCATGACAGAGAAGCATATCCCCAAAAGAGAACGATAGGCGGGAAAAACAACAAGCCCTGGGTAGACTATGCAACCCTGAAGATGATCCGGCGTCGAGACCGACTGTATAAATAGTGGAAAAAGACCAAAAACCCAAAAGTGCGAACCAAACTGAATAAGCTGAAACACATTGTCCAAAGAAACTGCGCCGTTCGTACTGGACATACACCGAGAACATGTTCAACGACGGCACAGATGAGAAGCCAGTAACGAACAAGAAGTTCTGGGCATACATCAAGGCCCTGCACACTGAGGCTACGAGTATAGCTCCACCAAGGAAAGACGGCAGACTCGTCACAGAAGCTAAAGAACGAGCTGAAGTGCTAAATCAGCAATTCCACTCAGCCTTCAGCCCAAAGATCACCTGCAGCAAAGAAGAGTTTACTTCTAGAACTGGCCTAGCGGCAGATCCTCCATCAGACTTTCCTACTGTAAGCACCCCAACAATTTCAGTAGCAGGAGTCACCAAGCTCTTTAAAGACCTGAATCCCGTCCAGACGGCATTAGCCCGAGATTACTGCGTGAGCTTGCTGTAGAACTAGCCCCTGCTTTCACACTCCTCTACCAGTGCTCCCTGAACAGAGGCATAGTACCAAAGGACTGGAGAACTGCCAATGTTACCCCAGTCTTCAAGAAAGGTGAGCGCTACTGCCCAGAAAACTACTGTCCTATCTCTCTGACCAGTGTTCCATGCAAAGTAATGGAGCACATCATCACGAGCACTGTCATGAACTTCGCAGAGGAGAATGGTGTTATCACCAAAGCACAGCACGGCTTCCGACGTCAGCGATCCTGCGAAAGCCAGCCCACTGGACTTGTAGACGAGCTATCCATAAACCTTGAGGCTGGAAAACAGACAGACGCCCTGATCATGGACTTTTCCAAGGCGTTTGACAAAGTCTGTCACTCCCTCCTGCTCCACAAGATCCATTCCCTTGGTGTCACAGGTAAAACACACACTTGGATTAAGAGTTTCCTCTTGGGTAGACAGCAGTCAGTAGTGGTGGATGGAGCTACTTCCAGTCCTGTCCCTGTGGAGTCTGGAGTTCCCCAAGGCTCTGTTCTTGGGCCTAGCCTATTCCTACTCTACAACAATGACATGCTGACTGGACTGTCCTCCACTGCTCGTCTCTTTGCTGATGACACTCTGTGCCACAAAACTATCTCCTCCACCAGCGACCAGCAAGCCCTCCAGAAGGATCTCGACCGACTCGCAGAGTGGGAGCAGAGATGGCTCATGAGTTTCCGTCCAGACAAATGCCAGACACTGCGAGTGAGCCAGAAGAGAAATCCCCTACCCTCAAACTACACTCTCCGTGGCCACACCCTTGATACAGTCAGTAAGTCTAAATACCTCGGCGTCACCATCACTTCTGATCTCAGCTGGAGCCCCCACATCTCCAATGTCTCCAACCGTGCCAACAAGACTCTTGGACTACTGAGACGGAACCTGAAAGTAGGATCCCAGCGCATTAAGCAGCAAGCCTACCTATCACTAGTCCGCCCAACCCTCGAATATGCAAGCTCTGTGTGGGACCCTTACATAGAGGATATTAAGAAGCTGGAAGCGATCCAACGTCGAGCTGCTCGCTGGGTCACCCATCGACACCGGAAAACCTCCAGTGTACACGACATGCTTGAAACCCTTCAGTGGTCCCCCCTCACAGAACGAAGGAGAAAGGCGCGACTAGTGAACTTCTACAAATTTCATAACGGAAGCCTCATTATTAACACATGCCACAAACCCTCTCCAAATCCCTCTGCACCCAAAGGAACCCAACGGTCCCAACTCCCATCCAGCAACATACCACCTTTCCAGCTGCAGGACTCTGTATAGACAGAAATCCTTCTTCCCCAGGACCATACCCGACTGGAACAGCCTTCCTGCTGAGGTTGCCCTCAGCCCCACCCTGGAGGGCTTCAAATCCCTAATCTGATCCACACCCCTCCCCCTGTCCCCCCCCCCCCCTCCCCATCATCCCCCCCCCCCCCCCCCCCCCCCCCCCCCAGGCCCAGTGAACACTAACTCGGGCAACTTCAACTTCGTGCAAACCCCCTATAGTCTACAGAATCTTCAAAATGATGAAGGCGGTAGTCATGGGAAAGAAGAAGAAGATGTCTGCCATGATTGCTTCACACCACCTACGTCACAAGGCGAGAGTTACTCTCCTTGAAATCTTGATTACAGGTGCAAAAAATGTCTCGAAACCATCACTTAAATCCAGTTATTTCTAGCTTATTTGATTGAATTCAAACTCCGTATTCTGGATTTGACAGTTTCTGATGTAGATAAACAATTACAGAAAAAACAGCCGAGCACTCAAGTAGGTCTTTAAGTGTTTTTCATATCCGACTGAAGGGAGCCCAGATGCGATTTAATTGACTGGTTTTCTTTTATAAGTTCATTGTTTTTCCTTCCAAGGCTGGTAACTACAGATTGTAGATTTTTTAGTTCTGAGCAGATTGTATCAATTTTCTCAACTATGTATACTTGTAGTTCATTTTTCATAGTACTTTTTGTGTCGGATATCTTACAACTGACAATGTCTGATGAGCACTGTTCTGTTAAAGATAAAATGTTCACTTTTTTTCTAACTGAAGCATTCTTCTTTTCATCTCTGGAAGTGGACTGAAGACACCATGGGCATGACTGGAGTAGTACAAGTTTCGGCGACATTAGTTTTTGGTTCTCTTCCCTACAGGAGTGCTCTTTTTTCACATTGTTGTGTCTCTCATTTCAGGTGCATGGGTGGCAGTTACAGATGGAGTAGGAGGAAAGTATGGTAAGGTAATGTTGCTTATAGCCCAGTCGATCGCAAAGGGTCATATCAGGGCTGTCACTACGTTGAAGTCAACTCACAAGTCATTCATTTACACAACTCTTTAAAATACATCTTCTAAAAACACACCCGAAATTTTGTTAAAAAATCTTTCCACTGTAAAATCTCAGATCAGATTTTTTAAGAAATGTTAATCTTTTTTCAAAAATTCAAAGATCGCATCAGGTGGAACATCTCTGAACAAGGTTTTCATGGAATCTGCTGTAAAATGTTTGTCTCATATCATGCAAGTCCCAACACTCTAAAGAATATGTTTCATTGTGAGTGGTACATGACATGGAATGCACCACGGATCTTCTTCACTCTATGGTACGAATGAGTGAAGTATGAATGGCCTGTGTGCAGCTGGCATAAAACCGTTTCTTCTTTGTTGCCACAAGAGGTAGATGAGAACTCTTTTAGGTTTGGACGGATCTGGAAAAGTTTGTTATCCGTCTGTGTATTCCAGTCCTCCTGCCAGAGGTCGCTGACATAATCATTAACTTACGGTTTTAGATCTGTGTAGAGGATAGATATGTTAGTTTCCTTTCGTGGCATTTTTGGCCAAACGATTAGCCATTTCATTTCCTCCGATGCCAACGTGACCGGGAACCCAAGCCAGAACAATGTTGTGACCTTCCGCTTTCAACAAGCTAAAGAGTTGTTTTTTTTTTTAAGTGTAGAAGTTCAGGATGATGGAGGTTACGGCCAGCTATCGCCTCCAAAGCTGACAGCGAATGAGACAAAATCAGAAAGTCATTGTTTCTAGATTGAGAAATTATCTTTAATGCCAGAACCAAAGCTGTCATTTCAGCAGAGCAAACAGAAGAATCTGATTGAATATGTTCTAATAATATTTGAGAAGGAGCACCAGGGCAATAGGCTGCACCGGCCACTCCATCTTCAGACTTTGAACCATCAGTAAATATTTTCTGAAAGGATGGGAATTTAGTATAGAGATCGGCAAACAATGCTTTGTATGCCTGAGAACTGGTGGATTCTTTGTGAAAAGCAGCAAGATCAAAGCGGATTTCTGGTGCGAAAAAGGTCCATGGAGGCTTGTATGGAAACTTGGAGCAGTCAGACACAACTCCTAGATCAAGACCTGCAATCTGCGCATGAGGCTGCATACGAAGTCCAAACGGAGGAATACAGTTGGGATTTTTTTCGAATTCACTTTGAAACTGAAGGTTAAAAACACAGTCATAGGCAGGATTTTCCGGTTCAGAGGACAGTCTGAGATAGTAGTTCAAGGATTGTTTCAGCCTGCGGTTGGATAATGAGGGTTCGCGTGCCTCTGTGTACAGGATGTACACAGGGGTGGTGCGGAATTCTCCAAGACAGAGACGAAGCCCTTGATGGTGAATAGGATCCAAGAGTTTCAGATAAGAGGGTCTTGCAGAGCCGTATACAGCACAACCATAGTCCAGTTTAGAACGGACCAAAGCTCTGTAGAGGTGCAGCAAAGCTTGTTTTGTTTTTTTTATCAGCACCCCAGTCAGTGCATACTACGACTCGCACAATGTTTAAAGCTTTCTGGCCAGAAGTTTTTAATTTTTTAATGTGGCTAAGAAAGTTGAGATTTTGGTCGAAAATAACTCCTAGAAATTTGGCCTCTTTTACAGCTAGAATGGGAGATTTCCCTATTTGGATTTCAGGATCAGCAAAGAACTGTCGAAAATTATGGAAGTAAATGCGCTGTGTCTTAATAGCAGATGAATTTTATCCACACAAAGCTGGAGCCTGCGCTGAACACTCGGGTACAAGCTTCCAGTTGCATAGACGGCAAAATCGTCTACAAACAATGAGCAGTCGGAACCCTGTTGAACTGAATTAAGAATGTTGTTGATTTTAATGCTAAAGAGGGCAGGAGACAGTATGCTCCCTTGTGGAACACCTAACTCCTGCTCGTGAACATCAAAGAAAGTGGTGCCAACCCGAACCTGAAACTGCCGTTCTGTCAAAAAAATTTGTTTAAAAAGTGGAGTATGATCCCGAAAACCAAGATCATGGAGATCATAAAGTATTCCAGATTTCGAGGTGGTATCTTAGGTCTTCTCTAAGTCAAAGAAAATAGCTACTGTGTGTTGTTTATTTAGAAAGGCGTTTCGAAGCGTACATTCGAGACGGATCAAATGGTCCACTGTAGTTTGATGTTTGCAGAAGCCACACTGTTCTTTCGCCAGAAGGCCGTCGGTTTCGAGTTTCCACGTGAGTCTAGCATTGACCTTTTTTTCCCATCAGTTTGCAGATACCAAGCTATTGGACGGTAATTTGATGGGTTTGAAAGATCTTTTCCAGGTTTGGGAATAAGTTTGAAGAGGGTTTTTCGCCAAGAAGGTGCAAAAAAAAACAACAACAGAAGTCCATATATGTTTGCACACTTGTGGCAGGATATTCAGACCTTTTCGCGGAAGATGTTTCAAAAGCCAATAGTGGATTTTATCTATACCAGGACAGAAATCGCTGCAAGAAAGTAAGGCGGATTTCAATTAGTTTAAAGTGAAAGGAAGATTGTACTCTTCCGTGTTGTCTGATGAAAAATTGCAGGATGAGTTTTCTCTGAGGGCTTTGTTTTTGACAAAACAGACTGAGTTGTTAGATAAAGAGGAATTTGTTTCAATAGTTGAAGCAAGCAAATTGGCAACAGCTTTTTTCTCTGTTATTAAAGAGTCAGAAAACTTGCGATGGTTAGGAGTAGGGCAGGTTTCATCCCTTTAATTTTCTTGATGATTTTCCACACTTTTTAGATGTTTTAGATGTGAGACTTGACCAAAATTCTCTCCAAGACAAACGTTTATTTGTTTCATAAATGTGTTTGTATTTTTGCTCTCAGTTTCTGATGTGCTCGGACGTTGGGCACCGATGGTCTGCGGCAGACCCAACGTTGAACTCTTGTGCGGGCTTTCTTAATTTTCTTACATTCAAAGTTGAACCAAGGAACTTTTGGCATTAGGGGCTTCTTAGAAGATGTAGGAATGGCTGACTTAGCACAATTCAGGATAAAATCTGGAAGACTTCCTGCCGGATCTTCACTTAGCAGGATCTTGTCTTCTTCCAGATCATTAAGAAATTTAGTGGCAAAGAGGTCCCAATCTGCTTTGTTAAAATTGAGGTGTTAGGGTAAGGACTCACTTTCTGCATTTGTATACTGAAGCAACACAGGAAAGTGGTCGCTACCATGTAGGTCGTCATTAACCTCCCAAACAAAATCCAGAAACAACGAAGGATCACAAACAGAAAGATCCAGATAAGATGTGGTGTCATTAGAGGAGTGAAAGTAAATTAGCGATTTCCCATTCAAGACACACAAATCAAGCTCTGAAAACACTTCCTCTAAAAGCAGACCCCTTGGTGAAGATCTCTCACATCCCATTGAGGAGAATGACCCTTCAGATCGCCCAGTAGTAGAAAGAGTCTAGGAAGCTGCTCCAAGACTGAAATGAAGTCTTGTTTGGTGACACAGATATTTGAAGACAGATACAAGCAACACATAGTTATTGTTTTATGCAGAGTAACCCGAGCTGCCACTGCCTGAAGCGGAGTCTGCAGAGCAACTGGGCTATAGAGGACAGAGTTATGAATGGGTAAGGCTACCCCGCCAGTAACGCTATGTTCAACAGGTTGTGCAGGTTGATCTAGGAAGCTGTAACCAGAAAGGGAGAAAGTTTTATCAGGCCTCAGAAGAGTTTCTTGCAGTGAATCTAGGTCAGGCCTAGCCTCACGGCACAAAAGCTGCAGTTCCTTGCAATTGGAATACAGTCCCCTGATGTTCCATTGTACTACTGTTTCCATTTTAGATAAGGACCCTATTCATCTATGTCGACGTCCTCTTCATGATCGTCATACAGAGCTTCAAACGCATTCTGCAATTCGAGTTCCGCCTTTTCCAATCTGTCTGATGGTACAGATAGTTTCTTCTTCTCCAGAGGGGAGAGTAGAGGAAAGATGACAACTCTGTCCTGTATGCAGAAATTTGAATTCATTAGAAGGCGGGGGTGCTGGGGTTATAGATGGACATCTTTCTGTGATGATAAATGTATCTCTGAAATTACTGACGTGTCAATTTCCGGAGCTGACAAAGTAAGGAGATCAGAAAAAAGAACTCATGAACGAAAGAGGTGTATGCAAAAGAGAGCAAGCGAACTGTCCAACATCTTTGTTAAGCATGAAATCAGACACATCTATCTTTAAGTGCTCACACTCCTCTTCATCCCACAATGGGAAGTTGACTCCTTCGCAGAGTAAGGTCTGCTGAGAAAAATAAAATGTTACGGTGACGCATTTGGTGGTTTTATGAAAAACTCAGAGAACACTCTTGGCAATGTTTGCCCGCGGAGGCACTGATGCATGAGCTAAATACAGTCCCCTCTTTATCGTAGCCATCAAAATAAACAAGAACTTTTTCTTCTCTAATGGCAGAATAACGGTAACACAGACTGTTTCTCCATAAAGACAGTTCCTCACTGCCGCACGTAAAACGTTTCTAAATGGTATGATGCGTTGGCTGGAGGTTGTTTTCTGTCAGATCACATTGATCAGTATCGTTCTCTGTCATATTTCGAACATTAAAACACACCAACACGTACTTACATTTGGTAGAGATCTGTCACAGAGCCGGGCCCGATGGGCCTTCACACAATACACATCATGCAGAAGCAGATCACGAGATCACGATGTTCAACACAGAATGAATCCTTGGGCATTGTCAAATCACATGCACCCGCACATACACGAAAAACTAACTTCTTTAGGCGGTGGCATATCACACAGTACACATAACTCCTTTGGATGGTGTCAAATACACAGCACGCACAACCCCTTCAGGTGTTATAGAATCACACAAAGCAAACCTCCACTGCGTGATGTCAAATCACACTAAAAAAAAAAAAAATTGCCTGGGGTAGTGCGACATCACACAGTTACACAACTTGAAGTGGTATCACATCACGGAAAAAAATATAAATTCTCTGGATATTGTCAGATCCCACAGATGCACAACTCCTGGAAGTGATATACCATCACAAAAACTGAAACCCAGGGGTTGTATCACATCACACAATGATACAACTCCCTAAAATAGTATCACATCACACACCAAAAAAAACACACAAAATCTTCTGTGGTGGAGCCACCTCGCACAACACACGTAATGTCTTTTGCTGGAGTGTCAGGTAACATAATACACATCATTCTTTTGGGCGTGTAGATCACGAAAGAGCACGAAAATTACATCAATTACCGCAAGCAGCTTGCTTTATACGGTGTGCCCTGTGTTCTGAGTATTGACTGTTTTTTTCTTTTTTTCTTCTTTTTTTTTTTTTAAAAACAAATTAACAGGCATTTAATTAACAACAACAACCTCTGCACACATGATTATTTGCATAGCTCTTGACTGAGTAGAGATGTAGAGAGTCATTTGCTTTATCAACTAGTCATGAATGGATTACTGTAACACGAATATTTTATATGTTTGCATTTGCATTAATAACAAAATTCTTACTGTAAGTCTAAAGCTTTTGTTCTAGATTTTCGATCTGATTCATCCTTAAATGAATAAAACCGAAAATAATTGTTTGATTTCCCTTTTTAAAAAATTATTCCGATAGAGCCTCATTTCCTTTTCGTATGTCATATTCTAGTCACACATGATAACAGAACAGAATATGTAAAATTGAAATAATCATGATGGATTGTCTTTTCTGGCAGTGTAATTTTACACATTTACATTTTAACGTGCACGTTCATGGGTATGCGAGTATGTGTGCACGTGTATGGGTTTTGGATGTGCACATGCACACATGTGCGTATGTGTGTGCGTAGGATAAAGCGCATGTACGCGCGCACGTGTGTGTGTGTGTGTGTGTGTGTGTGTGTGTGTGTGTGTGTGTGTGTGCACCCGTGCGTGCACATGTGTGCGCCCGCGCGCGCGCGCGCGCGCGCGTGTGTGTGTGTGTGTGTGTAGTGACTGCGTGCGCCTTTTATCGTTTGTGGGAAATTAATGTTCAGAAGATAACTTAGGATCAAGAACAAGGACATCAAATACAACATACACGTGCACGCGCAGGCACGTGCACTGGCGCGCGCGCGCACACACACACACACACACACACACACAACACACACACACACACACTATAAGAACAACTCCCCCCCCCCCTCACACCCACACCCATGCACGCACACTCACACACACACACACACACACACACACACACACACACACACACTCACTCACTCACTCACTCACTCTCTCACACACACACACACTCACACACCAAGGCTTGCACACTCACGCCCTTGGACTCTCTAATTAACACGACTGCATCACCTCACTGATGAACGCACGCCAGCGCACACACGTCTACAGTATACGCTGGGGGCCCTGAGAGATTCAAAGTCTTATCTCAGTTGACATATATTTGATCATTTGTGTCTGTTACTGGAAAGGCCCAGTATGAGTTTGCCCCAATCTCTTGGAGTCTTCGCAGTGTTGGCCTTGAGATTATTCCAATGTTTGTTTGGTTGGTGATGTTTCTTGTTAATCCCTTAAGTCTAGACGTGCGGCCACTTCCTCTCTTGATGTTCAGATCTGAAAGACGGTCTATGATATAGTGGCTTTGCTCTTGTTTGCTTAAGTGATTCTTCAGATTTCTTATCACGTCAGATCTGCCAAGCTGTAATCCAATTCTTATCGTTGCCTTGCCAGCCAGTGTGTCTGCTCTCATTTCCTTTAACTCCAGCATGTCCGGGGCAGTACATCCATATGAGTCTCTCGAATGGAAGGCTGCGCATTTGTTCATTCCAAGCAGGGCTTCCCATACCACTCTACACTTTCTGAAGTAGGTTCATGGAGTCAGTCAGTGTCATGGCTTGAGTTTTAGACTATCCTGTGGATAAAAGCCAGTGGAGCGCTTGTGTCACTGCTTCTACTTCCATTGTTAGAATTTAAGTTGTTAAACTGTGCGCGCCATTGTCTTCCTGGATAGTTTGGCCATTTTGCTTCACTGTGTATCCCCAGCCTGACTTACCTTTGGTGACAGAACCGTCAGTGTATATCACAATCTTCTTTTGTGCCAAGGTCTTCTACCTGCATCTGAATTTCTGGGTTGGTTTTGCCTTCTGGCCATTCTCAACAATGTCTTCCAAGTTCTGGAGCGATGGTAATTTCGTAGAGGTATTTCAAGTGGTCTGGATACTTTGCCCATTCCTTCCTTTCTTTGAGTTCTGCTAACTGGCACACAAGCTGTATACTGTCTTTTGCCTGTCCCATCCATGAGTGTCCACGTCCTAGCCGAGTGCCTTTTGTTTCCTTCACCGCCGCATGAAGTGGGTTTGGGGATTTTCAAGTGCTCTGAAATATATGCCTTCACCTGTTCTAGCTTGTGTCTTGCTTGCATTGATAGAAGGTTGAGCAGGTATCGCATGGTTTCAACTGGTGTGTCCTTCATGGTTCCCTGGATCAATCTCATTGCTTCATTTTGAATTCTTTCTAATTTAAGAAGATTGCTGTTGGACAGTGTTGTAAGCCGTGCACAATACCCGGCAGAACCAGGGGGTAGTCAGCTATGGGGATTGGAGTTAAAACCCTGTGTGAAGGAACTGAATGTTGGAGGAGCTGAACCCAATAGAAAATGGACAGGTCATTGGGCAAAATCTCCAGCTTGGACACCATTCAGGAGTAAAGATGTGGAAGTGATAATCTGTTATAAGAGGTATCTGGAACCACGTACCCTGGATGGGGAAATGAAGGTGGGAAAAAGGAAATGTTGCTGGGGAACTAACAGGGACGCGCAAATTGCGATAACCTGTGATGGAATGTTTTGTGCACGATGTTGAATTTCTCCATCAGAGTCCTCCGAACGCTCTCGTGGCCTCAAGACTTCGGGTGTTTTCTTGAGGATGACCGCCTTCGGAAACTTACCTGGTGATTTGTTTTAAAAGGAAAATGGGGGGAAGTCAGTTGTCCACGACATGTAAGGAATATATTAGGTTTGTTGGTCATTTTGAAGTGTACAAAATGCTGTGGATACAGAGCAAGACCTTCTCTAAGCATCCCTTGGGTTTAGCAGGCCACAACGAACAATGGGTAATTTTGTTAGGATGGACCACTAATTCCAGCAGTGTCATCAGAACGTAAAATTTGAAATCTAGGGAGAACATGTTTGAAGTTGACTGCCATACAGGCTGTGCATCTGACACAAGGGTGGATAACATCTGTGCACAAAGCCTGGTGCGGTGCACTATTCTGAGTAGCAAATGAGTTGAACATGTCTATCATGTCCACCTGCATGATGGTAACAGACTCACAGAGATTTTTATTGTATTGAGTTATAGTATTGTTTAACTAGTGTCAACCATGAGTGGGGCGAATGGAATTCATGGCAATATATGCAGAGGGAAACGGTTTTTACACAGATTAATGAGTTCACTCCAGTCTTCAGTTGAAAGTGGTCCAGCACAACAATCACTGACACCCACATGTACATTACTGTCTTCATCTGGTGCTGTTAATCTAACACTCTCAACCAATGCATAAAATCAGCAGCAGGTAGTCCTGGAACACAATTTTCTAATAAAGAGAACTTTTGTTATGCAAGTCTCCTTGGATAATAAATCTAATAACAGAGTCATTAATCAGTAGAGATGATAATTTTGTTGGGATCGTTAATTCCCTCAGGACATGTACAGGTTCAGGGGAGTGGTTACTTTTCATGTCTGTTACATGCTGAGCAGATTTATGATCGGATTTGGTGGAGACCTCTGAAGTAGTACTGTGTGCCTCTGGGAATGTTGATTTTGTTGTTTGCATTCCAGAAGAACCTGATCCTAGTTTACAACAAGAAAGTGCATCAAAACGATTTTGGACTGGTACATGGGTGCTTTCAGAATCACTGTCCCTGCTTGTTGCGAGACAGTCAGTGCTATCTTTGCTGTAACCTTCCTCTCTCTCATCATGTGAGTGAGAATCAGTCAAGTCAGGGTTAACTGTAGTATGATCAGTTGAAGGCAAGGAAAATGAGGACATGATGATAGACACTTTTCCAACAGTCTTCTGATTAACATTTATGTTGGAAAATTACACTGTGTTGATGCACATTTTGTTGAAAAATTATTTTTTGTAGTATTACAGCTGGACATCATGGTTTTTAGTTTGTGAATTGAAGAATTGTGATCAACAAAGTGTTTCAGGTCATTTGTATAATCATCTTTGAATCTTCACATTTTCACAAAAGATTAATTAACTTCACCATCAGTTTGATCATTATGTAGAGCGTCAAGGGTATGTTCAATGTTCCTGAGTTTTTCGCTGAATGTTTTGTCAGCATGTTTTGAAGAGCAAAAGTGTGCATCTGCAAAGATTGTTTTATTTGTTCATGTAATTTAGGAGCAGGTTTCAGCGAGTTCTGTTTTGCAGAAGTATTTCTCAAGGAATGTTGTGTACATGCATTTTCTTTCAAGTTATAAACGGGTTTAAATCTAGTGCATTCTGTGGGATCTGACGAAGGGTACACAATCGAAATGTTACTTACACAACGAGAAAGTATCTATTGCATGCGCCTGTGGGTTGGGTCTGAAAGCAGCGTAGCGGGGCAGCTGTGTGTTTAACATGGAAGCAAAGAGATCAATGTCAGGCTCTGCCTGCAGGGCACGCGGTGCTTGTTTCAGTACAGAGCTGTCTACCATCCATTCTGCATCCTGATTTATGGTCAGAGATTCTGCATTTGCTACTATGTTACAGTACTAAGAATGTGAGCTGCAGACAGAAAAATGTTATCAATACACCAACCTCAGATAATGTGAGTGATGCTGTTACATGGGTCTGAATGACTGGTACCTATGTGGCTCACGCTTGTAATAACAGTCGTATTATCCATCAAAATACGTACATGCTTACCACAAAATTCTCTATGGGTGCTCAACAACGCAAATAAAGCTTTCATTTCCAAGTAATTAATGAATGATTTAACTCTCTCTCTCTCTCTCTCTCTCTCTCTCTCTCTCTCTCTCTCTCTCTCTCTGTGTGTGTGTGGTGTGTGTGTGTGTGTGTGTGTGTGTGTGTGTGTTGTGTGTGTGATGTGTGTGTGTGTGTGTGTGTGTGTGTGTGTGTGTGTGTGTGTGTGTGTGTGTGTGTGTTGGAACATTTACTTGCAATTATATATTGTTTGGTAGATCTACTGATTCATCAGTTTATTCATTTATAATTATCAGGTGATGTATTAGCAATTTCCATGAAAAAGCGCATACAGGACTACATCATAGATTCATTGGGGACCTAAGGCATCTGCTGTGGCATATCCATGAGACCTTTCATCTTAAATCCTTTCATTAGTCTGCACGAGTTGACACCTCCTTGATGAACGTGAAATTGAAATTATAAACAAGAAGATAATATGGAATAGAAAGATTAAAGTACATCAAAACTATAGTGCGAGGAGATTGACAAAACGTTGACAATAACAACACTATAATAATAATAATAATAATAATGAATACTTATATAGCGCCTATTCTCGGCTAGAGACCAAGCTCTAAGCGCTTTACAAGCGACACTCGTTTACACAACGGGCTACCTACCTTGGTAGTGCCGACTGAAGAGCTGCCAGCTGGCGCTTCATTCAGTCGTTTCCCGTGTCATCCAGTCAGTATCGTTCAATATCGTTCACTCATTTTCCTTACTTCCTTCATTCTTTCCATTTCTCACGCAGGGTGCATGCTATGTGTAACGTGTCATCCATACCAACGGCCAAACTGGCCTTCTCTTCCGAAAGTTGGTGATGGGATTTTACGTGTGTGCAAGTGCAAGATGTTATGCGTGCGTTCACACACGGAACCTCGGTTTATAGTCTCATTCGAAGGACTGTATGGTGAAATGGAGTCAGAACCAATGTTAACTCCGAGGGAAAAATCCCCCTGTACCGAAACGCCCCGGCGGAGGATCGAACCCGCAACCCCAGGATCACCAAGATTACGAGTCCGGCGCTCTACCAACTGAGCTATTCCGGCTCCCATATTGTGAATGTATAGAATGCATGAGTATTTATAATGAAAAGACAACTCTCTTGACCTACATGCTTTAAAAATAAAAGATGTGCTAGTGGATTTCTCTAAAAACCCACCACCCCACCTAATTCAAACGCCATAACTGATGGCCAGAGGGTGAACGAACACCAACACTTGAGCGCAGTTTTAAACAAGAAATTGGTTTTTGACAGCATTGCTGACAATATATATTTTTAAAAAGATGCAAGTTAAGAATCTTTTTACTTCAGACACTGAAAAATACTTACGTCTGTTCAAAGAGTTTACAAATTTATTATCGTTGTTGCATTGAATCCTTCCAGACAGTTTCATATATATATATATATATATATATATATATATATATATATATATATATATATATATATATATATATATATATATATATATATATATATATATATATATATATATATATATATATATTGCTGATATGAAAGTTTGCATGTGCGAAGCAAACGAGTTTTGACAGTGTTGCTGCCTGTGTGCAGTGAAGTTGTAGGTGCAAAGCAAACTGATATGCAAGAGCTGTATGAACAACGAGTTGTGTAAAGGGCAAGACAAATTCCAAGTGTTGATAGCCAGCCATGTTTTAGCCAAACAGCAACTATCCTGCACTATCAGAATGCCATTTTAGGACTATGAACATTAAATCTAGGGCACAGAAACCTTTCATTACGAGATCAATTTGTTTCTTGGATTCTTAAAACTTTTATGCCACTTTCACCTGTGAACCCAGTGCCCGAGTGAACGAGTGATTGACCAATGTGTCGCTTTGTCTAAACAAATGTGTCACTTTGTTTGGATGTGTAGGCACAATGTGTCACTTTGTATTTACACAAATGTGTCACTTTGTGTGGATGTGTGTGCACACGCGCACAGATGGATGTGCAAGCTCGTGCGCATGCGTGGGTATGTAGTTGGTTGGCCCCAGGCAAGACGTCGGTGGAAGCGCGACTGCGTGGGTATGCTCGTCCGCGCGTGCGCGCGCTTGTATGTGTGTGTACGCGCGCGCGCGCGCGCGCGCGCGCGCGCGCGCGTGTGTGTATATGTGTGTGTGTGTGTGCGCGCGCGCGCGCGTATGTGTATGAGTGTGTGTAGTGTTGTGTGTGTGTGTGTGTGTGTGTGTGTGTGTGTGTGTGTGTGTGTGTGTGTGTGTGTGTGTGTGTGTGAGCAATGGAGGAAGGGTTAGGGAAGGAGGGTAGTATCTATATTGTTATTATCTTATTTCACTTTTCTCTTTAACTTGATTCTGTTTTAAGGGCAGTTAGCTGTACGTTTTTGAGGATAGTATTACGAAAGGAGATTTGTATAAACGTTAAATTTTATGCATTGTTTAATCATTCGTATTTTAAAAAAATGTTTGTTACTCGCCTTTATCTATCTGTCTGTCTATCTATCTATCTATCTATCTATCTATCTATCTATCTATCTATCTACCTATCCATCCATCTATCTATCTGTGTGCATGTGTGTGTGTCTGTGTATGCGAGTGTGTGTGTGTGTGTGTGTGCTCGCGCGTGCGTGCGTGTGTGTGTGTGCGTGTGTGTGTGTGTGTGTTTGTGTGTGTGTGTGTGTGTGTGTGTGTGTGTGTGTGTGTGTGTGTGTGTGTGTGTATGTGCGTGTGTGTGTGTGTGTGTGCCTTTCTGCATACCCTAAAAGGGGCAAAAGGAATAAATATTGTATTGTATTGTATTGTATTGTGTGTGTGTGTGTGTGTGTGTGTGTGTGTGTGTGTGTGTGTGTGTGTGTGTGTGTGTGTGTGTGTGCCTTTCTCCATACCCAAAAGGGGCAAAAGGAATAAATATTGTATTTGTGTGTGTGTGTGTGTGTGTGTGTGTGTGTGTGTGTGTGTGTGTGTGTGTGTGTGTGTGTGTGTGTGTAAAGGAGGAAGGATTCGGGGTAGGTGTAGTATCTATATTGTTTTTATCTTAATTGACTTTTCTCTTTAACTTGATTCTGTTTTAAAGGTAGTTAGCTGTACTTTTTGATGATGGTATTATGAATCGAGATTTGTATAAACGTTAAATTTTGTGCATTGTTTAATTATTTGTATTTCAGAAATGTTTGTTACTCGCTTCTATCTAACTGTCTATCTATCTGTCTCTTTATCTATCCAATCTATCTCTGTGCGCGCGCGCGCGCGCGCGCGTGTGTGTGTGTGTGTGTGTGTGTGTGTGTGCTGTCCATTTACCTTTCGTGATCACGATTGAACCTAACCCATTTTCTCTGTTAAGAGATGATAAAGTTTGTTTTTTATGTAAGAGGTTTAAAGATCATGAAAGACTTGACCAGACCAAACCAAAATAAAGTCAGCATCATACGGCAAAGGCGGTAAATGCCTCACACAGGAAGAAATCATGGTAAGGTGGACTGAACAATGCTCTGAACTTTCAACAGAGCAAAGGAGTTCCAGGTGCGCTTAGTTTACAGGGTAAATGAAATAAAGGTGGCCTTCCAGTGCTCTGTGACGAAGTCGTGGACACAATGAAACGGCTGAAATGTGGGAAGGCTGCAGGTTTTGGCAACATCCCTGCGGAACTCTTGAGACGTGGCAAAGAAGCAGTTACTGATATCCTAACTACCATCTGCAACAATTTCTGGCACAATGGTGGGGGGGGGGGGGCAGGGGGTAGCTCATGCCATGGACTCAGTGACTAATCACCACCCTTCTCAAGAGAGTACATATTTAACACTGTCAGAACAGCTTTACGATCAGGTAGGTCAGCTATGTCAGCAAAGTAATGCTCAGAACGATGTCGAATAGAAGACAGCCACAAGCTGATACCATTAGTACTGAGGAATAGGCTGGATTCCACGAAAACAGACGTACCACCGGACAGATCTTTATCCTGCGCATCCTCAGGACGAACAGGATTCCTAACACCAGGAGAAGTTCAACCACATCTTCTTAGACTTCAAGAGCGGGTTCAACCGAGTCTGGCTGGAGACGTTACGGGCCAACATGAAGAAATGTAGCTTCAGACAGAAGCTAATCATAACCAACCAGCAACTGCACTCCAAAGCAAATGTTGCAGTGCTCTTGCAGAGTACCACTTATTTCAGTTGAAGTATGTCAGGGCTGCCTTCTATCTCCCACACTCTTCAGCATATTCCTGGAACGCATCATTACTGATACACTTGAAGGTCGTGTCAGCAAAGTTTTGCAGCAAAAATATACGTAGAAATTAAAATGAAACCAGGTCTCAGATGCCTATTATTTCCAAATGGGGAGACCAACACACATCAAAATGTGTCACCAAGTGCAAAATTTTCAAATTCAAACTTACGATTAAGTGGAAGGGCACATGAGGAGTAGTGATTCTTCGGACAGTGATCTGTTAGGGTTTTTTTTTTCGACCTCCAGAGTGGAGATCCGCAGGGCCAGCTATCAACAGTCGTTTTGCACCATGAAGTGCTCATGAGGCCTGCACTAAATCCTGATCACCTGCTGTACAGAAACACTTCGAAATCGAATGGATCCTCCTGCATATATTGAAAGTGGCCAAGGGAGGAAGGTATGGGGAAGGGTTGGAGAACAAAATCAAAAACGAATGTAAACTAAGCTTTCTCGAAAATCAGAACATGGAAATGTAGACTCAGTCTATGGGAGCGAGTAACGGGAGCACAAAATACACAAGAATTGAAAGTTACTTTCAGAAACTCATAAATTAACATACACTGACCACCGCTCTTAAAGCTTGAGGGGCTCACAGGTCAAACTAAAATAGAAATGACAATATTTAACATCTTGGCCCAGATGCCTTTTACTTCCAGACAAGGAATGTAACAGACATCAAAACCATCCAGGTTAAAATGCACTACTTTACGAGGCAGACCTGCGTACAAGGAAAAGAGAATAGGAAGCATTCCTTCATCAGGGAGATCTCTGTTAAATTTACTGTTCCTACAAAAAGCTCCATTATATATGCACGCACGCACGCACACACATACAGATAGATAGATAGATGAATCGATCGATCGATATACAGATAGATAGATAGACAGACAGACAGAGAAAGAGAGAGAGAGATGTGTGTAAAAGACAGACGGACAGACAGACAGACAGAGACAAAGACAGAGAGAGAAAGAGACGGATGAAGACACGTATACTTTATTACCGAAAAGGCCATAGCCCTTTATGAAAAGGGTGGTGTTCATATGCCATCCATGAATCCAAGAAACCATTCATTTTGTTAAGAAAAACGAGAACGACGTCAGTCTGGTCCAGCCAATGGATCTGAGTTCAAATGTCTTTTCCAGATAGATGGCATATTGGTTTATGTTCACATACAGAAGTCCAAAGCTAAATAAATAAAGAAGGGTGTCTACGATCTTTAGTGGGCATAAACACAAAGCGAACCTCACTTTTACGAGAGTTTTTACACAATGGACAAAAAATGTCACCATCTCCAGATAACGATACTGATGACCATTAATATCAGATAGCCCATATCTGGTCGTTATACACTTCTTGGGCATTTAAGATTATGACAGAATTCAAATTTTACAAAGTTCCATCATAAAACCACCGTTTGGTATCTGTGCAGATGCTCCCAGAGATTTCTTCAGAGCAAATAAATGGACTTTCTCACTCATCATTTTCTACGCCTCTCATTTCGATAGGAGGCTGTGCAAAAAGCTGTACCTGAGAATCAAACAGTTTAATGAATATGTGGAAAATCCGATTGCTAGCCTAGAAAAATCACAATAGAACATGATTAGTTCTGCGTCCAAGATCTTCACGAGCTGCACACACACAAAAAAACTACCCATGCCGAAAAATAAATTTCAAAGTGACAACTGGTATCCACATGCCATCATGAGAGAGAGAGAGAGAGAGAGAGAGAGAGAGAGAGAGAGAGAGAGAGAGAGAGAGAGAGAGAGAGTAGAGAGACTGACAGACAGACAGACAGACAGACAGACAGTTGTTTCTTTTCAATGCAGTGCTGTACTTTCTCGTACGAATAATACTTTGTTTATTCACGCATAGAAGATACTTAAAATCCTGTTTATTCGTTTACTATGCTAACAATGAACACTAGTTTAAAAAGACCACAATCACCCCGCTTTTAACGTCTTTATTTCCTTTAAAGATTTAGAGAGGATGTTGTCATTTCTGTCATTATCTGGAGATGTTGAACAACACATTCTGAGCGTTGAAGACTGTTTGAAGAACAGAACCATCACCATCCAGGGTAGAGAGGGAGTCATATCAGGTTTCAGCAGAAATTACAACACGTCCTACCTTTTATGTCAGATAGTACTGATCGCACCAGAAGACCACTTCCTAGTAATGACGTTGGACATATTACATGCCAGAAAATCTTGTGATGTCACGTTAAAAGTTGTCATCTATCCATTCAATTTTGAAATGAATCATGAGAGAATAAAGTCTCCAGTATTTTTCTCCAGGACAAATGAAGTAAGTATTATAATATGTGAATGGTTCACAGAAAGGCTTAATGATGTGACCACATTACCAAGTTACAACCTTGTATTTGAATCCACAACAGAAATGCTATGGTCAAAAATGATTCCTGTCTGGACATCACTGAAGTCTGGGTTCATAACGTCCCCAGGGTTCGATATGAATCGACCCCATAGTCTTTTTCTGGATGCTAGCTATACATTAAACATTCCTGAAGGGCTTGATGCAATGGTCAGCTTTCCCTATTTCAAAATTGTCACATGGGTGGATTTTTTTCAAGCCCAACGAATTTGTCAGGATGGGAGACGATTACGCTACACATCTAAAGACTTCCCAAACGTATCACCCAAAGGCTGTCTCCCAAAGGTTTTTGTAATAAAATTTAAACCAGTGCAGAATGTTTCCACCCATTACTTCAGACCAATATCTTACGGTAACGTGAAGCGAGAACATGGTGCAGGTTTTAACATGTCTTATTCCTTTCATGATTTGGACATTGCTCCTCACAAAATAAGTAGTGGGCTCTTTAATTGTTCGGTAATTGATTACATCAGCTATCAGAACCACCTTCACTGCAACTTGCAGCAAGAATGTGATGCAGGAGAGGATGAAGGGGAACACTGCCCCTTTAGCAGCTCGTTGTGTCAGGGCATGGCTGATGCTGGGGGGAAATGCTTCTTTCCAGTGCATTCCACCAGCCCTGTGACTTGGTCAGATGCACGTGCAGAGTGTCAGAGAAGAGGTGGGGATTTGGCCATGATGAAAAGCGGTGAAGAATGGACAGCTTTCTGGAATGTATATGACAGAATTTCAGATTGTGCTTACATCGGTTTATATAAGAATTCTAACATCACACATTATATCTACGCACGTGCTTGGTTTTGGATAGACGACACAGTTGCCTTTGATGTGAATGTGACACGGGAAATAGATGACCTAGACGAGGCTACTTTGCTGGCTGTCATGGTAGCAGGACAAATATTACATATTATTCCTCTTACAACTATGCTTTGCTTCTATTTCATATGCCAAACTGCAGTAAATATATCGGAGGTTGACATAACATCACTTCCATTTTTCAAGTTGAACACAACTATAGCAGCAAATGTAGTTCAAGACCTTAACCTGATTTACTGTTCTGGTGACGAGTTTGTTCGTCTCACTGTGGCCTTTTGTCCCACAAAGCTTAAAAACAGTTCTTACCATCATGCATCTGAGAAAAAAGAAAATTCACGGAATCCAACATCAACACATACTTCTCTACCTGGCATCAGTCTTGTCGACTTCATGTGTGATGATGGGGAGACAGTGTCCTACAGTCTAGTTTGTGATTTCATACATGACTGTCCAGATGGCTCAGATGAGGATTTCTGTAATGTACGTCGGTGCATTCCTGGTCAGTTTCAGTGTGAAAATGGCCAATGTATCAGCAAGAGAGCTTTATATGACTATAAAAGAGATTGTATCGATGGAAGTGACACACTTCACTTTCTCAGAGTAAGTGATGGAACTGCGTTCCATAGAAGTTCAATGTGCCAGACAACAGCAATATCAAGTATACTTGACTTTATGGAAGATGGAATTTATGTGCATACTTCAATTCATGTTGATCAGCCATGTCCAGATACCCATTTCCGTTGTCCACGTTCAACCCATTGCCTACCAGTCTACCTGTTGTGTAATGGCGTTAAGGATTGTTTGAACCACGAAGATGAAATGTTTTGCGATTTTTTCAGTTGTCCAGGGTTTTGCCGTTGCAGGAGATCAAAAATATGTGTCCATGTATTCCATTTGTGTGACGGAATACCACAATGTCCCTGGCGTGATGACGAGATGTGGTGTGATGTGGAGTGTCCCCAGCACTGTCAGTGTCAGGGTCTGTCCTTCGTCTGTCGTCAGCCTTTCCCTGCAGTGAACTTTCCTCAGCTCCGTTATGTGGATGGCAGTCAGTCGATGATGACAGTTGATGATTTTGCCTTAAACACATTTCTTGTATATCTAAAACTGAGTTCATGTGGGATAAAGAGAATCAGCACCGTTACACTTCCTATCTTACAGCACTTAGATATTTCATGGAATGATATTAAATCCTTGGATATGGATGTTTTTCTTTCTTTAGGACAACTAAGTACATTGTCTCTGGAGGGTAATCCACTGAACGATTTACGTGGTGGTATGGCAAACGTCCATAGAAAGCTGACTTCCGTCGAAATATCCCACACTCTATTGAATATGTTGTATGGTGATGTCTTCAAAAACTTCATATCACTCAAAGCTCTTAACCTATCTTTCAATAGACTGTCAATCGTTAAAGAAGGATTTCAATCTCTTTCAACTTTACAACAAATTGATCTAAGAGGAAATGCAATAAAAGTTTACCCCCAAAATATATTCAAAAACATGAGATCCATTAGACTGATTTATGCAGATGATTACAAATTGTGCTGCCCGGGTGTATTACCTGATAGAATTGACATTTCCTGCCAAGCTCCCTCAGATGAGTTATCATCCTGTGAAGACCTGTTGTTCCTGGATGTGTTCAGAGCGTTCCTTTGGTTCGTGGGAGTTGCTTCCCTTCTAGGAAATTTAAGCTGCTTTTGTTTCAGAAACTTCATTCTGAGAAATCAGTCTGTTTCTGGCTTCAACATCTTTGTGAGCAATCTATCTGTGGCAGATTGTTTGATGGGAATATATTTAATCATTATTGGCGTGGCGGACAACGTGTATCGTGGAAAGTATTATTTGTATGAGGAAATCTGGCTTTTTAGTATCCCTTGTCGTGTTTCAGGAGTATTGTCGTTGTTGTCCAGCGAAGTCTCAGCGTTTACCATCTGGTTTATCACTCTTGATCGGTTCATTGCTTTGCGGTTTCCTTTCAGTACAAGGAGATTTACAAGAAAATCGGCAGTGTTTACTTCTGTTTTGATCTGGGCTGTAGGCTTTAGTCTTTCTTTAACCCCCTCTTCATACCCCATTGGGAGTTTTACAGCCAGACAGGAATCTGTATCCCCTTGCCCATCACCAAGAAGGAGTTTGGTGGCTATGACTATTCCTTTGGAGTGATGATAGTTTTAAACTTTATCTTGCTTTTGCTCATTGCTGGAGGACAGGGTTTTATTTATCATTCAGTCCATAGTAATTCCCTGACCACTGGTAAAAGCAGGACAGAGAAGGATGTGACCATAGCTCGTCGTCTGATCACGGTGGCCATGTCTGATTTTCTCTGCTGGTTTCCCATTGGCCTGCTGGGTCTTCTATCAGCCGTGGGAGTTTCAGTGCAGGCAGACGTCAACGTGTCAATGTCCGCTTTTGTGTTACCATTGAATTCAGCCTTAAACCCATTCCTCTACACATTCAACATGCTTGCAGAACGGCGTAGGAAAAGAACTGAAGCTCGAATCATGAAGCACTTAGAAACAACAGCAACGCTGTCGTCTATACCCTCTGCAACATCGGGTCTCCAGCACCCAAACTACGAATCGGAAATTAAACATTACACGGATGAGACGAAGCAAGGCATTCTACAGATATTGCACAGAGCACTAGACACTAAACTGATTCCCATAGAGCATGTCAGAGCAGTTATCTCTTCTTTCCAGAATAAAGTGGTTTAACTCCTACACAATGCTATGCACCTTCCTCGTTTCTGAAACCAATACCTATATGTATCTTTCGGTTTTCATTTTCTTGTTTGTATGCTGACAGGTTCCCCGTTGCCGATCAGTAGAAGAAAATTATCAATACCTACATGTATCTTTAGCTTTTATTTTCTTGTTTGTACGTTGACAGGTTCACACATCCGGTCAGTAGAAGAAAATTATTTTTCTCGCTGACACCATAAGAGAGAACACCCATGAGTCAGCGAAAATAGATGAGAGGAAAAGCAATGATATGAACAAACTATGCATCACTAACCAGGCCTTGGACCCATCCAAAACAGAGTTACCCGAAAACAACAAAGAGAACGTGTACCTGGGAGCACTTCATCAACATATACACTGGCAAAGTGATACTGCGGCAACGACTCAAAGGGGCCAGAGAGATACACACAAATTGACATCTAATATACTGGCACAGACTCAAGATCAAAAACCCAACAGGTCGACAGCTTTTGATAATCTAAAACCTAGGGCTTTGCCTGAGGGTGAAATAGTCGTCATGTTCTGACCCACTAAATAGAAATACTCGGAATTGGATGAAACACTGCAGAGTTCTAGCAGCTCACAGGTAAAAGTATATAGCTCCCAGTGAGTTTGATTTTACTATTGACCCTACAAGCAAGTCTTGGGATTTTCCAGTACTAGAAAATGGGTAAAGTTATCAGCACTACCAGCACATCTAAGGGAGATTGATTACGACGAGTGAACAGTAAACCAAAACAGTGAGAGCCTAAAACATCAACACACTAACATTATGTGCAACTTATATCAGACCCAAATATTGACCAAAAGTATGACGAAAGCTCTTAATAGTCATATTTAAGATAGGTAATCAGCAAATGTGTCAGAAATACACGACCATGAATTTAACCTTTTGACTACGAGTGACGACGAACATCCTTCCATTAAAGAAGCATCCTTGTCATGGGATTGGACAGACAGATTAGGTTAACATGTACTAGTGTCTGTCTCTTCTCATTTTATATTGGAAGAGGATCGCTTGACTTAGATGAAGCAATTACATTTTTCAAGTCCTAAAAGGTATAATCTAGTCCCCTTAAGATGTGTACACAGCAGTCTGTGTTTTATAGAGTTCTGCAGTCAAAATGTTAGTCAACACTTTCTTGTTGTTCTTTTTAATACAGTCTTTAATCAAATAATTGCAGAGTTGAAAGGTGCGCAAAAAGAGGACAGTGCGTACAGACATTGGCGTATAACAGCACTCTTTTAGGTCACACTTATAAACTTGACTCCTCCATTCTCAAAACCAGAGCAAAAGCAACAAGTAATCAACCATACATGATTTTTTTTTTAAATGAAGAATGGAAGTGAATCAAGACAAAATGAAAATTTGGCAATATTTTTCAGGATTTTGTACCCATTTCTTCACACTATATTTGTCAAAAAATATGCCTTTTTTCTAATCACTCACCATAATACCAAACCAACAAACCAGGAAATAAACAGCACACACACACACACACACACACACACACACACACACACACACACACACACACACACACACATTTACACTCTCTCACACTCACTCTCTCTCTCTCTCTCACACACACACACACACACACACACACACACACACACACACACACACACACACACACACACACACACACACACACACACACACAAGCGCATGCACGCGCGAGCGTGCGCAAGTAATATAAAAAGAGAAAAAAAAGTTGAGCTTAAATCAGGAAGAATGTAGGTGCCACCATAAGTTACATGATCAATCTGGTGAAAAGTTCCAAACATATGTGCAATTAAATAGCATAGACAGTCGATCTTGATGAATGTAAACATACAGATATTGATAGTATGAAGTAGTAAGTGATGCTGTACTTTTCCTTGAATCCCTAAAATTAGAATGTATATTGCAATTCCCATACATTCTGAAACCGTGTCAGGCAATCATTTATTTTGACTGTTTTGTAGTCATCATTTTTATAGTTTTTAACATTCGTTTCGTGAACATGCTGTGATATTGGAACGCATTTTCGCCGAAAGAACTATCTTTTCAAATGCATAGTAATTTCAATCTGTCTATCAGTGCCTAAAATTACAATGATCTCGGTCAAATTCGATGTCGCATTTTTCATAAATTTCTTTAATGAGTTTAGTCCAGAATTATTTGATATATTACATCCCCAAAATAAGTGTCATAGATTCTTTTTCTGTATGGCAGAAGGTACGAGAGTGGTCGCCAGCCACACCCATTTCTTTCAATTTAGTATTTGAACCCAGGATTCGATAGACGATCCGCATCTGAAACCATTTCAATTTTACTTCAGAAATTT
>CM065736.1:35299585-35302085 GCA_033310375.1 Conus canariensis
TTCACACCTCCTTCATCAGCTCTACCTCCAACATTATTCCACACCTTGAACTTTCTCGTTCGGTGTTCTTGGGAGTTCCATGACTTGGGAATTCTCCATGGCTACCCATAGGGGTGATGACATAATGACCTTGACCCGAATGCTGATTAGCTGTGGTACTGATGTGGGTTTCTGCCATTTGCACCCTGTGCACAGACTGTCCTGAGGACATGAGCTGATTAAAGTGCTGACATCCTGATCATCCCACACTGCTACAGTGCACACATGTTCTAGGAGTTCGTTTTGTCAGGACCCCTGCAACAAAGCTGACTATGCCGTCATCCAGTCTTGTTTAGCTTGTGGGACCAGTGTAGCTTGCCATTTCGTCAAATCGTTCAATACTCGCACGCCTTTCATGATGGCTTCTATTGTTGTTTCTGATTCTTTATGATTTCTGTCTCTCCAGCTGTCAAATTTCACAATCATGGATTCTGAGTAACCCTGCCTAATTCAGTTCTGCCTCTAGGCCTGCAGCTGCCGTACACTGATCCCGAGCAGTTTTCTTTGGTAGGGCATTGAAGGATGCCATTGCCATGAAGTCTCCAACAGAAAAAAGCGATCAGTCTCAGTGGTCATTTTCTCAATTTCACCACATTGTCTGTTTACATACTGGACGAGCTTTGGGGTAACCTCTTTCTTCTCATTAGTTTCTGTGTACCAGATGTGATGCCATTCGGTACAGCCGCTAAGAGGCAGGTTATTTCATGCCCAAGCCTGTCGCATTTGTGTTCATTAATTTCATCACAGTTCTCATTTACACACTTCAGTTTGGACTTGATGACTGACAGACCACTTCGAATCGTGTTTCTTTCTTCGTGATGTGTTCGCTCAGTCTGTTGATGGCCTGAAGAACTTGTGGTGCAATGTCAGGTGTAATGCACTGCTGTTGGGGGTGATTCCATGTGTGCAGCAGGTGTTCGCTGGGCCTCTTCGACATTATCATCATTCTGTACAGGACTTGGAATCGTCTGCATGATATGAGAAAAGAGTATACATGGTGGAGACCAGGTAGCACAGATCATACCCAATATGTCGAGAGCCAGAGTGGGCACGGGAAACACGTGTACGATTCATGTATTGTCGTTTCATGTTGTATTTTGTACAGGACGCTTTAGCAGGTGACAAGCAGTTTCAGCCATAGCAAAATGTCATAAAACACAACTGAGTAAGCTTTGGTTCTTCGGGAATTTCCGACAAGACAGGCAGTCAGTATAACGAAGGGAAAAACCACAGTGCAGTGATTGCTTACCATGTCTCACTCTCGTTTACCTGGCTTGCTTTGCGAAGTGGATGTGACCTCTCCAGTAAAAGATTGTCCAGTTCTGCTCCTCCACGGGTTTAGTCTCCTGTTGTGTCTGCTCACATTTACCTTACAGTTCACTGGCACGTTCCACAATCGCAGTCCTTTGATGCTGAAAGTGGAGCAAAGGACCAACACTGCTGAATCGTAGCCATCTTTCATAAACTCCTTAGTTCTTCTCTTTATTTCTGTAACCTATTTTCATCTATCTTTTTTGTCTGGTAGAGTTGGTTCACACCTATGTTAAGAGCAAAATCTAGTGCACACATATACGTTCGCCTGCGCGTGCGCGCGCGCGCACACACACACACACACACACACACACACACACACACACACACACACACACACATTCTTGTATATATATTTGAGCATTTGTACACATGATAGCAAGTACGTATGAACAGCAAATCTGGATTATGAATTCCTTCAGAACAAACAAGAAACACTGTCCTGTCCTATGTAAGATATTTTCAAAGATTGATTAACAAGTATCTTATGCACGACTGAAAGGTGAACTTTTCCTCAAATATAACATACGCTTATCCTCAATTCATTTCGTGGGGGTATCTGTCTGTCTGTCTGTCTATCTATCTATCTATCTATCTATCTATCTATCTATCTATCTATCTATCTATCTGTATGTCTGTCTGTCTGTCTGTCTGTCTGTCTGCCTGCCTGTCTGTCTGTCTATGAAAATCTCTAAGATTACAAGAATCTGATATTGATGTGTTGTGGATAAAATCTTTCAATATAATCATGAATTTTGCCAGAGTTAATGCTGTGAATCCGATGATGAATTGTTTCTCCAAATAAGGATTGATTAATGCTGCAGTGTGTGGTCATGTCCTTTATTAATCAGACGTCTTTCTGCTTCTTCAAGAAGAACACATACTTTCATAAAATCAAAACAACTCACTGCATGAAGAAGGCAATATCCACGGACGTACACACATGTTACATAATCTGATTCATATGAACAGAAACTCCAACATGAAAATAATGCACGTGATTACGTTAAATAACAGAGAGAGTGAAAAGCCGACTTTCTTTTTGTTTTGTTGATCATATGTGTCGTGGATCGTTCGAATGTGATATGTCTTCTTTCTTTCATGATCGTTTTAATAATCTATGTAAATCTCGTTTAGCTATTCATTGATG
>CM065736.1:35304585-35309585 GCA_033310375.1 Conus canariensis
ATATGTAAGTGCAATTGATAACAAAGATATGCTTATTTACTCCGTGCTTGAGATTAAGTTGGTACTCAAACCACAAGAATGAACTGAAATTCATGTGTTGTGTTTAAGTGCTGTTATGTGTGTTAGGGTGGGGCAGTGGTTTCAGGCATTTGAGTGTGTGGTAACTTCTACGTGTGTGTAGGTCTAAATGTTAATTTTTTGAAGAGATAGGGCAGGTTTCATGATATGCAGAAGCTGCAGTTATGTGCGGGAAATATTGAATTCAAAGTTGCATGCACCATCATTATCTTGAAAGTTCAACGGATTGCCAAATGTATCTTGATAGGTTACATTTAAAAAAAAATAAAGCAATTCACTCACAAATATTGACGACCTAAAACAGAGTAACCAGAACTTGACAGGTTTGAATAACATCGCATAT
Organism: Conus canariensis; assembly: GCA_033310375.1. NCBI lineage: Eukaryota > Metazoa > Mollusca > Gastropoda > Neogastropoda > Conidae > Conus > Conus canariensis. The sequence goes on from CM065736.1 coordinate 35,305,007, forward strand.
CTTATGGTTTTAACCTTCATTTATTCTTCTAGCAAAACATTACCTATATAAGTGTAAGTTAGAAGGCAGTCTTCCACATGTAGCAGTTTTCTTGAAAATGTTGACGTATAGATATAGAATTGAAAAATATAACTCATACTTAACCATGAACCACATGGATTTTCATGCCAGATGGCTTGCTTATGAAGCTTTGATTTCTAATACCTAGCTGCTTTAGTTACCGTCTCTGGAACATGTATTTTCAGCATTAATATATAAATAAGTATGATGCATAATATAACAACAGTTACTAGACTAATCGTATTATCTTTTTCCTTTTTTTTTAATCTTTTGCTGAGGATATCATGTGTGGCCCTTGTAAGCTGCTGAAATATTTCTGTATAGTGGTACTCAAGAAATAATGTACCTTATGATAATAACATATATCATCTTCACTTGCTGTGACCCAACCCATTCTGTCTTCCTGTTTCTTTGCTTGTCTGTTCGTCTGTCTGTCTGTCCGTCTATTTGTCTGCCTTTCCTTTATTATCTGTGTATGCATGCTGATTTATCTTGCTATGTATATACATTTTTTTTCTTTTTTCATCAAACGCATGTATACGTCTATTATGGGTAGTAATATTAGAACAATATGATTAATACAGGTTTATGTATACTTCTTATAGCATTGTCAATAAGTAACCATGTTTTTTTTTTATTTTTTATTTTTTTATTTTTTTTTACATAGACAATGCTATACTGAAACACCCCCCCTCTCTCTCTCTCTCTCTCTCTCTCTCTCTCTCCTACTGTCTATCTCTCTCTTTTCGTTTTTTGTTTTTTGTTGTGTTTGTGTGTGGTGTGTGGTGTTGGGCTCTTTGTTGTCTGTTGTCTTGTTTGTTGGTTTGTTTTGTTTATTATCTCTATTGTTCGATAATACACTAATCTATAGTTATGCAATGAATGATGCTGTGTTTATTACTTTATCTTCATTTTCTACTGTTATTCAATAAAAGCTTGAAAAATAATTTTGTATTATGTTTAGGTCTTTCCGTTTCGTTGGGGAAAAATAAATAACTTATATCAAAAAGAAAATATTTAAGGTAAAGAACAATATGATAACAAAGATATGCTTATGTTTCTGCTGTTTTGATTTGTTTATTTGTCATCCTCCATACCCCAAAATGAATGAACAGATAATATTCAAGTGTGTGTGTGTGTGTGTGTGTGTGTGTGTGTGTGTGTGTGTGTGTGTGTGTGGCGCGCGCGCGGTGTGTGTTTCCGCGCGCGCATGTGTGAGCGTGTGTGCGTGCACTTGCGTACGCGCGCGCGCGTGTGTGTATGTGCGTGTGTTCTTCATTTTCATGTAATTTTTCAAGCGATTGTGGCGAGTAGAGATAGAGGGCATGGTCTTCCATCAGTGTGGCGCAGGGAGAGCTCCAAGTTAAATGTGAGGGAGTAACTTTGAATTCAAATTTGCATGCACCCTATCACTTACTCGTGGTGAAAGTTTCAACGGGAGTTGCCAAAAAGACTCTAGAATGGCTTACAGTGAAAAAAAAATCCCTATGCTAATTCACTCTAAAGAGCTATGTTGACAGAATAGATACAGAGATAAACCAGAACTGGCACAGGGTATATGAATAGACTGACATATCTTCAGTGAAGTTTTACACACCCAGCTTTATTTTCAGACATGAATGTTAAAATGAAAATAGAAAGTAAAATTTGAGAAATTAAACAGGATTGATGTTAGCCTGTCTCTGGCTGCACGCGGCAGAGTTTTTTTCCTTCTCCTCCTGATCAGGTCTCTGATGACAGTTATGACTGTAGGGCATTCACTGTCTGTTGTGTCCCTTAGTTACAGTGTCAGGAGGCTTGCTATGTCACTGTCTGTTGTTTCACTTAGTTACACTGTCGGGAGGCTCGCTGTGTCACTGTCTGTTGTTTCACTAGTTACATCAGAGCCGCTGTGTCACTGTCTGTTGTCACTGTTACAGTGTCAGAAGCACCTGTGTCATATGTTGTGTCACTTATTACAGGCAGGAGCTTGTATGTTCACCTGTCTGTTGTGTCACTTTGTTACAGTATCAGAGGCAGCTGTCACGTTGTTTGTCACTTAGTTACATGTCGGCTCACTATGTCAGTCTGTTTGTACTAGTTACAGTGTCAGGGTCGCTGTTCACTGTCTGTTGTTCCCCTTAGTTACAGTGTCAGGAGGCACGCTGTGTCACTGTCGTTTCACTTAGTTACAGTGTCAGGATGCTCGCTGTGTCACTGTCTGTTTGTTACTAGTTACAGTGTCAGGAGGCTCACTGTGTCACCGTCTGTTGTGTCACTGACTTACAGTGTCAGGAGGCTCGCTGTGTCATTTTCTTTTGTGTCACTTAGTTACAGTGTCAGGAGGCTCGTTGTGTCACCGTCTGTTGTGTCACTTAGTTTTCAGTGTCAGGAGGCACGCTGGTCACCATCTGTTGTGTCACTTAGTTACAGTGTCAGGAGGCTCACTATGTCACTGTCTGTTGTGTCACTTAGTTACAGTGTCAGGAGGCTCCCTGTGTCACTGTCTGTTGTGTCACTTAGTTACAGTGTCAGGAGGCACGCTTTGTCACCGTCTGTTGTTTCACTTAGTTACAGTGTCAGGAGGCTCACTATGTCACTGTCTGTTGTGTCACTTAGTTACAGTGTCAGGAGGCTCGCTGTGTCACTGTCTGTTGTGTCACTTAGTTACAGTGTCAGGAGGCTCGCTGTGTCACTGTCGTTTCACTTAGTTACAGTGTCAGGAGGCTCGCTGTGTCACTGTCTGTTGTGTCACTGAGTTACAGTGTCAGGAGGCTCGCTGTGTCACTGTCTGTTGTTTCACTTAGTTACAGTGTCAGGAGGCTCACTGTGTCACTGTCTGTTGTGTCACTTAGTTACAGTGTCAGGAGGCTCGCTGTGTCACTGTCGTTTCACTTTGTTACAGTGTCAGGAGGCTCGCTGTGTCACTGTCGTTTCACTTAGTTACAGTGTCAGGAGGTACGCTGTGTCACTGTCTGTTGTGTCACTTAGTTACAGTGTCAGGAGGCTCACTATGTCACTGTCTGTTGTTGTCACTTAGTTACAGTGTCAGGAGGCTCGCCTGTGTCACTTTGTGCTGTTGTGTCACTGTGTTTACCAGTGTCAGGAGGCTCGCTGTGTCACTGTCTGTTGTGTCACTGAGTTACAGTGTCAGGAGGCTCGCTGTGTCACTGTCTGTTGTGTCACTGAGTTACAGTGTCAGGAGGCTCGCTGTTCATGCGTTCATAGTACGTGTCAGGAGCTCGCTGTGTCACTGTCTGTTGTGTCACTGAGTTACAGTGTCAGGAGGCTCGCTGTGTCACTGTCTGTTGTGTCACTTAGTTACAGTGTCAGGAGGCTCGCTGTGTCACTGTCGTTTTCACTTAGTTACAGTGTCAGGAGGCTCGCTGTGTCACTGTCTGTTGTGTCACTGAGTTACAGTGTCAGGAGGCTCGCTGTGTCACTGTCTGTTGTTCACTTAGTTACAGTGTCAGGAGGCTCGCTGTGTCACTGTCTGTTGTGTCACTTAGTTACAGTGTCAGGAGGCTCGCTGTGTCACTGTCGTTTCACTTAGTTACAGTGTCAGGAGGCTCGCTGTGTCACTGTCGTTTTCACTTAGTTACAGTGTCAGGAGGCACGCTGTGTCACTGTCTGTTGTGTCACTTAGTTACAGTGTCAGGAGGCCGCTGTGTCACTGTCTGTTGTTCACTGAGTTACAGTGTCAGGAGGCTCGCTGTGTCACTGTCTGTTGTGTCACTAAGTTACAACGTCAGGAGGCTCGCTGTGTCACTGTCTGTTGTGTCACTTAGTTACAGTGTCAGGAGGCTCGCTGTGTCACTGTCTGTTGTGTCACTGAGTTACAGTGTCAGGAGGCTCGCTGTGTCACTGTCTGTTGTGTCACTTAGTTACAGTGTCAGGAGGCTCGATGTGTCACTGTCTGTTGTGTCACTTAGTTACAGTGTCAGGAGGCTCGCTGTGTCACTGTCTGTTGTGTCACTTAGTTACAGTGTCAGGAGGCTCACTGTGTCACTGTCTTTTCACTTAGTTACAGTGTCAGGAGGCTCGCTGTGTCACTGTCTGTTGTGTCACTTAGTTACAGTGTCAGGAGGCTCGCTGTGTCACTGTTGTGTCACTTAGTTACAGTGTCAGGAGGCTCACTGTGTCACTGTCTGTTGTGTCACTGAGTTACAGTGTCAGGAGGCTCGCTGTGTCACTGTCGTTTCACTTAGTTACAGTGTCAGGAGGCTCGCTGTGTCACTGTCGTTTCACTTAGTTACAGTGTCAGGAGGCACGCTGTGTCACTGTCTGCTGTGTCACTGAGTTACAGTGTCAGGAGGCTCGCTGTGTCACCGTCTGTTGTGTCACTTAGTTACAGTGTCAGGAGGCTCGCTGTGTCACTGTCTGTTGTGTCACTTAGTTATAGTGTCAGGAGGCTCGCTGTGTCACTGTCTGTTGTGTCACTTAGTTACAGTGTCAGGAGGCTCGCTGTGTCAACGTCTGTTGCGTCATTTAGTTACAGTGTCAGGAGGCTCCCTGTGTCACTGTTGTTCCACTTAGTTAC
>CM065736.1:35314585-35337085 GCA_033310375.1 Conus canariensis
ATGGGTAGTCAGAACTAGCAGCACAGGCGTAATACCACTGAAGTGGTTGGAAAATGAGACGGAAAGACCAAGAAACTGAGGTCACCATGAGAGCTGAGCATCACGAAAGGTTTACACATTCTGACACTTATTTCAAATCATTGAATATTAGGAAGATGTCGGAATGATTTCAGGTAATTCGATTGTGATCTGAGACTACATGACAAAGCTGTGCTCAGTGTTTTGTTTCTAATAATGTTTGGCGTCAGCCAGGCTCGGAGGGTACAGACACTTGCAGAGTTGATTGGAAAATCTGAGCGGCATTCCTGAGAGCCATCAGTTACGTGGATGAACTCGTTTGTATGGGTCTATGGTTCTTATCTTCACACTTAAAAGTCATAGCACAACCAGCACAGGTAAGAACTAGCCGGTGATGAAAGTTTCCCCAAATAAATGTCTCTTACGAGATTTAATCCAGGACTCCCAGCTTGCATGTCTTCTATGCTTATCACTGATTCACAGTGGCTAATACACTGTGTTTTTGATCACATTGTTGACGTTGTGTATGAAAATGTCCATACTTCAACAAAATCAGGTTTGACAGTTAGTGAACAGGGGTTCTTTAAGAGTGAGTGGGCATACATACATACATACATACATACATACATACATACATACATACATACATACATACATACATACATACAGCCTAACCTCACAGATGTCTTTGTTTTCAAACATTTTTCAAATCTTAAAAAGAGCTTGCAGACAGGGAGGACCGATGCTCAACTTTTTTCAAGTGTTTGAATGTTGTACAATGTTTTAACTTCAAATGCCATGCTAGATGCTGTAGTGTGCAGAGAAGAGGACGTTGGTCAAGTAAGAGTTTTGAGTGGAGTCATAGCATTCATGAAACTGCATTCAACCCTAACAGAGAGAAATGAACCAATGGACCACACACTTTCGTCCTGAATATGACCCAACGGAAAATGAGCGACTTCTTTGCTGACTGGCTGATCTTTTGTTTTGATTTGTCGATTTTAGTGCTTGTATTACAACTCATTTTTTGTAAGTAGTTTTGTCATTGTCCTTGTTTGCACAGTAATGATTTGAACCGAATTTTAATGCAGTGTGTTGGTCAACTGAACAAAGTTTTTACTACAGAGATTTTGCAGCTGTTCATTATGAATATGATAACCGTCTTTTCAAAATCTCTGTTCATAGCAGGCACACTTTCAGGATCTTATTGATATCTTTGTTCACACCAGGTACTCGTCTTTGTGGCGATGGAATGACGGAACCATAGCCTACTACCTGAACAACAGCCGTCCGTCAGGTGACATCCTCTCCACTGCCTTGTGCTCCGTCTTTCAAGCCCAGCCGCAGCATCTGACCTTCGTGTCGTGCAACTTACCTCTAAGAGCAAACTACCTGTGCGAAATGGAGTCACAGACAGGCCAAGCTGTCCAGTCACGTGAGCAATGGAATGTCACGCTCCCATCCCCTTCCACAAAAGTGTCAAACATGTCACAGATCAGTGAATGTCCAGACGAAGAAGCGACACTGACATTCCTACAGTGCGATAGATCAAGCCACTGCTATGGACGAGACGTGAACGAATGCCTGCGTCAGCATCAGGAAGTGGCAGAAACGATGTTCACGTGCAGAAACAAACATCAGCTCGTGCATTACACGCTCGTGTGTGACCATCGGCGTGACTGTGTGGATGGGAGTGACGAGGACTTTTGCGTATTCCCGCCCTGCCATGCTCCTGACTTCTCATGCTGGGAAAGCAGTCAGGTTAGTGCTCCTGCTCGAGTAAACGGTCTTGAATGATAACGCTCTCCAGTGTAGAGATTCATGCCTGGTGATCCCCATTGTAGAGCAATCAACAAAACAACGATGCAAGTGCTAACCATTAGTGTATGTAGTCTTGTTCAAATGTGAGACTTTGATTCTCTCTGTTCATTTAAGTTATCATGAAACTTAATTTGATGTTCCACAGGTGAAAGCTATATACGAATAAAGTTGTATGCTTGTATAACAAAATAACTTCAAAATGATGTAAATGATAATGTGATTATCAAAAAGCATTTCAAACAAATATTATGAGAATCACCCACGAAAAAACTGAAAACACTTTCATGCTTTTATTCCTAAGAATCACAAGCACTTGCATTTTCTTTTTTTATGTGGCTCAGGATGAAATATCACAGTACATGTATGCGTGTGCAGGTACATGCAGCAGTGGGGAGAGAGAGAGAGAGAAGAGAGAGAGAGAGAGAGAGAGAGAGAGAGAGAGAGAGAGAGAGAGAGAGATTGTACATGTGAGTATTTTTAAGTAAATATTGAAATAACCATTGACGGTCATTGAATTTTAGGCTTTATAAAGTGGAGTGCATTTTTTTAAGACACACTTAGAAAGAGTGAATTGACATGTTGTACGTACTTAACAGTGACACTAGCATCACTCGGGCATGACCCAAAAGCTAGGTCTCATGCAGGCAGCAAAAAGACAGTTGTATTTACCAACAACGTTGTTGACTAAGTAAGATGGAATGATGGCATACTACGTACAGTTTGTGGACGTTTGCGTGTCGGCTAACGTGTCGTTCTCCCTTCCCCTCCATCTTCCACTAACATATCTTTGAATTTGTACAGAATAATTTGGGTGAAAGCGTTCATCTTCAGATTTATGTCTGTGGCTAAATGATTTGTTCCTGTCAATTACTGTGTCTTTCTAGTGCATTCCACAAGACTTCCGCTTTGATGGGATACACCACTGCATTGACAGAAGTGATGAAGACCAGTGCTGGGACTCCGTGGACATCCCCCAGTCAAACACAGTGCTCCCCCCTGCCATCATCAGGTTCGGAGGTGCTGGTGACGTGACGGTCACGGCTTTGAGCATCTCCCACAACGACTCTGTCTGTCCAGAAACCCATTTCCAGTGCCCCAATGATGGCTACTGTCTGCCTGTCTTCGTCAGATGTAACGACGTGTCGGACTGCCCTGGAGGGGAAGATGAAGCAGAATGTGGTTCCTACAAATGTCCTGGATTCTACCGATGTCATGGAGCAAACATCTGTGTTCATGCTGATCATCTCTGTGATGGGGAGTCCCAGTGTCCAAGACATGATGATGAACTGATGTGTAACATGACTTGTCCCAGTGGCTGCACATGCACAGGATTTGCATTTGATTGTTCTGAAAAGTTTCTGGCAGACCGGTATCCTCAGTTAAGATACTTGAGAGCTGACATGACAGGCATGACTTTACAGGACGTGGCTGAAAACAGTCAGCTCATCTATCTCAGCCTCAGGCACTGTCATATAAAAGACATTGACAGGGTAAAATTACCTAATCTACACACACTTGACCTCAGCCACAACTCTTTGACCAGCTTCACAAACATAGAGCTGGGAGAGATGACAAACTTGCGCTCTTTGTCATTAGCACATAACGGATTGTTATCTCTGAATGCCATCGACGACGAGAATGAACCGTTTCCGGGTTTGATTTTTCTAGACATGTCTGGCAGCAATACACGTGAGATCTCCAACATCTCCTTTGTCCTTTTCCCCAACATTGAGCACCTGAATCTCTCTGGAAGTCAGCTGCACACCGTCTTGGAACCAGGTTTCAGTCCACTGCAGAAGCTGAACGTCCTGGATCTGTCGGGGTGTCCAGTGACAGAGTTCTATGGAGATATGTTCAAGAATCTGTCAACACTGGAAAAGATGTATACCTCCAATTTCCACATGTGCTGTCCCAGCATTCTGCCTGAAAGCGTTGACCCTGAGAATTGCCATGGCCCCTCTGATGAGGTGTCGTCCTGTGCAGCTCTACTGAGAGAGGACATTTTCAGGGTGTTTCTTGTCATGTACACTCTCTTTGCCCTGGGGGGCAATTTTGTCAGCTTTGTCTACCGTGTTTTCGGCAAGGGAGTGACCACAAAGCTTGGCTTTGATACCTTTGTCACTCACCTCTGTGTGTCGGATTTCTTGATGGGCATCTATCTGGCCATTGTGGGAATAGCTGACCGGATCTATTATGGAAACTATGAATGGAATGCCATACAATGGAAACAAAGTGTAGCTTGTCAAATGGCTGGATTTCTGTCTTTTCTCTCCAGTGAAGTGTCAGCTTTTCTCATATGCTTCATCACTCTTGAACGCTTTTTGGTCACTCGTTTCCCTCTCAAAAACCTTCGTTTTACCCCAAAGCAGGCACAAATGCTATGCACAATGGCGTGGGTGGTGGGTGTGTTGCTTGCTGCCATTCCTCTGCTTCCTTTCTCTCCACCCTGGGATTTCTACAGCCAGACAGGGATCTGTGTCCCCTTGCCCATCACTAGAAAGGTGTTTCCTGGGAGTGAATATTCTTTTCTTGTCATGATCGTCTTCAACTTGATCTTGTTCCTTCTGATTGCTGCTGGTCAGATTCTGATTTTCATGTCCATTCGTTCCCAAAGAAAGATTTCACGCTGTTCCAACAAGACGGCCAAAGACATGGTAGTTGCCAGACGATTGTTGGCCGTTGTGATGACTGATTTCCTCTGCTGGTTCCCCATTGGTCTGTTGGGACTGCTGGCTAGAAGCGGTACACCGATCTCTGGAGACGTCAATGTTGCCATGGCAATTTTTGTGCTTCCTTTCAATTCAGCGCTCAATCCATTTTTGTACACATTACATACGTTGTTTGAGGGACGTTGTATCGCTCGCATGCAGCTTCCGGCTGAAGAAAAAGGCAGCACAACATCTAATACCTGCCCAACCTGTAGTTCACGGAATCAGGGTCTGTCTGGCAACAGCTCCGTAACTAAAGCAGAACGATCGCGTAGTGGTACAGCTGCTGGTGGAGATGATAGCAAATGCAGCAAACATGAACAATTACTGAGCTTGATTGAGACAATTCTCCAAGAAAAGCTGATGACCACTGATGATTTGCTGTTTCTTGTCAGTCAGCCTGTTAAAGAGAGAAAGTCGTCGACTGCAGCCGAGATTTGCCAGACCTAAATGACACTCAAAAGGGCGATTGCATTGAGTAAACACAGCACTTGAGGAAGAAATTACATAGAAAGCATACACCACTGAGCACACAGGTGCAGATACATGGTGAACTTTCAAAACGATTTTTAAAAATAAAATATACAGACCCTTTCAGTATGCATTTGCTTCTCATCAAAGTGTTCATCCCTTCAAAATGGACAGCTTCAAACCAAAGAAGACAAAATATTCAATGTGGAAACAAATGACACGCAGAAAAAGAGTTTTGTTCTCGCGAAGATGTTGTTCACTTTAAATATTAATTGCCAGCAGATTACAGTGCAATTTACACAATGTTTGACGCATGCACAATGCAGCTTTGTTGATTGATATAATAGATCTGAAAAGCTAAGTCATGAACATCACTGACATTAACACATTTTACTTCCCAGTAGGCCACACAGACAGATACGCAACTGTCTTCTGCTGTCTTTAAAAGAAACAGAAAACACATTGTCGTCAGCTACTCTGCGTCAAATTTTCCATGCCTTAGGCATGCTACGGCTAATGTCTGAGTCCTTGTTTGAATTCATTGCTGCTTGTTTTACACATTGTTTTACTGAAGCAACCCAGCCACTAAAAGTTACAAAATCAGAACATCGGTCTAGATCATCTGTAAACTCATCATATGTCATGAACTGTTTATTGTTTTAAAGGAAATGTTTAAGATAATATTTACGCTTTTTCATTTCTTGAAGTGCTTCATTATTTCATTGCCCAGTGTTGTTTTTTTTTCCTTTTTTTTCTACATTCTCTTCTTTTGATTTCTAGACAAGATTTAGTCTATTATTTTGTTCAACAATTTCCCCTTTTGCTGTGAACCTGTAACGCTTTAAACTTGATCTCTGGCACAAAAGTATGCTTAATGAAAGTTTCATAGGAACAAAAAAATTATTTTGTTTTGACAGCAGTTTTCGTAAAGTCTGTGCGGTATATGCAAAGCACAATTTTTGACCGATCTTCAGATATGGAAAGATTGCCTTTATTCTGATTAGTAACGCAAGGTACACCATGTATAGGTAAATCACATGAGTGAGATGGGCTTGCACCATTTTTCTTTTATGGATGGCTTTTATTCGGTATACTAATGCAAAATAGACAGCTTGTACAGGTAAATAACAGCATTGAGATGGGCTCGCACTTTTTAAGGCATTCCGTAAATTTGTCGTCTCCGGAACACTTTTTTTTTTTTTTTTTTTTTTTTTTTTTGCCGTTTGTAAGTTGGAAACTTCCGCCGCAGATTGAACATTTGTTCCCAAATGTAAACTTGGTAATTTCCCTTGCCTTGTAACAAAATTGTCGAGATCTATTTTCCAAAAGTGCGCTAGTTATGTGATTTTTAGATAGCTATGACTGTTTGAAACATCTCACTGTAATTAGAATGGTACCCCACTTTGGACTTCCAGTTATGAGCGTCTAGTATTTTTTATTTGATGTACAATGATTGTGAAATATCAAAATTATATTTAACCGGTCGAATGAAGTTCAGTTTAACACACAGTTTGAAAATCAAGACATTTTCTAATGTGAGATCTGTGAGTGAAAGCTTATCGTTTTGAGAAGCAATGCTTTTGTGTCTGTTCTAATGAAACAATCGTATCTTACAAGATGATATGACAGATCACACACAATATAACGTTGTTTTGTCTTCCATTGATGCATTTTAGTTGTGTAATTTTAAAATACTTTTTATCTTACAACAGTCTTAAAACCAGATCAATGAGAGAGAGAGAGAGAGAGAGAGAGAGAGAGAGAGAGAGAGAGAGAGAGAGAGATGAAATTAACAGAAACAGATTGAACGGCTAATTTAGTTATGCAATTCTATTCGAAGAGAATCTAGAAACTGTTTTACATTTTGAAAAACCATGTCTATTTGACTGTTCTTAGGTGGATCCTTATCAAATCAGATAGATAAAGCAAATGAAACAATATGAAAGAAGATTTATGAAACACGATATTTGCAACGTACACAATACTAACGTGCACTATATTGTATAAAAACAAGGAAAGATACTAGATGCCGTATAACATTTCTGAATCGAGAGAGAAAGCAATAAGACCCAGACGGCAGCAACGCACTCAGTTCAAAATGAAAGAACAGATGCTTTGAAAATACGTTGGCAATCAAGAAACTATTAATGGCGGCAATGTTGTCACTATGCTGACCAATTTTAACACACAGATTCAATATAAATAATACCCTACTGTCTATTATACCGTTTTGACCACTGCTCGCACCTGATAGATGTAGACCCTAAACGAGTTTATCACAAACGTGTGTAAAAGATAAGTTTTTGTGTCGTATCAGATACATAAAGCAAGATACACTGTAATCAAGACACAGCTGGTGGCTGCAATGTTGTGGCTATTCTTACCAATTTTAACACCCAGATTCAATATAAAGAATTCTATACTGCCCAATACAGCCTTTTGACTACTGCTAGCACCTGATAAATCTAGACCCTAAACGATTCCTCACGGACGTGGGTAGAATATAAGTTTTTGTGCAATATCACACCTACTGGGGAAAAAAATAATGTAAAACTATATGTCCAGGACGGGGGAAATCGTGATAATATTGCTTAAGTGCACTAAGTTGATGTATTATTAGTCAGGCTCAACACACCAAGGTTATCTCTGCACTCATACACGCATATGCACACTCATGCGCCCACCAAACATTCACCTCTCTCTGGGAATGGGATGTCACGCATTCCAAAGGAAAAAAATGTACATACTATCTTTTAGGAACAAAAGCAACATGCCATCACATAATTAGTTTAATTGCAAAGCTTATACCTGTGCACAGACTTTTTTTTTCAGAATTTTCATATTATCTACCATCAGCACTTTTGTGGATATTATTCTATCACAGAAATCAACAGCAATGTTTCTAAATTTCATTTGAACGATTCATTTCGATGCATACATATGATTTTTTTTTTAATGTTTAGGGTTTGAAGAGTTGAAACCTATCCAAAGCCAGAAATAACAAAAGAACATATTTAGCCATTTTTACAAAAAATGTCCTGCTTAATTGTCAATATATTCTGCATGTTCTCGATGTTTCTGTCATGTTTAGAATCGGCGCTTTGTTACTAATGGCAGATTTCCAACTGTGACTTGTGAGGTGTCTGTACGTTATACTCCGTCTCTGTGTTGATTGTTAGCATAACCAAAGTGTTGTGACATTCATGCTGCATTTTAAGACCTACCTGTTTGCATTACTTTTGGTGTTATTAAGTTGCAAATTGTGACTTTAAAGGTATGTGCAATTTATGCTTCCGTCTCTGAGTGTTTTTGTGTCAGTAAATTGTCATTCATTTTATACCTTGCGTCTGTTTTTCAATTTTGTTTGTGTATGGATTTGCAAAAAAATCTGGTTACATTGTCTTTAGAAATCACGGGTTAGTATTTCAGTAACCACACCCCACTCACAATGTTACCTCTGTCCATCACCCATCTCCATCCACCACCCTTAATACGTCATGGCCTATTAAAACAAAATTCTGTGTCTGTACATATTCTTCTTTCTGTCTCTTTCTCTATCTGTCTGTCTGTCTGTCTGTCTGTCTCAGTCTTCTACTTTCCCACTCCTTCTCTCTCCTACACTGCTTATTAGCATTTCTTGATGGAATATACAAACTTTACACGTTGTAATCTGCTATGAGCTAACCAAGTCGTCAGCATCGTGAAGCAGAAGCAGAAGTTTCACATAGACGCATCCGACACAAGCAGTTCAGGCCAGTTCTTTAAAAAAAGCAACAAAGACTGTTGTGTTCGGCCCCTATGAGTGTCTGCTAAGTGAGCTGAATCCAGCATAAATATAGGCCTACATTTAGCGTGTCAATTCTTTAAACTGAAATGGGTCATGTGTTGGCTTCTTTTGCTGACGTTTATCATCTGTCAGACCTTTTGAAAGCTGAATCTAGTCAGGTTTCTTTGCCTCACAATGGTTGTGTGTCGAGCACTTTGCTGAGATGAGTCATGCGGTGTAACCATTCGCTTACACGGGCAAAGTGCTCTTTTTGGCTGAAACGTCACAAGTATTTAGTGTGGACTGATCGTCTGCCTGCCTGTTTAGGGAAGACTGATTGTGTGTCTGTCCCTTAAGCTGAAAATGAGCGTGTATTTATACTTTGGCTGAGACTCATATGCCCCGCGATAGATCACACTCGTCGAGTGTCAGACTCGCCCCCCCCCCCCCCCCCCCACCACCACCACCCCTACCCCACCCCATCCCCACCGCATGCCACCGTCCTGTCCTTTTATTTTTCTTTAATATACAGGCAGTGATCTTGTATGGATTCTTTACTGTCTAGTCGTGTACAGTAGATTGCTTGTGTGTCAGACCCTTCAACTGGGACTCGCCGTGTATCTAACCATGAGATGAGTCGTGTGTTGGAATGTTTAGTGTAGATAGTTATTGCGTCTGCCCTCAATTTGAAACTGGTCTTGTTTCTGACCCTTCAGGTTGAACTCGTTGCGTTTATAACCCTCTTGGCTTACACCCTGGCTGACACTGATTGCGCTGTATTGAATCTGTCTGTTGGGCGCACACCGGTCGTGTGAACACCTCTTTCTGTAGAGACTGGTCATGAGTCTAAATAACATTTTGCCGGAGATTTCTTAAAGTCCTTTATATCAAACTGGTCGGATGAGTGACTGCTGGCTTTATCTGAAATTGGTCGTGTGTCTGCCCCTTTAGCAAAGGCCGGTCGTGTGTGTTTCTCTATAGCGAAAACAGGTCGTGTATATGCCTCTTTCGCTTACACTGATCGGTAGGAGGTGAGATGAACCCCTGTTAATCAGAGTCCGAGACTGAACCTATATCTGCCCCATCACGTAAGTTAACGAGTCAAACACATCTGAGCCACATGGTTGAAAATGACAGCACTTCCTACGTGAACCGCACTGGCTGGTTCACGGTGCAAATTACAGTGTTACGCTAATGATGCAGAGATCGCAAATAATGATTCTGTCAAACAAGTTCCACACTACAAAAAAAAAGTCCATGCTAAGTCCACACGCTAAAATTTGTCAATTAAGTTTGAGCTTCAGTTGCTCATTTTTTACACACACACACACACACACACACACACACACACACACACACACACACACCATGAAAATGCAATACAATAATGATAAAAAGGGACAACGTTCTCCCCGTTCTCCATGAATGTTCGTCCTCGGCCTTCTTCATGGGAATTTCAGAATCTCAAATTCAAATTGAACAGAAACCAAGTTCACATGCACTGCAGTTGGGTGGATACAAGCTGAGACAGTAAAACACTTAAATCTACCTGAAAACCGCAGGGAGGGGAGGGGGAGGAAAGACCTGAAAAGAACAAATAAGATACGAGAAGCAGAAGAAAGAGAGAGAGAGAGAGAGAGAGGGGGAGGGGGCGATACCGATTAAGAAAAAAAAAAAAAAAAAAAAACACTGCTAGCCGTTCGGAGACGTTTGTACGCAGACGATCTAGTGATGTGGTGCAGAGAAGGTTAGTCTACATCAGCAGCACACAGGCTCCGGATGACAACGCAACAGAGACACTTGCAACCTGGGCTGAAGAGCGGTGCAGAATGCTCTACAACCCTCTTCACTCACAGAAACCCATTACCGTCAGTGAACCTCAGAGAAAGTCAGCCGTGAAGAATTACGACAGACCTGCTTACGTAGAGTTCACATTCGACAAAATGGCAGATATGGAAGCCTCACATACATAGATCGGCAGGGAAAGTCGGACAAAAATGGGCAAACATGGACACACTTGCAGGCAGGAGCTGGGGAGCCAACGAGAAGATCTCGTTGACAGTCTGTACTGGAACTGCAGGGTCTCATTTGGAATACGAATCTACAGTGTGGGTAACAACTGCCTCAAATCAACCAGCAGACGTTGGACAAGGTGCAGAGACAAGCGCAACGGCTTATCATTGTAACAATGAGGTCCTTTTCTGTCAAAACCTTAAAATAGATCATTGGCATTTACATACACACGCGCGCGCACGCGCGTCTGCACATACACGTTTTGTAGCGCATACGCCTGTAGGCATAAGTTATAGCAGGAGCAGTTCAATTTTTTTATTGGGACGTCCCCTGCGTATGTTCTTACCAATATAGTTGAATGTTTGTAGGGGTAGTTCAGGTGCCTGTGATTACCGGTGTAGTTGATTTCAAGTGGGGACAACCCCAGTGAATATTGTCACCAGGGAGAAAATGTATTGATATGCAGCAATATCTGCCGTGACAGACGCCACATAAAATTCCGGCGACAATATGTGCCGCAAAACCTGGAATATATTGTCACCGGCGACAATAGAAGCCCGGCAATAACATGTGCTGCAAACACAGACGTAACGTCGGCCAGATCTCAAGCTCAACAGTAAAGGGACGCTATACACGCACAGCTTAAATCAATGTTCTACTTCTGTTCTCTGTGTGTGCTGTCACGGTCTCCAAAAGACCCCTCTGCTAACACTGCTTTTGTCAATACTTGTGAACATTTCGAATCCACAATCCAAGGTAAAACTGAGTGCATGCCTGCGACAAAGATCACACAGTACCTAGAATATCAAATGTTCAGGAAATCGTGATGTAAAATGAGTCAGCGTGAACATACTGCATACAATCAGGGGTTTTTTTAGGGAGAAAATCTGTTCAATTAAACATTTTTGCAAGAACAATAATGAATAGAATCATCATCATCATAATCATCATCACAAGATAAATGCTTCAAAATTACAATTCGAACTGTTATATGATTATCAGGCAGCAATGTCATAATTCAGCTTAACTTATCACCTCTGATCGTCGATTTTTTTTTTTTTTTTGCTTTTTTTTTTTTTTTTTTTGCATATGATTTGCTGTGGTGTACACTTGGACGTTGCTGGGCGATAGTCACACCTAGCAGGACCATTTCTTGTTTTGTTTTTGTTTTGTTTTTTTTAACGTGCTTCTTTATCTTTTTTAGTAACATCAATTCCCTACGCAAACAAAAACACCTGCCATCTGAACATAACCCTTTCACTGCCCACAGTACTTGTTGTGACGTGCTATGGTGTCCTGTCAAGATGACTTTTTGAATGATCGAAACTGAACATTTTAGCAGTTTAGACAGGAAAGCTGGCAGAAAGATTTTGAAAGGGGCACCAACTCTTCACAGATTCAGTGGTTGACATGCCCCAGTTCATTCCCTGGTTGACCGTCGGTTCTGCTGAAAACAGGTATGGTGATGAATAGACAGACAGACAGGTGATTATAGAACAAGAGGAAAGTGAAGAGAACTCTAAAGAGGAAAAAGATTTCTTTTTTTTTTTCTTCGATTATAAACTTGCTGAAGAAAGAAAGAAAAAATAAACGGGAACAAAGGAGAGGGGGGGGGGGGGTCGTTTAAGTCCATACACAGAAAAAGGAAACACTCAAATGTGAAAATCACGTACCCATTTTGACATAAAATGATATGACGTACAGATCTTGTGAAACGGCTTGTACACGTATAGAATGATTGTTTAACACGATCTTTTGCTGAAGACGTTAGTGAAATAAACTTGAATAGACAAGGTTATTTCCAGTTGAGCCTACAGCAAATTCAACTCTGGGTAGGAGCCAGTCAGGGCGGTAAAATCCGACAAAAAGGTAACTTGATTGGAATCGATCCTACGATCTCCTAACCGGAATTCCACGACGTTAACAATTTCGCCACGGCGGCTGCGCAATCTTTCTTGCATCCAGTGGTTTGTTTGGTTGTTGGGTTGTTGTTTTTTCAGTCTTAAAACTTTTTCATTCATTAGAGGCGAAAAGTTAAAGGGATGTCTGGAGTCCTCAACGTGACCGTATTTCTTTTTTTTTCTTTCTTTCTTTCTTTCTTTCTTTTACCAGCCTTTAAGGTATGTATCAAAAGGATTATAATAATAGGGGAAATAAGTGCAGGCCAACTATTCTTCCATCAATACAATAATGACTGGGCACAGTACAATAACGACTTGGCAAACATTAAGATGAAATGAAAATTTAAAAAGAGGAGAGATGGGACGGATTGTAAAAGAACGAAAACGGGAATGAAACATTAGGACGTAAGGTTATAAATGCAAAATCCTTCACTAGAGCCATATAGAGACCATCGTAGTCAATTTTAAAACAAAAGCATTCATGTCGCCTGCTCAGCGGCTGTTCATCCGCTGATTCTGACTCAGCAGTGAGGCCCGGCTAACTGCGTCAGTGCCCCTTGACATCAAATGGAGATACAGCAGTCTGTAATCCTCTGATATCCTCACTGCCAAGGGTTCAAAGACAGATTTCAACGACTCTCCAAAGCACACCAGTGAAGGGTAGAAAAGTAAAACGAGAAGAATGCGGTGTCAGAAAAAAAAAGTTGCTGAAAAACTAGAATCATTATGTAAATAGTTTTAAATGCGGGGGGGGGGGGGGGGGGGGGGGGGGATCTTTGAGCGTATGCTGGAGGAACCATTTAAGGATACAAGGGAGGTCAAAAGGTTTCAACAGTCAAAGTGCTTAGCTCTAATGTTTAATAACCCAAGCATTGTCAGTCACGTTAGTGTTAACAGCAGCTAAGAACTCATAGGAGATGCAGACACTCACCGATCGACCAAGCCACTTCGGTTTTGTGTATTACTTGACCACATTTATACCAGCAACAAATCTTTAGCAGATGTTTTTAACTCAAAATGTATAAGTGATAAGTCTCCCACTTAATGTGAATGTAGCTTTATAAAGCTGGAAATAATTCAAACGAATTTCGTTATATAAGACACGTTTTTGCTACGGAAAGCAACAAATGACACGATACATACATAGCTCAAATCAATTTGAAGACCACTGTAACTTCTTTAAGGTAGTGGTATATCTGAGCGACGCCAAAGTCATCCCACATCTTTTTCTATTGCATTTTGCTGTATTGATCGTTAAACAATTTGCGAACCCAAATATCTGGTCACTAAAAACTTGTTTAATAGTCACTTCTTGAAGCTAGCTCATCCAAAATTGTGAACAACATATCCTTCAAAAACCTACTGTGCTTTTTCCTCTCGAAACGTTCTGCAGCACCAAAAACTAATCCTGGTCATTCATTTTATTTGCTGTCCAGGCAGTCATAGCTGACATCACCGGTAAACAAACAATGGGCTTGATAAAATGAATGTCTCTCTTTTATATCTTGCCCTCCTCTATGTAGCTGACACTCTGACCTGTCTGTATGTGTGTAGATCAAAGCATAGTGGGCAAAAATTGTTCCATTGACTTGGTCACGAGCCTTTTCAGACCTAAACACAGTTTTAGACCTATTTCACTCCACGTGTCAAAGCCTCTTATAAATATGCTCACAAACATTCTGACACAAAATCCTTAAATTCCATTCTTTGTAATCAGTTTATCGCTCGCAGCATTCGTGTCAAAATGTCCTAGACCTTTGCTATAATACATATCACTTGGATTGAACTAAAACAAAAATTATTAGTGGCGTCTTTCTTGATTTGAGGAAGACAATGGACCTTTTGCACATCAGACAATACCACAAATGACGTGGTATCTCAAAATAAAAGCGCACTATCCTTCTTCGAATCCTTGTTCACCAAAAGATCTCAGTTTGCTTTTTAACAGTAGCAGCTTTTCATGTAATGATATAAAAAAAATATTTAAAAAAAAGTAAATTGCCTTACGGATCTGCTGTAGGGATACTTCTGGGGGGGGGGGTTTTGTGTTGTTTTGTTTTGTTTTATCACTGATCTTTCATCATCCATATCTAAGGCAAATGCGAAAGTGATCTGACGACACTTCCCTCCACTTAAGCACATAGACTTACCTTCAGTCCAGATTGCTTGACAGCTGGGTTTGGAAGCTATAATCTGCAATGTAAGTCCATACCACTTAATTCAAAGGAAATGGAATGTATGACCATAACTTCTGAAAAAAAAGGCAATAAATTGTAACGTTAAAGAAAAACGGCGGATACACGAGAAGAAAAAGAACACATACTTGAAGCCGGGGCAAATGAAAAAATAGCTAACAATCCTAAGAAACAAACAAGTAACAATGGCGTACAATCTACATCCTCCATAATGCTCTAAATCCCAGACAACCCAAAAGACGATTCCAAGGATGGAAAGAGAAAGGGGAGGGGGGTGGCAAGGGAGGGGAAAAAATGAGGGGGGCTAAGGACAATGAAGTGATGTCAAATAAAATAATGAAAATGGCAACAAAAAGATGGAAGACGAGGAAGACGGGAAGTAAAAAAAAAAAAAAAAAAAGCTCGGAGAGCAGAAAAAAAAGCACACGTTCGTCCCTCTACCTTTCACGTTACAATCCCGTTCATTCCCGTGTTCCTTTGTGTTACACACCGTCCCGTCTCCCCATTTCAAACATTCTTTTCTTATTCTTTGCCCAGTCATTATTGTGCTGATGGAGGAATAGTTGGCCTGCACTTATTTCCCCTATTATTACTCATTCATTTTAATACATACCTTAGAGCGGTTAAAAATAAATGATAAAGCCTCGTCGAGGACCCCAGGCATCCCCTTACATCTTCGCCTCCAATGAATGAAAACGTTTTAAATTGATCACACACACACACACACACACACACACACACACACACACACACACACACACGCACACGCACACACACACACACACACACACAATGCAATAAAAAAAAATTCACACACACACACACACACACACACACACACACACACACACACACACACACACACACACCAATGCAATCAAAAATTGAGCAACCGCCGTGGCAAAAGGGTTAACGTCGCGAAATTCCGGTTGGGAGGTCTTGGGTTCAATCCCCATCTGAGCCACATGTTTGTTGGATTTTCAGCCCCTACCGGCTCCTACCCAGAGTTTAGTTTGCTATAGGCTCAACTGGGAATAACCTTGTCTATTCAAGTTGATTTCAGTAATATCAAAAGCTAAAGAAAGTCCTGTTAAACAATCGTTGTGCATGCACCTGTACAAGCCGTTTAACAAGATTTATGCGTCATGATAATAAATGTCAAAATGGGCACGTGATTCTCACATTTAAGTATTTCCTTTTTCTAACTGGACTTAACTTGAAAAACTCTCTCTCTCTCTCTCTCTCTCTCTCTCTCTCTCTCTCTCTCTCTCTCTCTCTCTCTCTCTCTCTCTCTCTCTCTCTCGTTTGTTCCCGTCTATCTATCCATCATCCTAGCCGTTTTCAGTAGAACAGTCAACAGGGGAGGGAACTGTAGCATATTAATCACTGAGTCTGAAAAAAGAGTTGGTGCCCCTTTCAAAATCTTCCCCTCAGCTTCCCTTCCGTCTGGACACCATAGCAGGTCATAAAACGTGCTGTAGGCAGTGGAAGGGCAAAGTTCAGATGGCAGGTGCTTTTGTTTGTGTCGTGAATTGATGTTACTAAAAAATAAATAGATAAATAAATAAAGAGACAAGTTCAAACTAAAAGAAAAACGAATGAAATTGGCCCCGCTAGGTGTGACTGTTGCGCAACATCGACCGAGTGTACATCACAGCGAATCACATGCAAAAAACATCGACAATCAAGTGATGATATTTGCGCTGGATACAGACATTACTGCCTGATAATTGTAAAAACAGTTCGATTTGCTGTGATTTTGAAGTGTTTATCTTGTGATATGATGATGGTAATGATGAGGAGGAGGAGGAGGAGGAGGAGGAGGAGGAGGAGGAGGAGGAGGAGGATGATGATGATAATGATGATGGTTCTATTCATCAGTTTTCTTGGAATTAAGTAGTCTATCCAGATTGGATGGAAGGATTTTATTGGACGGATTTTTCTCCCACAAAAAAAAGATTGCCAGCAGTATGTTCTCGCTGACCCATTTTACATTACGAAAAACTTGATATTCAGGGTACTGTGTGATCTTTGTCTCAGGCATGTATTCAGTTTTACCGTGTGTTATGGACTCGAATTTTTACAAGCATTGACAAAAGCAGTGTTAGCAGAGGGGACTTTTGGAGATCGTGACAGGCAGATACAGAGAACGGAAACAGAACGGTGATTTAGATGTGCGTGGATAGCGTCCCTTTATTGCTCAGCATAAGGTCTGATAGGAATTACGTCTGTTTGCAGTTTACATTGTCGCTGGTGATAATATATTCCAGCTTTTGTGGCACACATTGTCGCCGGAATATTATGTGCCATCTGTCATGGCAGATATTGCTGCATAGCAGTACATATTGTCACAGGCGACAATACATACCGGAGGTGTCCCCACTTGAAATCAAATACACCGGCGATCACATGTACAATACATATTGTCGCAGGCGACAATATAAACCGGGAGCGTCCCCACTTGAAATCAACTACAGTGGCAATCACATGTCCCCAAACTGTCCTTACTTACAAAAACTCAACTACATTGGCAAGAACATACGCAGGGAATGGCCCAATGAAAACATCTACAGCTCAGGATACAGTCATGTACCTACAAGCGTATGAGCTACAAAATGTGTGTGTGTGTGTGTGTGTGTGTGTGTGGTGTGTGTGTGTGTGTGTGTGTGGTGTGTGTGTGTGTGTGTGCCGCGCGCGCGCGCGCGCCGTATGTGTGTGTGTGTGTGTGCGCGTGCGTGTAAGTGCCATTGATTTATTTCACGATTTTGACCGGAACTGACCACATTGTAACAATAGAAACAGTTGCGCATGATTCTGTACTTTGTCTAACATCTGCTAGTTGGATTGGGGCACTTGTTGCCCACACTGTAGATTCTTATTCAAAATCCCTACAGTTCCAATATATACTCTCACTGAGATCTTATTTGCTCTCTGGCTCGTGCCTGCAAGTGTGTCCAGGTTTGTCCCATTTTTGTCCGACTTTCCCTAGCGATTTAAGGATGTGAGGCTTTCATGTCTGCCTTTCGTCGAATGTGAACTCTACGTAAGTAGGTCCGTCATCATTCTTCACGGCTGACTCTCTCTGAGGCTGACGGTAATGGGTTTCTGTGAGTGAAGAGGGTTGTAGAGCATTTCTCCTTATTGATCTTAATGCACACTCTTCACCCAGGTTGCAAGTGTCTCTGTTGTGTTGTCATCCATGTGTGTGTGCACAAAAAGAAACACCAGTTTACTGTGCACGACTAGACAGTAAAGAGTCCATACACGACAATTCCCTTTATATTCAAAAAAAAAAAAAAGGCAGGACGGTGGCAGGCGGTGGAGAAGGGGGATGGGGGGGGGGGGGGGGGGGAGTCTGACACTCGACGAGTGTGAGCTACAGCGGGGAATACGAGTTTCACCTAAAGTGTAAGTACGCGCTCATTTTAAGCTTAAGGGATAGGCACACGACCAGTCTCCCCTACATAGGTAGGCAGACGACCAATCTACACTAAACACGTTTCAGCCAAAAAGAAGAGCACTTGGCCCGTGTAAGCTAAAGGTTACAATGCATGACTCGTCTCAGCCAAATGCCCGACACACGACCATTCTAGGGCAAAGTGCCGTGACCAGATTCAGCTTTCAAAAGGTCTGACTGATGACCAGCGTCAGCAAAAGAAGCCGACACATGACCCATTTCAGTTTAAAGAATTGACCCGCTAAATGTATATTTATGCTGGATTCAGCTAACTTAGCAGACACCCATAGGGGCCGAACACAACAGTCTTTGATGCTTTTTTTAAAGAACTGGCCTGAACTGCATGTGTCGGATGCGTCTATGTGAAACTTCTGCTTCTGCTTCACGATGCTGACGATATGGTTAGCTCATAACAGATTACAACGTGTAAAGTTTGTATATCCCATCAAGAAATGCTGTTAAGCAGAGTGAGAGAGAAAGAGTGGGAAGGTACAGGACTGAGACAGACAGACAGACAGAACGACAGATAGAGAAAGAGACAGAGAGAAGACTGTGTACAGACACGGGATTTTGTTTTTAACTGGTCATGATTTGTTAAGGGCAGAGGATGGAAGTGGGTGATGGAAAAGGGAACATGGTGAGTGAGTTGTGGTTATTGAAATACAATCCGTGATTTGTAAACACAACGTCAACAAAATTCTTCACAAATACATCCACAAACAAGCTTGAAAAACAGACGCAAGGTATAAAAATGAATGACAGTTTAATCACACCAAAGTACTTAGAGACAGTAGCATGAATAGCACACACCTTTAAATTCACAATTTTCAACTTGATAACACCAAAAATAATGGAAAGAGATAGGCATTACAATGCAGCATGAATGTCACAACACTTTGCTTATGCTAATAATCAACACAGAGAGGGGAGTATAAAGTACAGACAGCTCACAAGCGACAGTTGGAAATCTGCCATTTGTAACAAAGCACCGGGTTGTAACATGACAAACATCAATGGCAACAAGAAACACCCTCAAAATACACAGGGTTTTCTTAATACTGTGAAGCTTTCACTGAGCATACTGTTGGGCCAGGGATCAAGTTTAAAGGGCTACAGGTTCACAGCAAATGATACATTACACAGATCTAGTTCATTAAAAAAACTATTTTACTGATACATACTGCTGTTAAATTACCTTTTCCGCAATCATATGATAGCAAAGTATAAGGCGCCGATCCTTACGATAGCACACAACATTATGTTTTTAAGTTGTCAGTGTCGATCCTTACAATAAAACACAACATTGTATTTTTAAGTTGTCAGTATGTAGCACATCTATCACAAATGGGTAGCTGTTTATGTTTTGTTGTTGTTGTTGTTGTTTTTTGTTTTTTGTTTTTTTTTTGTTTTAAGTACAATGCAATACAGCAAAATGCAAGACAAAATCGTGCAGTACAAAATAGAACAATACAGAGTTGACAGTCTAATGTAAAGCGAAAATAAAGGTACAGTACAACATGACACAATATAAACGGTGTACTACAGCAAAGTCGGCAAAAAAATTGCATTATAATACAATGCAATGCAATACAATACAATAATAACACTATACACCTTCATTTATCATGAAGTCAGAATTAAATTCGACGCAATCTAGTTGTGTTTCTTTCTTTGTTTCTTTTTTAAGTTAATGGGAGAATTCAATTATCACACACACACACACACACACACACACACACACACACACACACACACACACACACACACACACACATACACACACACTTTTTTTTTGCACGGTTAATTGACAAAACTGTGATGGCGTGTACCCCGGCATCTACCCAAAAACACACACATACTGCTTATTTGCACACTTATTTGTAAACTAAATGCTTCAATATGTATACATCAAGCAATCGCAGCAATCAAGTGTGTTATTCCACACATTTCATTTTCACACACGAGTACGTGTGTGCTGGGATGCACATGCGCACATATAGTTTGAGAGATATAGAAATAGATGTGAGTGTGTGTGTGTGTGTGTGTGTGTGTGTGTGTGTGTGTGTGTGTGTGTGTGTGTGTGTGTGAGAGAGAGAGAGAGAGAGAGAGAGAGAGCGAAATGGTTAAAACCTAGCCCTACGGCTTTCCACCTCCATAGAAAGGCTAATGCAAACGTCAAATGCCAACCCAGTGCTAAGACATCACTTATACAGACAGCTAGGCCTGCGTTTAGAGGGAAGAACGAAACGTTAGGAAGAGTGAAACGTCAAGGACCTTTCCTCCACCGACTTCTAAACTAAAGTTCCTCCAGAGGGGAGGCCAACAGGACCTGCCAGCAGCAGTGCTGGTTCGCTCTTTGAAGAGGTTGTCGGGCTTCCTACTGCATCCTGACTGCATGCTGATGAGAAGCACTTCAACTTCAACTTCAACGTAGGAAACTCATCAACATGGAGCAGGTCCTCCTGCCTATAACAGGAAAAGTGTCACTGAAAAGCAAAGATGAGCACTCAGTGAAAGGACAGAAGAAATTGTTGAATAAAATGATCGACTAAAACTTGTCTAGAAATCAAAAGAAGAGAACGTACATTTTTAAAACAAACAGTGAGCGATAAAACAATGAAGCACTCCTACAAGTAATGAAAAAGCGTAAATATTTTGTCGAACATTTTCTTTAAAACAATAAACAGTTCATGACATATGATGAGTTTACAGCTGACCTAGACCGATGCACTGACATTGTAACTTTAAGTGGCTGGGTTGCTTCAGTAAAACAATGTGTAAAACAAGCTGCGATCAATTCGAACAAGGACACAGAATTAGTATGCCTAAGGTATGGAAAATTTCACACAGAGTAGCAGACGATAATGAGTGTTCTGTTCCGTTGAAAGACAGCAGAAGGGAGTTGCGTATCTGTCTGTCGCCTACTGGGAGGTAAAATGTGTTAATGTCCATGATGTTCATGACTTAGTTTTTCAGATTTGTTATATATTTTTTTAAACCTGCATTGTGCATGCACCAAACATTATATAAATTGCACTGTAATCTGCTGGCTATTAACATCTAAAGTGAGTAACATCTTCGCAAGAACAAAACGCTTTTTCTGCATGTCATTTGTTTCTATATTCAGTATTTCATCTTATTTGGTTTGTAGCTGTTCATTTTGAAGGGATGAACACTTCTGATGGGAAGTAATTGCATATTGAAAGACTCTGTATCTTTTATCAACATTTGTTTAGAAAGTTCACCATGTATCTGCACCTGTCTGCTCGGTGGTGTAGGCTTTCCATGTAATCTCTTTCCTTATAGTGCTGTGTTTACACTTTGCAATCGCCCTTTTAGGTCTTTTAGGTCTGGCAAATCTCGGCTGCAGTCGATGACTTTCTCTCTCTAACAGGCTGACTGACATGAAACAGCAAATCATCAAAGGTCATCAGCTTTTCTTGAAGAATTGTCTCAATCAAGTTCAGTAACTGTTCATGTTTGCTGTCATCTCCACCAGCAGAAGTACCACTACGTGATGGGCAAGGGGATGCAGATCCCTGTCTGGCTTCAGCTATGGCGGTGTTGCCAGACAGACCCTGATTCCTTGAACTACAAGTTGGGCAGGTATTAGATATTGAGCTACCTTTTCCTTCAGCCTGGGGCTGCGTGTGTGCAATACAACGTCCCTCAAACAACGTATGTAATGTGTACAAAAATGGGTTGAGCGCTGAATTGAAAGGAAGCACAAAAATTGCCATGGCAACATTGACGTCTCCAGAGATCGGAGTACCGCTTCTAGCCAGCAGTCCCAACAGACCAATGGGGAACCAGCAGAGGAAATCAGTCATCACAACTGCCAACAATCGTCTGGCAACTACCATGTCTTTGGCCGTCTTTTTGGAGCTGCATGAAGTCTTTCTTAGGGATCGAATGGACATGAAAATCAGAATCTGACCAGCAGCAATCAGAAGGAACAAGATCAAGTTGAAGACGATCATGACAAGAAAAGAATATTCACTCCCAGGAAACACCTTTCTAGTGATGGGCAAGGGGACACAGATCCCTGTCTGGCTGTAGAAATCCCAGGGTGGAGAGAAAGGAAGCAGAGGAATGGCAGCAAGCAACACACCCACCACCCACGCCATTGTGCATAGCATTTGTGCCTGCT